>OX451385.1:17293490-17782082 GCA_949629135.1 Eremobia ochroleuca
TTTTGATGAACCGTTATAAGTTCCAAATGGGTGTCATTTATTAGTTTAAAATATCAACTTTAAGCTGCCTTAGTTTCAGTTTCATTGACAATTGCATTATCAAGATATATGGGGTCAAACCCAAAGTGAGGTTATATTAGAGATTTTGTTATTTAACAATATATTTTGCAATTATCAATCTGGTAATGTTCAGATGGCTTATAGTAAGTAAACTCTTGAAACAGTGTGAATGTTATACAGTGGATAATCCATTAGTACCTAATACCTACTTATAGAAAAAAATAGAACAACTATTTTTTAAAAATGTGTTTTCTATTGAAATATAGTTATGGATTCTGTAAAAATAATACAATATATACTTAATGATTATTAAGTAGATACATCTATTTATGTAATATATTAATACTAATAATCCCACATGCCCATTTCAGATACCTAGTGACCTAGATACAATACCTTTTTAGTGCATAGATAAGATTAAGATTCCCAGGTAAACTATAATGTGGAATTAGATTAGTTTTAAATACCTAAAGAAAACAAACATTTTGTAGCTAGTCATTCTCCTTTATTAAATATTTCATATTAGTCATTCGTCTTCATACCCAATTAAAATAGAATCTAGGAAGTGTGCAGGGGTGAAATATTTTCTTGGTACCTAGCCCAACTTAAGTACCAAATAATTGTCATAACATGCGCATAACAACCTACTGTACGCCTTCCTACTACACAATTACAATAATATTGCAATATTGCTTGCCTTCCACTTAGAGAGCTGGTATATTTTTCTGCTAATATGCCGAGACTGATTTTTTCCTCTTAGTAACCAAGTACTATTTGAAGCCGACAGCTCTCTAAGGTCATTATCAACCTCCCTCCACACTTCTATTACATAGGAGCCATCTGCCCTTACGTGTTCCCCATAATAGGAACGAGCCTGTCGTATTTGGTATGTTCCTAGGGAAACTAATACTAATTGGCTATATGTAAGCCGTGGAAAATCTGTTATTACATTGCTATCAACTGGTGTTGGTCTAAATTCTGCTCTTCTTCTATTTAAATTATTTTGTATAACATAATCTATTTTATAACCTATTTTCCCTGTGCATGTTTTCATTTATTATTTGGAGAATTTCCCTGGCATCATCCCGGTTAGTAATAAGCCACCTCAAAGTCTTGCATCAAATGCTTAGATGCTAAATTAAAATACTCTTGCCTAACAAGCTTACAATCTCTTTTAAATCTACCATTCACTACTTCCACTACCCAACGACAAATGGTGACTGCCCTTGATTTGTTTGCTTCTATTGTCGACAACTGTGTTTCACCCTGTTGTAACGAAGCAGGTACATATGTTCGATAGCCACACATATTACTTAAGTAAGGGCATCTCGAAATCCCCTATCAGGATAAATGCGTCACCAGCCTCAAAATATTCTCACATTGCGGAACCATTTCTGAATTCTTGCTTCATTATTTTGGCATCTGACATTGTAGCTGGATAGGGGCCTAAAACATCTATTATATACCCATCACTACAAACTATTAAAAATGGTTTAACCAAATTCCTATATTTATGCAAGCTGTATGTATCCTTTTGGTACATGTAATTGGAGCTTTTTTGCACATATATATATGTGCCATCAAAAATGACTACAGGTTTGCTTTCATTATTGTTAATGCCAAACAAACCACTTGGGATCATTAATGTTCTCTCAGTTATTTGTTGTTTATTTCAATGATTTAGTCCTAAATGATGTGGCACATAATCATTAAACATATGTTTTCTTGCTTTTTGCATTAATCGTTCTAATGTTGACCGTGGTATTTGGAGTAAAGTGGCCAATCCGTCATCCGACTCTCCAGTACGTAGTTTCATAAGGTATGCTGCTATAGCTGTTACACCTCTAGACATCCGTACCAAGCTTGGTAATTCTGATAATAATTGGTGAAATTGGTTTTTTGAGAATCCAATCCAATAATAAAAAATATGGTCTTCAATTGTGTCCACATCCTCAAATTCATGGTAGTAGAATTGGTGGTTTTTAAAGCCAACATATCCTGAATATGGCTTGCTGAGAAACTATTTATATAATTATTAGTAATACCTATTAAAACGTCCAATGATTCTACACCATACATATGGTAATCACACAGACGATTATTGGGTGGTATATACATATAGATTATGCCTATTAAGCAGATCTTTTCTTAAAGAATCTGGAATTCTGTGTTTTCACTCCTCCCACAATCTTCGATAAAACACCTCTCTGTTTCAATAGCCCTAATATAATCAGGTAAAATAATTGTTGCCTCACTAGTGTGTGACGGATGCTGAACTACTTGCTCAGTTGAAATACCCGACTCAGCAGGCACAGATTCTAACACTTCGGCTGTTGAAATAGATGCTCCAGGCATTGGTGGAGCGGAAACCGACACATTAGATGCTGATGTTGACGGTTGTGATGTGAAGTGCGGTGCTGCTCTGTCTGCTCTCACCCAACATGAGTGGCATATTGCACTTTGGGCTCCAATCTGTGAAAAATATATTTTATTGAAAACCTGAGTTGTGAAGAGAAACATGTGATTTTAAAAGGTATATGTGGTAATATATGAATACTCACAGTCCTGGGTTGAATCCACTCTCTTATAACAATATATATCCTCTCTTCCCATTCAGTATAAGTTCTCAGCCGATGGGATTGTGTATTCCGTAATAGAGAATGACCACAATGCATGCATATATGGACATGTCCACGTGGAGCTGGCCTCTCTTCAACTGATCCATGTAGAAGTAGGCTATCAACGGCCAAATCCCAACAGGCCTGGCATAGATGATGACCAGGTTCTACCTAAAATATGTTACAATGTAAGTATTAGTAATACAGCATGTATGTTACTGTCAATATGTCTATGGTTTGCATGCAGGTAGTGAAAATCTAGCCTCTCATAGCAGTGAAGAATACACTATTAAATATTTGTCTGTATTGTTTGTGTAGGTACTTACTGTTCGGGGAGCAACCCATCCACGTACAATAGATACGACAGATTCTTCATTTAAAGCACGTCTTCCCGTTATATTACAACGAGAAGTTGCAATACCGCAATTAATACAGTTGTCCATCACGATAGGTGGTATCGAAGTCCAAAATAACAAGCCGTAGTCGAATCAAAGTAGCAGATAAAAAGTCCGTTTTCGCGCTGAGGTAGTTCGTGAAAGCAAGATTGGTCAGATTCCGTCAAGCAGCCAAAGTCGTTAGATAAATCACCGAAAATACGAATATTGCAACACAACACAGTATTCACTGTGTTTACGCGCGAACTATTCGCGAAAAGTTTTTCATATACTGTCACTTTTATTTTGATACTGACATTTGTTTAAAGACTTGACTTATTGTCTTTTTAGCCAATTCGCGACGAAATGCATGATCTCAACAAAAAACAAAAAATATTTTTCTATATTTTGCAACTGTAAATTAATTTTTTTTTTTATGATTTTGATTTATCATAAAATAAAGTATTTTTTCCACATTTTGTTTTTTCTATAACAAGCTGGGCCCAGAAGTGGGCGATCCTCTTTGACAGGGAGATAAATAACATCATATGGACATAAGCTACTTTTTGTCCCGATAGCACGTTCTCGTGGGATAGTTTCCAAACTGTAGATGAAGCCGTGAGCAGAAGCTAGTAAGTCTTATCTGTAATAATTATATTTTGAGACATAATCTAGGTGGTAAAACAGACCATTAATGATAAACTGTAGAGAAAGAAACAAAGAAATAGAATGTAGCCTTTTCAATATTTTCACAGCTAGATACCCGTATAAAAAGATTCCTGCGACTAAGTCATTATAAAGATTGTCTACACCGATGCGTCCGCTGTGAAATTGCTATGGTTATCGCCTGCAGTTCCGTTCGTATGGCACAACCTTTATTGAACACCATTCGAGTGTGCTCCGGGAACCATTGTGAGCAATACAATCGTAGAAATTGATTCTTTATAGGCTGTCGTGGTCAGGACATCAAAATAGATTGTAAACGAATTGTGAGCGAGCGAATTTATATCTAGATTCATTTTTGGTATCTTTGTGTGAAGATTTTTCTTTTTAACCCCCGACAAAAACAGAGGGGTGTCATAAGTATATCGCATGAACCGTGATAGTTAGACAGTCTAAATTTTCACAGTTGATGTATTTCTGTTGCCGCTATAACAACAAATACTAAAAAACAGAATAAAATAAATATTTAAGGGGGCCTCCATACAACAGACATGATTTTTTTGCCGTTTTTATAGATAATGGTACGGAACCCTTCGTGCGCGAATCCGACTCGCACTTGGCCGGTTTTTTATGTTATACAGCATGCATTTTTTATTATTGTATGTGTACATAATGTTCGAGCAAATAAATATATCTTATCTTATGTATATTACCTATTGAGAGCAGTCACAAAACACAACAACAAACACAACTACAAACAACAACAAACGCACCAAACAACACAACAATACGGACAACAACACAACGGACATTTTTTATTTAATTTTTTCTTTTCTTTATCTTTCTTTTCTTTTTTTCTAGTGACCGCTCTTAGTGCTTACTTAGTAATAATACTCGTAGCACTACAGGTCCGATGGTAAGCCAATGACGCTTTTCAAGATGGAGGGAATCTCAATCTCATAATAAAAGGTTTATGCACTCGATGGAGCTTTCCACGTTATTGTTGTACTGTAGTGCAGCATTCAATAGATATTGAGAAAAATATCCTATCAATCCTTGCAGTATCTTGTGACCCTTGAAAATAATGGTGTACTTACCATTTCTATACATGTATGAAGGTGAGATTCGCTTCTCGAGCACGTATTTGTGTTTTGTCACCCAATTGTTTTCGATTTCATGTATGAAATACGTGACTACTGCCGGTCGATTCTGTAAAAATCTCACCGTGAAATCATAAGTGGAGTGAGCACTTAATAGTGTTAATCCCTAGCGAATGACAGCTCACTCCACGCTCACTTCACCCAAGCTTTCACGGTGAGATGGTTACAGAATCGCACGAATGTTTTCACAATAGGCACCACACAACACACAACACACACAAAATCATACATAATCATCGGACATAATCTTATGTAGTTACCTAAAATGGCCAGAAATGATATCTAACTCTCACGGAGAAAGTGTTGCAATTAATACTCCTTTCTTCTATTTTCTACGACGACGTAGCGATAATTCCATTTCCATAATCACTACATAGTATAAAACAAAGTCGCTTCCCTGTCTGTCTGTCCCTATATATGCTTAGATCTTTAAAACTACGCAACGGATTTTGATGCGGTTTTTTTAATAGATAGAGTGATTCAAGAAAAAGGTTTATATGGATAATACATGCATAATATAGTAGAGAAACACTTATAATTTTAGAGGTTTCTAATGTGATGTCGTAAATAAACACATTTTTTTGCGCTTACATTTTAAACGCTGGCTGAACCCGTCGAGATAGATCAAAATAATGTACTACAGTATTGTACACCTTAAAAAGGCCTACAAAAAAGTCCGCGATGGTTATCTCTATCTCTTAGGGATAACCCACAATAACCATTTTTATCCTATACTTTTTACGAGAAATAATGGCTCTAAAATTATCAGTGTTTCTCCATTGCACCCGTGCGAAGCCGGGGCGGGTCGCTAGTAATTTATATATAAGCGTCGACCGAAATTCGGCCACATCGACTGCGTTAGTAATGGCCTCGCGAAAGTCTTTCATAGTATCTATGCATCTACTGTAGTTTATCGTATCTTTATACTTATTATTTTGCACCAATGACAACCTCATGTTTAAATCTACGCAATCATTGGTCATTCTAAAGTTGTCTGGAAAAGATCGCAGAAAGCAATATGGCCGTCTATTGTATTTTTGCAGTGTTAAATTAATTTTTTGTTTATCTGGTGTAAAATAAAGTACATTCAAATAAATAATTAGTGTTACCTATTGCACACAGACCGCAACAAGAGGTGAGCATCGTTTGTGATGTGGCAAAGTCGCATTGTATCTCGTTGGAGTACCCCCACCTAAGTTGTTTCCTTTCTATATGAGAAGAGGTCTTGCGGAACAATATCAAAATCAAAAGTCATTTATTCAAACTAGGCTGAGAATCAGCACTTTTTGAACGTCAAAATTACAAAAGACAGTCCCCCAAAACGCCCGCCCTTCACCACTTTTTAGTGCTTTCGCTGGGGAGAAGAAGTGGCGCAACAAACTCCCCAGCAGCACAGCTGTCTGTTCAGTTAAAAAATATTTGACTGAATACGATACAAGGTATGCAAAGTAATTAACATTACAAGACACAGAATACTGAATTAAATTATTTGCTGGTAAAGAATAAAGTCACACAATACCAAATACACAAAACATATGACCAAAATAGCAATGCCAAAATAAATTACCAATGCAGATCCGTGTGGTCGCGAGTGGTTTGTTTAAGCCCGGCTTTTGTTTACATATATGCATACAGTATGCCCAATTTGCATAGACCGTGACTCGTGAACGGACGGTGGGAGAGACAGTTGTTGGGGTATTTTTTTATTCTATGTATTTGGAAGTTGTAACGGCTAGGGCTTTTCAAGTAGGCTGTGCAGTCCGTCAACAAATAGGTCAGGTAGAAGAAACAATTACGCAAGAAGATTTAAATGTATAATCTTCAAAGTAGGAGTTTAAACTAGGTCGCGGGTAAGGTCACACAGTTGTTCTGAGCACTAGCACGTGTAAGTTGGTAAAGGTACCGTCCTTCTCCGCAGAATCTTGGACACCGGGAGGCAAGGCTTCACAGCACGGTTCCAGAAAGCTGGTCAGGCCCTCAGTAGACCGCAGATCGCGGCGTTGCAGCAGCGGCAGCAGGCCGCCGGTATCACGTGGATCAGTGTGCGTGCAGCGCAAAGTTAAGCTCCACGTGCAGCGTGCAGTTCAGATACGCTTGCAGCTCGCAGTTCAGATACGCGTGCAGCGCACTGTTTGATGAGATGGTCCTGCCATCAGCCTAGACGTAGAAACCGGGACGTAGGAGCCGGGACGTAGAAACCTGGATGGTGCGAAAGCAGCAAACCGTGTGCGATGTGTCCAGCTTCATTCCCTCTTCCCCGACCAAGGACGGTGTAAGGAGCAAGGATAGACAACACATCCCAATGGTTTACAGGAAGAGAGTACAAAGACAGCGTGATACAATGACAGATGAACCCTTTTATGCATTAGTCAACAAAGTACCGAACTCCTATTTCCGAAAATCTGACCGACTTAAGTCGACAAAGTGACTCCTTTTATGTATGGACAAACAATAATCTAACATATATCCACTACATCATGGGTCAAGTGCAAAAATGATCGGGCCTCCTTCGTTGAGTTGAAGATGCTCCCCCTAAAAATAAACTTGTCGGCGCCCATATAAATAAAATATTGCCCTACAAATTACAAACAACAAAAAACTGCTACAAAAATATCACGAGGTATGGGTAAGTACAGACGCCAGCACATCAAGCTACTACAATCTGTCAGATTTCTTTAATAGATTTTCAACTTTAGTGCTAAAGCATAAGGTTCAAAGTTGATTGGGAAAATCTGACAGTTGCGGGTAGCTTGATGTGCTGGCGTCTGTACAAGAAATTTCCAAAATGAAAGCCTTACGTCTTACGGCGTGCTCTTGTGGCTTGCATTGCGTCGGTAACTCACGGCTTACCGAGATATATGGCGGCTTGTCGCCCTACACAAGTTATTATGGTAAACACAGGTACGGTACGATTTATTTATTAATTTGATACTGTTCATTTTAGATGTTAAACTAACACGGGGGTTTATTTATTCTTATTCTTGTATTTTTAAGACTGGCTATCGAATAATAATGTAATCTGTTGAATGCAATTCATAATATTTTTTTTACTGTACCACAGACAGATATTTCATTATTTCATTTAGTAATGTTGAGGAGGGTTTTGTACTGTCGCGCCGTGCCCTCATCTCAGGAGTAGGTGAAGACTTGTCGCTGCCGGCCGTAGTCGAGTCTATGGTCGGCAGGGAAGAGTCCTGGGACGCGGTGGTTTCCTTCTGTGAAACAGTCGTCTCGCAGAAGGAGACAGCGGAAAGGGAGAGGGAGATCTCGTCCCTCACCCGGCCCGCAGCAGGCGCACCGGGCGTCGGCGGAGAGCGGACAACGCCCTCTTCCAGCCCCCCTAAATGGGTCCAGGGGCGATAGACTTGGGGACGTCCGTCGCCCCCCACACATCAGGACCCGAGGTGGCAGCGCGTAGTGTTCCACGCGCGCCCCTCTTAGACGTCGCAGGGGGAGTTTAACACCTCACTCCCCCGCCTGACATGAAGAGGCCCGCAGGTGCGGGCCAGCACCAGCCGGGGGTTGCGGAAGTATCGTTCGTTCCCGCGACCCCCGGCGTAGGTGAGAGAGGGAACACCGGGGTGGTTTTTAGTCAGTAAGAGTCTGACAGACCCCGCCGCCTGCCCCAGGGCGGCGGACATCCATGAGGATTTTCCACCCCGAGAACAGAAAAAAAGGGCTTAGTATTGTTGGGTTGTGGAGGTCAGGTAGGCAGTCGCTCCATGTAAAATACTGGTATTCAGCTGCACCCGGTTAGACTGGAAGCCGACCCCAACATAGTTGGGAAAAGGCTAGGCAGATGATGATGATTTAGTAATGTTGATAAATTAACCATAATGGTGACGATATTTTATTTTTTTGTAACGTTGCCAACTATCAGAATAGTATCTCTTATATCATAATCAGCTAATAACATTCCCACTGCTCGGACACAGGCCTCCTCCCTTTGAGAGGGAGTGGACTGTAATCTACCAAACGAGTCCATTTTTTGATTATAGAACATGTTTTCCTTCACAGTTGCTGTTTGGCCCTATTTTATAGTCCTTGAATGGAATTAACAACAATGATACGCATAATAAAGTCAATTTTCAATCAACAAAAAACAAACACGCAATAGAATTGTTCATTTAGACGTTACAATGCAATCACCCTCATTTTTTTTTTTACAAAACAAAACGCTAGCCAATGGAAATAAAATTTAATGGGCCGATAAAATTTCGCGCCCTTAATAGCTTATTTGTATCCTACATACAATTGAATTAATTGTTTCCTTACCAAAGTTGAATTGGCTTCGTGTGTTGGCTTCTGTTTTGCGAAATTCCATGCCATTGTGTTTTTTTTTTTTACCATTGCCAATGGGACCCTATTGCTAAGTCCGTACCGTCTGCCTATTTATCACTGCGCGAACATGACGCGACACTTTGATTTCGAAAGAATACTTTCGAAATCAAAGTGTCGCGTCATGTTTGTGTGAACGGGCGCTGTCAGTTGAGACTGGTCATCTCTTAACTGCCAGGGCTTATTTTTAATCTTATATTTTGAATTGTTTCTTCATTTTTAGGGTTCCGTACCCAAAGGGTAAAAAGGAACCCTATTACTACCGCTCTGCTGTCCGTCCGTCCGTCCGTCTGTCACCAGGCTGTATCACATGAACCGTGATAGTTAGACAGTTGAAATTTTCACAGATGATGTATTTCTGTTGCCGCCATAAGAAAAAAATATTAAAAAACAATAAAATAAATATTTAAGGGGGCTCCCATACAACAGACATGATTTTTTTTGCCGTTTTTATAGATAATCGTACGGAACGATTCGTGCGCGAATCTGACTCGCGCTTGGCCGGTTTTTTTATATTGTTGTCACATAAATACGCAACAAGAATAATGTACCCAGGATTTTGTAATATCTCGATTGTCCGGCACACGCTGGACAGTTAGCGACAGAGCAGAGACATTTCACCACAATAGCAATCAAAGTCCATCGTAATAATTCCAGTTGATATAGCACTTCGGGTTTTGTGTGGATGGGTGCAAGCGTTGGCTAGACCACTGTCTCACGACAGAAGCAGCCCTGTCCAGTTCTGAACGTATACGTAAAGTACGATGTTTACTGGACTGACCATTTACCATTGGTTCTTCCCTGTGACTTTATTTAGACACAGGTATGGGTAACAAAATTGTATTATTTCAACATTCACATTATTTATTTATTTTACCATTTATCTACACACATATACAACGTGTAACGTTAAATGCGCAAAACCTCAGACACCCCAACTGATTTTTAATTCAATTTACCTATTTCAGAGAGAAAATAAGACATTAAAAAAATTGTAAAGGTTTTATGTGCTGTTTTAGTTTTACTGGCCATTCTGATCGTTTCTTGCGTCTGCGACGACGCTTTAACGAGGGATTAGTCGTCACCGGGCCGCTGCGCCGCGCTGACATTGGGTTGCTTGACCTATTAATAAATAGACACGGCAACGTTTTTAAGGAAGATTTTTTGAAAAATGTGACCTATATTAAAAAGTGGTTCAATTAATTCTGCTCGTTATTCTGATCAAACTATTTTCAGGTTTTGCGCATTTAACGTTACACGTTGTATAAACAGACAAGAAAAATCAGAATAGAGAAATAGGTACAAAGGTTATGATGAGGTGTTGAGGTGGTGGTGGTGATGAAAGGTGTCACATCTTTTTAGATTGTAAGGTGAAAGCGTCAGGGTAGCCTGCAAAATATAAATCTGTCGGCGCGAGCGTGGGCGTAGCGATAACAGGGCCATCATCATAATTTCGTGGTACGGGTTCCATGAGGAAGGTACTCGGGCAACCAGTAAAACGTAGTTTGAAGCACAAATCACAGTCACGTTTATTCGGTAATTTACAATCACTTTATGAGTAGTAAGAAACAAAGGTTTGTACGGTGAACATGACAGTTCCGATGGTATGCTCACAACCGTCCGGCGTGCGCTCCACAAGTCGACTGCCGGCCGCTCTCCAATCGGCTCTGTCCACGTGTAGAAAATGGCGCGAAGTTATAGCGCCACCTCACGGCGTTCACTGTACTAACCGATCTACCAATGAGAATTAAGTTCCGGTTTGACTAATATTATGAAATCAACCGGAAATAGTACTTTGATTATTTTGTCGTCTTGATATCGCTAGCGACGACAAATCTATTTAAGTTTTTTTGCAATTTGCTAGTCATTAACTGGTTGTATGTTGATCTAAATACTCGTAAGATTCGCGGCCGTAACAAATATTATCCTACTAGCTGCGCACCGCCGTTTCACCCGCATAAGTGTCGATCCCGTAGGAATATCGAGATATAAAGTATCCTATATGTTAATCCTGGTTATAAACTATCGGTATGCCAAATTTCATCCAAATCCGTTCGAGCGTGAAGAAGTAACTAACATATAAACACACACACTCACAAACTTTTGCCTTTATAATATTATTGTGATTACCCTATTGAATGACTGAGAGGGGCTTGTGGTTAAGTAATAAGGGCCGCACGGGTCGATCGATCAAGTTAAGCTACGCTTGCCGCGGTTGGTCCGTGGATGGGTGACCATCTTTACATACCAAGACCCCTCCGTGTCTTGAAAAGCAGGTTAAGCCGTTGGTCCCAGCTGTCATTCGTGGATCTTTGACAGTCGTTACGGGTCGTCAGAAGCCTGAGTCTGACAACCAGTCTTACCAAGGGGTTTCCTAATATCATGTAACTGGGTTATGGAGGTCAGATAGGCAGTCGAGCCATGTAAAATACTGGTACTCACCTGCATTCGGTTAGACTGGAAGCCGACCCCAACATAGTTGGAAAAAGGCTAGGCAGATGAGGACCCTATTGAATGACTATTTCATGAAATCGTGACATTTCACTCCAATTCTAACGTAAGGAGTTGTATTGCTGATTCTAATGATTATAACTCGGTAAAGCCACATTTTTTACAGTTGCGTATCATACCTATATACGTATATCCTGACAGTGACTTCCAAATTACAAAAAACGTAAGTAAACTTGAATTTTGCGGGCTACCTAAACGCATCCCCCTTAAATAAATAAATTAACTGAACAAATTGGACTAAAAGTCCCCTATAATTTACCCAGATGTCTCATTACCCACTTATTCTGCACTAAAGCATCCAAAACAAATATAGGAGTAAACTGACCTCTCGTTCTGACTAACTGATCTCTCTCTCTCTCTCTCGGCTGAGCCCAACCGAGAGAGAGGGAGAGAGATGAATTCTTATATAAAATCTACTCCAGCACTACTATTCTGTAAAAATCTCACCGTGAGAACTTAGGTGAAGTGAGCGGGAAGTGAGCTCTGTCATTCCCTAATGGTAGAGATTGACACTATTAAGTGCTCACTTCACTTATGATTTCACGGTGAGATTTTTACAGAATCGACCGGTAGATGTTAACATGTATCATGAGTCCTTAAATATCTTTAAAACCCAAATTGTGGAGTCCCAAAGCACGCAACCCACACTAGTTTAAGATTCATTGTCTTAGTATGTAGGTATTCTTGCAACCTCTGTAACTTATTTCTTGTGTCATTTTATATTTCTGTTTACATAGTTTGTTAGCACTTCATTTTTATACATTTCGTTCTTACCTTAGGTTATCACTGTATTTGAGAATGTTGGTTCATCTGTTATTGGTAACTGTATAAGCCCATGACTTTTATCTACTGTCATTTAATATTTTGTTTACAGAAGCTGTTGTTGTACCGTTATAAATAAATAGCTTAAATTCGGTTATATTCTCTACTTCATCATCACTTCAGCTGAGAGACGTCCACTGTTATTCATACGTCTCCCCAAGCACCTTCGCTTCGACCGGTTTTGTGTTTCTCGCATCAAACGGGATCCTGCGACCTTCACAAGGCCGTCGGTCCAACTTGTGGGAGGCTTTCTAAGGCCACGTCTCCCGGTACGCGGTCGCCACTCCAGAACCTTTCGGCCCCATCGGCCATCTGTTCTGCGAGCAATGTGCCCTGCCCACTGCCACTTAAGTTTGGCAATTCTTCGGGCTATGTCGGTTACCTTAGTTCTCCTGTTCTTCTCTAGGTGTGAAGTCATTATTATGTAAACAAACACCGACCAAGCCGTCTCGATCCTCAAAATTTCCATACCGCAGTATAAAAACCATCAAAACGTAGATGAAGTAAAAGGTACACGGTGCAATGTCGTTGAATAATCACTGACATAACTCAAAGAGGGCTTTTTGAATTTATCCCCCTGACATTAGCATAGGAATCTTAGTAGCGTGGTTACTACGAACAACGGGGAGGAAAAACGGGTTTTTGTTGAAATTATGGTAGAGTATTTTCGTTCATTAGAGGACATTAGGAGCTCATGGCCAAGTAATAACAGCCGCACGGTTCAATCGATAAGGTTAAGCTACGCTTGCCGCGGTCGGTCCGTGGATGGGTGACCATAATATATAAAGATGATCAAAGAGGATGAGACACGGGCCTCGGAAAGCATGATAAGCCGTTAATCTCGGCTGTCATTCGTGGATCTTTGACAGTGCTTACAGGTCGTCAGAAGCCAAAAAGTCTGATAAACAGTGTTACTAAAGGGTATCGTTTTACCCATTGACTGGGTTGTGGTGGTCATATAGGCAGTCGCTCTATGTAAAATACTGGTATTCAACTGCATCCGGTTAGACTGGAAGCCGACCCCAAGATAGTTAGGTAAATTCTGGAGACATGATGATGCGCATGTCTTTGGAGTTTGAAGAAAAATATCGATGAAAAATTCCAGTTTGATGCTGCAGAAGAGCTTTGTCCAGAAGAACACGATCTCACTCACCTTTTTTATATTCTTATTTCTGAATAGTTTTAAATAAGTGCGTATTTCACGCGTAGGTACATTTATATTTATAAGTACAGTGATTAAATATAATGGATGAATCGTTTAATTTTAAATATAAAATTACTTTATTGAAAGAAGTCTAAGGACATCATGGATTTTGATGAAGTGCACTTAGTTATGATAATTTAAGTAGGTACTTAAGTACTACTTGTGCTCATTAAAATTTTAAGTTAAGAATAGCGAAGTAGATTGGCGCAGAAAATTTTCATTTTCGGCGCTTATCAAAAAAAAAAACTGTGGTTTCATGGAAAAGTGCAATACCTACGCGATCAGAATGTATTAGAATACTCTTTATTTTGTACACCATATAAATTATAGATAAAAATATACATATATTACATTTATAATAATTATCTCAAAAATCATAGTTTCGTGGTTTTTAGGTAACTGCGATCGACGGCATCAAATTTTTTACAATCAATATTTGTTATTGAAGAATTCTTTAGATACAAATAATTGTACAAATAATCGGTGAATTTTCTTACAGTACATGAAAGACAAATGTTAAAATTCCTGTCTACAAAAACCACTGATCGTTTTAATACCTACTGCGCTGCAGTATTTGTTTTATAAATATCGCAGCATTATGCTAAGGAGGAGGAGCCTTTTTGGCCAGGTCTTTTTTATGGTTTTTTTGGTGGTTTTTAGTGTAACTTTGTCAGTTTTTAATGCTCCTTTTTTACTATTTGTATTTCCTGTGTGTGTCCCAAATAAAATCTTGTGTATTCCTTTCTTTTCTTTCACTCAAATTATGAATTCTATATATAATCATTCAATGAAAAAAGAAATCGACTAACCCAAAACTCGGATAGAAACAAAGGATACCCCTTGGAAAACATCCTACACCCTCTTAAATTTGACCGCCACGCAAATGACGTCATTTCAATCGCCTTAGAAGACGTCATTAGGCTTTTACAAATTTACAACACCCTTCCTTACAATCTTTATGTCTCAAAACCTAAGGTTGAAATCGCTGTGGACGGTGGACATTTTAAGTTGGTACGCAATGTGTCATTGACGGATCTGCCCCATTTCTCATCAAGTGTCATTTCGAAATGTCACCACCGGTTGTCACGAGCTGTCATTTGCGTTGTAATACTCAAAATGACTACCTTTATAGCACACAGGTACAGTAATTTCCGGGTGTCAGTGATCGTAATGGAAAGGGACTCACTTTATTGCACCCGTCATGATATTAAGCGGGATTTATTTATTTATTCCTTTATTTCAGGCAATTAAGGTCCATAGAAAAAACAATACATACTACTACAAACATACTTATAAACTAATACATACAAAATTATCACAAATACAATACTATAATAATATAACTTAAAAATACTACAAACAAATACAACATAACAAGCTTATACTACTGCATACGAAGCGTCGGCGCCGTGTGACGCTGACTGGTGTCATGTAGCCGGCCACGAAACCGGCGATACACAACACCCTTCGGCCAGAGCTCTTCCTTGAGGAACTTCTCGAGATGATGTGTCGGAACACACACCACGAACGACTTGAAGTTAGTGCTGTGACGCGGCTCCAACTTCTCGACCCTCAAAGTCCAGTTGGTCTTTACACGCAAGTACTCTACGATCTCCTCAACCTTCGTGGAGTGGTGCAGTCTTGTCCTAATCTATCTAAGGACTCGATCACTCGTATCACAACACAACCACACCACAACCACGACAACATATGGACGGGCGCTAATTTGTATGGTAATGAAAAGTTTATTCACATGGACCATATTTGGCCGTCAAAATCAAACGTGTGAGCGATACTGACCACATGAAATCCACGTCGCAGCCACAACCAGTAAGACCACGCACTAACGGCCGGCCACGACGCAAAAACAACGTTGCGTCGACCATTTGATTTAATTTTGTACTTGCCACAACGCAATTGCAAGAAGCTGCAGCGACACTATTTACACGTAACCACTGCTTGCCCACATTTTGTTGCTGCAATGAGGTGTGGTTGTAGTACGTGTGATTGGCTTTAAGGTTTGGCTTTTGGCTACTTTGTATTAGTTTATTTATTTTGTTTGTGCAGGATAAACAATTTCTCTTTATTTTCCTCCTTTTTTTTCTAGCGTAACAAAAACTTGCATCACCCTCCTTAGTAAGTCAAAGTCTTAAAGAACTTTTCCACAAGTATTATGGCACCTCGGCTGCGCTGTCCACCTTCAAGCACCCATTGTGTGGAGGCTTTTGCCCAGTGGTCATCGTTTATGCGGCTGATGTGACCCAGAAAGAGATGTCGAGACGATTTGGACGCGTACCGGGAGAGCTGGTTCGACGTGGCACGGGAAAAGAGTTCCTGGCCTTTGCCCAGTAGTGGGACAGTACAGCCTAACAAAAAAGAAATGTGAAACCCTCTACCTTATAGCAAGAAACGATGTTCCGTTTTCGGCGAAATGCACTTACAATAATTTCAGTCTGTAATCTGCAAAGTTTCAAGGGTTTCCTTGCAATTAAGCTTCAAGGAACTTTGGTATAAACTGGGGGGAATAGGACTAACGTGTATGATAAGGGTTTGCTCTCTGAAAACAATTAATGTAATTATAGCCGCTCTAATGCCAGTGGCACATTGACAAAATCGTATGAAAACAAAAAAAAATGTTGTTTCGCATGGACATGCGTCGGTGTGCAAACTGTACAAAGGCCAGCGTACACCGGCGGACGGCGGGGAGCGGAATCGAGGAGGATATGCCGCCGGCCAGCCTACACTGATGATTTGTGATGCCGCCAGCGGCCGCTGGCGCACTAGTGGTTGCAGCATCCCGTGGTATGCCACGGGGGAAATGCGGAGTGCACTCCCGCTTGCGCTGCCTTTCTCCCGTGATCTTGAGATTGCTGTACCTGCATAGGAGTAGGACTGCACTTATGCGCAAGTGTTTTCATGGCTCCAACTATTTATAATAAGTTGCCGAAAAGTTGGAGAGAGCTTAATAACATGAAATTGAAGAAGCAACTAAAGATGTTTCTAATCGACAAAGCTTACTATAATGTCAGTGAATTCCTAGCAGAATCATTTATTTTGACATAAGCAATATCAGCAATAATCAATCAGTATCTTTGTTGTTTTCGACTCTTTTTTGTATAAATGTTAAATAACATTTATAGATTTCACCTACCTAGATTTTTTTTTTTTAATATTGACATTTAAATGATATTGAACATTGGTATAGATTATTATTATTTGACTGTTTTATTCACATTTGATTGATATTTCACAGAATTTTGACATAGTGTATTGTATTGTAATTTTGACATCTGATTAATATTTTTATACAGATTTTGCATTAAAATTGGATTGCTATTTTGAATCTCTAACTTTTTTACTATTGACACATTTTGTAATTATTTTTAATTATTTTTTTAACACGCACAATATTTGCACGACATCATAATGGCAAACATGTCTGAATCTTTACTTTTGATGTTATCCTGCATGCACGCTTTTTTTTACTCTTTTATGTGTATACCTGTTTTAGCTAATAAATATCTCTATCTCTATCTCCGGACTCCGCTTGATAGATGCGAAAGTAATTTTGTTTGTTTGTTTGTTTGTTACCTTTTTACGCCTAAACCACTGAACCGATCATCCTGAAATTTTACATATACGTTGTCGTGTGTACAGAAACGGACATAGGGTACCTTTCATCCCGAAAAAAGTGCTGTTCCCGAGGAAAACAACAATAACGTTATTATGGTAATAGATGGCGCCACGTGTCTTTCGAATTACGATTGAATTATATTAGAAACTTTAGAGTTTAAAGTTCTTTCTTTTAATTTAAGGCTAATACATTTTGAGAGTCTAGAGTGTCGATAGAGCGGTTTTTCATCCTCCTAACTATAAAATTATAGACAAGGGCAAACATTGCAGGTAGCAGGGGTGCATTTAGAAATGCATGTTTTTCCCATGGCCTGCTATATGTAACATGTTTGCGTGTGACCAACGCCCAGAATTTGTACGTATTGGCGCCAAATAGAAGGACATACAACATTGTGTATATGAGCGTCCTAGAATAATGTTCCGTTCTAAGCCCATGAGTGCAACGGCCAAACAACAAGCAGAGTACAACCCGAATTTATTGTCAAATTCTAAATTAACGCGAGCGATGCCGCGGGCAAAAGCTAGTAATTAATAAACATAAGCTGCACAACAAAATTTAACTTCAATTGACCGGTAAATAGGCATTAAACGCAGCCGTTACGGTAATGATTTCCATATTGTAATTAACTTGCGCCAATGAAATGAATTTCTATCCAACTGACAGTTAAGGCGCGGCGTCCATTGTGGCATAATTCTGTGCTATGCACGTGTGCTTACCTTCAATTTGTACGAAAATGTAGACGATATCGTCCACTGTGAGTCTGTGATCCATGGCAACGCTACAGACTGATGCGTTTCTGGTAATCAAATGAACAAAAAAGAAAAAAAAAATACGCGTTCTAAGTGAGAATTACCAGAATCTTGCCACAATTCAAAAATACGAAAGGTTAAAATCGTTGCGTCGTTTTTCATGCCTACCCACATTTAAGATACCCAAATCTAATAATGTCTATGAAACAAGGACGTGGGAATGCACGCTACCGTCTATTATGAATGACATGCCGTCAGAAATCTGCGACGAAATAAATGTGAAGAATTGCTCGAAGGTGCTACAGGTATACTTTCTGGATTTTGGTGCAGTCTAGGAAGTGTCTTTTTAGTACCAATACCTACTATACTTTACTGTACTATTACGATAATTTATTGTTAAATGTAGTATAAATATTATTGTGGCACCGAGTTGCCGTGTCTGGCATACCTCTGTTAAACCCGCAATGGTTTGTGCGGTATGTTAATGTTTAAGTCTTGAAAATGTTTTGAATAATAAACATAAATAAAATAAAACATCTGGGGTTGTATTATGAATTATTAATACCATCATTATTCCACAGCAAAAAGGGATGGTACTATCGGCCTTCTATGGCACCGTCTCTCTCTCACACTAGAAAAATGGTGGCGTATGTCATTGTCAATATATCACTGTCAATACGTCATAATACGGCCCACCGCTGACGAGGTAGCGGCTAGCTATCAACGATTTTCTCACTCGTCGTACAAAAGATTCCCCAGTACCGTGTAAGTAAAAGAGGCACATATAAATATTCGATCGCTGACTGCTCACACCGCCGCGAGTATTCGTTTGTCATAGCAACAAGAGCCATCAAAGAGAATACTGTCTCAGCGACTTTCGTTTGGCTTATTTTTATTTTAATCTAAGTATTTTCATTTCTGAATTGTTATTTTTTTTTTTATCTTTTTTAGCACGGACTCTTTTAACGTGCACGTCTTTCTACATCGTTCTCACATTTATAATTTCAACTTGAATGATGTAACCAAAATTTTGTAACAATTTTTATGATTTAAAAGAGTGTCCGTGGAGTTTCTTGCCCGTTCTTCTCCACAGCTACCTACTACGCTTTGGAATGGGCAACTAGCTTCATCTTTCTGACTGACCGACCCCTTGACAATTCTAAAGTGCCTGTAATTGGTTTACTTGAAATAAATGCTTTGAGTTTGAGTTTGAGTTTTTGCGTGCAGAACACTCGCTGAGAGACACGCGCTTGGTAAATACGCATACCAGCGAGTAATCGCTCGTCACTGTCGCTTACTCACTGCTCATTCTACTACTACTTACTACTGCTACTTACTGCTCTACTCATAATTCTCCTACCCTTATTCCAATTTATTTGGGGTCGGCGCATAATGTCTTTTTCTTCCATACTTCTCCATTAGTCTTTCCCTTCTAGCCATATTATCTTTCTTTATGTAGAAAGAAAGAAAGAAAATACATTTATTTAGCACAGACTATAAGACACACAGTACACCTGAGACATACATCAGATAAAAAACAAATAAAAATTGTAAAGTAACTAAAAATATTAATGAAAACAAAATTTAACGCCCAAATAAAAGGCATAAAGCTTACATATTTATGAAATGCTGGGTTATCATAACTCACACAAATGATAAACTAGGACCATCGAAGTAAAATAAATAAACAGTTAATTACTAATAACAAAACCATGATCAGCAAGACGACCAGTCACCACAAGCAGCACCCATTCACGAGCTTATCGCAAAGATCAGCCAGTACCCCCTCGCCATGTTTGAGGGAAGGAGGTAACCCGACCCCCGACGCTACCGCAAGCAGTGACATCTAAAGGAGTATGACGAAGTGTATTTTACTTGAGCTTTAAACGCATTAGAAGGCAAATCTAACAAGGAAGTGCGTTACTACCTCTACTCGTTTCTCGTTAAACGCCAGCGGTGGGATAGATGCCTAACGTGGAGAACTCTCCGTGCATATCACATTTTCTATCACATTTGGTGTACCTCAAGGTAGCGTCTTGGGTCCACTTTTATTTATAATCTACATAAACGATCTGCTAAAATATGTAAACCATCCGATGTCCCTTTTTGCAGATGACAGTACTGTTTCGATTCAATGTAGATCAAAGTAGCAGTATCAAGACGATATAAATGAATGCTTAGCGTCAATTTTTCAGTGGTTGGATAACAACAACCTTAAAATAAACTTGACGAAAACCGTAATTATGCACTTTAGCCAGAGACCTCAGTCACATAACCGTAACGTTAGTTATAATAAGTCCATACACGAGGTAGACACCGCAATTTTTTTAGGACTAACCATTGATAAGCAGCTTAACTGGAAAGCACACATTGAAGAACTATGCAAAAAAATTAATAGCTCAGCTTATGCTCTACTTAAAATAGTACCTATTTCCAGTATTTATACTGCGATTACCGCCTACCATGGCATAGTAGCTTCGGTAATAAGATACGGGATCATCTTTTGGGGAAACTCCACCAACAAAAATATGGCATTTAAAGCACAGAAGCGCTGTATTCGTGCCATGTTTGGTCTCAAAACCATAGACAGCTGCAGACCTTATTTTATCAGACACAAAATCCTGACACTTCCTTCCATATATATCCTTGAGGTGGCCTTATTTGTTCACAGCAATCCTACTTACTTTCAGCGCCTCTCAGATGTAGTGAAGCGTAATAGGCGATACAATAATAATAATAAATTGTGTCTTAACAAGTCAAAAACGGGTCTAATGGGTAAAAGTTTCTTAAGTTTGACACCAAAAATTTATAAAAAAGTCCCGGATGAATACAAGACCTGCCATAAAACATTATTTAAAACTAAAATGAGTAACCTCTTGGCCAGCAAGTGTTACTATAGTATTGAAGCATTTCTTGAAGACAGTTTGACATGATTTTATATACCAACTTTTATTATATTTTATTTTGTATTTGTTTTTCAATTAGCTTTCGTATATTATAGTATCTTAATTCAATTAAATGATTTATGATAATTAATGTAATGAATTTGACAAATAATTAATTTTAAGTTTACTAGTGGACTGTGCAGTGTTCTGTTCAAATGCCTCAATTGGTAGATTTTGGTGAAACACATTTTATTTAAGACTTTATTTAACTACCCAAAATGTAATGAACAAATAAATGATTTATGATTTATATCCTACATAATGGACGAACGACTTTTCTGCGTTTTCATTCACGTTCAATTATTGTAATTACCAGTTAAAATGGTTCCGTTTCATGTTATTTGTTATTATATTCAAAAACGGTGTGTGAGAACATAATTATTTTGGGTTAATTTCTGGAATAATTTTGAATTTGCGAATATTGTATAATTCCTAGTTACCTATAAATATTTGATGAAATAGGAGCTTCAAATTAAACTAAGTTAAGTTAATTAAAGTCAAATATTACAACCCACAGTCCTTAAGCAAAGCTATAATGCCTAAAGAAATCCAACTGAAAATTCCAAAGCCTCTACCTCCAACAGAAAATAAAATAACAAACGTTAAACAGCACTCAATCTGCCAAGTCTTTTCCCAACAATGTTGGGGTCGGCTTTTAGTCTTCATTCTTCCAGTCATTTCACCTGATGCTAGGGATCAACAGTATTGACAGCTCACTTCAACTTAATTATCACGGTGAGATTTCTACAGAATGGATCATCTGCTCTCTAAAGCTGTCATTAAAAATCTGTTTCAGAAATCGTGGTTTGTCATCAAACTTCTGTGTGTTTCGACGCGAATGCGTTTCAATCTGCCTAGCTTTTTGCCAACCATGTTGGGGTCGGCTTCCAGTCTAACCGGATGCAGCTAGATAACAGTATTTTACAAGGAGCGACTGCCTATCTGACCTCCACAACCCAGCTACTGGGTAACAAGGTACCCCTTGGGAAGACTGGTTGTCGAAACTTTATGGTCCTACCCGTAACAACTGTCAAAGATCTACGAATGACAACGCTTTCCGAGGATATGTAATACATCCATCCAGGAACCGACCACGGCAAGCGTGTATTAACCTTCGATCAAACCGTGTGGCTGTTATTATTTAGCCACGAACCCCTCAAACATTAATCAGCAATGCAAGCCACCTGTCCGGGGAGCGGTTAATGCTTATGCGAATCTCGTACCCCCGGACACAGACAGAGGTCGAACACCGCGGTGGTTTTAGCTGGTAAGAGTCGCCTGCCCCTCTGACACCTCTAGGATGGACGAAGTCCATGAGGATTTCCACCGCGCACAAAGAAAAAAAAAGCAATGCAAGCCAAATATAATAAATATTCTTTGACCCCATTCTATTGAACTACAAACTATACACTACAAATCATTATCTGTCTAGCCTATTCCCAACTATGTTGGGGTCGGCTTCCAGTCTAACCGGATGCAGCTGAATACCAGTATTTTACATGGAGCGACTGCCTATCTGACCTCCACAAACCATTTACTGGGTAATACGATACCCCTTGGTAAGACTGGTTGTCAGACTTTCGCGCTTCTGACTACCCGTAACGACTGTTAAAGATCTACGAATGACAGCCGGGACCAACGACTTAATAAGCTAACCTAACACACACACTATAAATACTAGAACCAATAACTGGAGCTAATCACCATAAATAATAGTTTAGACCGATTCCTTCTAGGTCCAATATTTACTCCTAACAACAATGCCAGTCGTAGTCATAAAGTTTCTGACTACCCTCATAAAACTCAGCAATGCCAATAACTTTACATTGTGTGGTAATAACATGGCCAGTTTATCTTGGCAATCGGAATTATATTAATACTAATACGCTAACAATATGACTGGTGAGACGCGATTTTACTATAGATACATAGGTATCTGCCCAACCGGCGTCCGTCGGGAAACCAGGCGTGAAGTTTGTTACGGTACCTTATTCCGTAGACAATCATAATCCGAAAGATTTTGAAGGAAATTTCATTGCTTCATATGTTAGAAAAAATTGTCTGCTCAACAGCGTAAGTAACGTAATGGGTGTTGTTGAACTGTGTGAAATGAAAGACATTGCTATCTTCTTCTTAGCATGTCAATGGCAATCTAAACGGACTTGGCCCAGACTTCAGCTCCATGTTTGGCGCCATCAGTTCCTGTAACGTGCAGATCGCAGGACACGCTATAAGAAGTCCAATTGTTTGTGGAATGGCACCATATTTACACTCCAAGGCGGAATAAAAACAAAAAATCTACGAATGAAATCTCCCACCTGGGATTGCCATTGTAAGAGTCTCAGGCAATTGCCCCACAGGTTGGAATAGTCCTACTAAATGGTAAATGTCTCTTCTCAAACAGAGAAGGAACCATCAATAGAAAAATTACTGTGCTGTCTCATAATCTGAGTGCATTTGAGTGGTAATGGAAAAATTACCACGCTATCACAGTAAAAATTCTTATGCTGTACAGTGAAATTTATTGGACAATAGTGAATTTTTCCCAATCTCACTCAGATAGATGTCACTTGCACTCACTTGACAGTGAAGAGCACAGTAATTTTTCTAAGAATTTTCTCTCCGTGTAGCTGTTACGTGTTGATTTCTAGATTACCTAAAGATTTATTATGAAGATGACACATTATTTCTTGCTAGCTTTCATCCTTTCACATCTGGACATATAGCTATCAACCGTTTAGGGGGTACATAAAGTAAGTCGACTGCCGCAACAAACACTATCGAAACTGCAAATCACGTACTTCAAAGGAGAGCAATTCAAAGTTGTAATTCGATGCAAAATATTTTGTATTATTAACTTCAGTAAAATTATATAATATACAATTTTACTGAAGTATATTATATTCTATTTCTATCTATTTTTATCTGATATTTTGCATCGAATTACAACTTTGAATTGCTCTCCTTTGAAGTACGTGATTTGCAGTTTCGATAGTGTTTGTTGCGGCAGTCGATTAGTGCATTCACATTCAAACATTTGAAGGCTACATACCTTAAACGTGATGATCTGATTTGAATGCCATGTCAAATTCAGTACAAACACATATTTTTCAAATTACAATCCTCCTGCCCTTCCCTTATTTAAATGTCTTTGAAATTTTCCTTTTACTTTACGCAATCTTTTTCCCGCCTTAGTGCCTAAAGTCACTGAAGTTTCAAAATACACTGGTCACTCAACCAAAATACTGTCTATTTAAGGATAGGTAAACATTTTTTAGTCTCACCTCCTTCAAAGTTATGGGGTAACTTTGGCAGTAAAATGATTTAACAGCCATTTCCTTTGCCTCGTCTTTATGGGGCAGTTAACTTTTTAATTTATGGTCGTAATGCACCTCCATTGGCAGCTCTGGTAAGTTATCGCTGAAAAATAATTAAAATACTAAGAAAGAGCCGTGTGGAACTGGCATGTTCGATTTATGTGGGTTTTCAGTATTCCTAAAGTATTGCAACGAGGAAACCTGTTAAAACACCTTATCCAAGGTACTAAAACTATTAAAAATGCGTTATTATTAGCTCATTGTTTGCGTCGTTAGTTCAGTAGTTGCAAGCGTTACACGAGCATCAGGTCCTGGGTTCGGTCTGAAATCAAAATCAAAATCAAAAGTCATTTATTCAAACTAGGCTGAGAATCAGCACTTTTCGAACGTCAAAATTACAAAAGACAGTCCCCCAAAACGCCCGCCCTTCACCACTTCCTAGTGCTTTCGCTGGGAAGAAGAAGTGGCGCAACAAACTCCCCAGCAGCACAGCTGTCTGTTCAGTTAGAAAATATACTTGACTGAATACAATACAAGGTATGCAAAACAATTAACATTACAAGACACAGAACGCTAAATTAAATTATTTGCCATATGTCAGCTGCCAACGCCAATATACCAAGAAATACAATAAAAAACTATACGTACTCAAGCAAAAATTAATAAATGGAAATTAAATAAAAGCCTCCAGGTATAAAGGGCGTGACCGCTAACATATTTATGCAATGCTGGGTTCAGTTTACATAGCTGTCGCTTGAAGTCACAAATGATAAACTAGGACCATAAGGAAACTAAATAAACAAGTTATTAATAATGATAACAATGATAAAACCATGGTCAGCAAGACGACCAGTCACCACAAGCAGCGCCCGTTCACGAGCATAACGCAAAGGTCAGCCATTACCCCCCTCGCCATATTTGAGGGAAGGAGACAACCCGACCCCCGACGCTACCGCAAGCAGTGACATCTAAGGGAGCATGACGAACTTGCTGCCGGTTGCTCAGGTAAGAATAATATGATCAATTGTCGAGGTCACTAGCTAACCACATATTGCAATCAACTCATTAGAAAACATTGCAATGGGTTGATTATGTCAATAATAAAATTAAAATTAAATTAAACTGATTTGACTTATACAGCCCAATAAAAAAACATTTGTATAATGAGCTCATATAACCTATCAGTAATTCTTTGTAAATTAATTCTGGAGAAAGAACATAAACATTGTCTTGAGTTAATCAGGGCGACCAACTATTCTTATCGTTTAAGTAGTCGTTGATAGAATAGTATGCCTTTGAACAAAGGTTAGATTTTACTTGAGCTTTAAATGCATTAAAAGGCAAATCTAGCAAAGAAGAGGGTAGCTTGTTATAAAAGGCTATACCAAGACCAACAAATGAGTTATGAACCTTATGAAGCCGGTGAAAGGGAGCACGTAGTTTGTCCTTATTTCTGGTGTTAACATTGTGAATATCACTGTTTTTAGTATACAAGTGTATATTTTGCCTAATATATAAGATGTTGGCAAAGATGAATTGTGATGCAACCGTGAGAATACCAATATCTTTAAAAAAATCTCTTAGAGAAACTCTAGCACCTAGCTGGTAAATTGCTCGAACAGCTCGTTTTTGAAGGACAAATATATTTTGTATATCAGCTGCTTTGCCCCACAGCAGAATACCGTAGGACATAACGCTGTGAAAATAACTAAAATATACTAAACGAGCTGTATCAACGTCAGTGTACTGTCTTACTTTCCTGACGGCGTAGGCAGCCGAACTGAGCCTTCCTGCTAGGCTCGATATATGTGGTCCCCACTGAAGTTTGGCATCTACTGTTATTCCCAGAAAAACTGCCGAACTCACAGTTTCAAGCGCCTCTTTATCTAAGACGATGTTGGGTCCTAGATTTCTAACATTCGGTAAGGCGAACTTTACACATTTCGTTTTCTTGGCATTGAGAACTAGGTTATTTGACGTAAACCAATCCGTAACTATTGAGAGTGCACTGTTTACGTCGTCAAAATCTTGTCTATTCCTATCTACTTTAAAAATAAGAGATGTATCATCAGCAAACAGTACAACGTCACAGATTCCCTTTAAATGGAATGGTAAATCATTAATATACACTATGAACAAGAATGGACCCAGTATTGAGCCTTGCGGTACACCTAACTGAACTGGTAGCGCGGAAGATTTCACACCATTAACATCTACACATTGGAACCTATTATGTAAATAACAATTTATTACGTTGAGAGCTTCGTTTTGGACACCGTAATGACTTAGTTTACGCAAAAGCGTGTCTTGGTGCACGCAATCAAAGGCTTTGGAAAGATCACAAAAAACTCCGATAGCATTTTGCGAGCTCTCCCATGCGTTAAATATGTGTTTCAGCAAAGCAACACCCGCATCTGTAGTCGAACGACCTTTTGTAAAGCCATACTGTTCATTATGAAGGAGGCTATTTAAATTAAAATGTCTTAGCAACTGCTTGAGTATTAATTTTTCAAATATTTTGCTAAATGCAGGTAAGATGGAAATAGGCCTAAAATTACCAACGTCGTTTTTATTACCTGATTTAAATAAAGGTATGACTTTACTACTCTTCATGAGGTCAGGAAAAATTCCTAAATCAACACATTTATTAAAAGTAACAGCTAGATAGGGGGCTACGATGTCTATTATATTACTTAAAAGTTTAATGGAGATGCCCCAGTAGTCACCGGTGTTTTTAGACTTTAGTAGGTTAAAAACATTAACTACATCATGTGGGGTTACATGTTCGAAACTAAATAAACGAATACATTTAGGGACACTACTATGCAAAAGGGTTTCAGCTTTAGACGGGGACGAATTTAAGGAGCGAGTCGTAGTTATAGGTATGTTGGCAAAAAACTCATTAAAAGCTTCAGCTACGTCAGCGGCTTTATTAACTAATTTATTATCTACCATAATCTCAAGTAGTTTTTCTTGTTTAACCGATTTACCAGTTTCATTGTTAATAATTTTCCAAGTCGTTTTTACTTTATTATTAGAATTTTTAATAGCATCGCTTAAAAATTTCGATTTAGCAAAAGCACTAATCTTTTTAAATAATTTTGAATAATTTTTTACATACTCTAGGAAAGGAGTGTCAAACCTGTATTTTTTCAAACCATATAACTCGTATAGTCTCGCTCTACTTTTATAAATACCCGGAGTAGCCCATTGGTTAAAGCCAACGGAGGATCCATTAATATTAATAGTTTTGGTCTTGAAAGTAGATTGGTACTCTTTTTGCACAACATCAAAAAGGGCACCATAAATTTCATTAGGATTCTCGTGTTCTACTATAGATGGTGTAATTCTATGAGCTATATTATTTTTAAACATTTTGCAACGGGCAGCTGTATAAGGCCTGCATTCAATTTTACGCGACTGTTTATGTAATGGCATGGGGAAGCTAGCTAATAAACCACAGTGGTCGGACGTTAAGTCAGTTAAGACTAATTTGTTTTTGGCATCAAAAACACTAAATATATTATCAAGACAGGTTGACGAAGATGCCGTGATTCTAGTAGGTTCAAAAAACAAGTTAATTAAATTATAAGACTTAAACAAATTGAGGAGTCTAATACTTAATGGAGTAACATCTAAAATATTAATATTGAAATCTCCGCATAAAATAATACTTTTGTTACTTGATTTCAACCTATTGAGAGAATCCTCCATTACCGATTCAAAACTAATAAAATCCCCAGAGGGGGTTCGATAAACGCAAATTATAATGTATCGCTCAAGTTCAACACAAGACAACTCTATAGTGCGCTCGATTGAAAGATTAACTAAATCTAAACGTTGCTTACATTTCAACTTGTTTGAAACAAGAACTAAAGAGCCACCGCGAATAGCACTTTTTCTCACAAATGCACTCTGTACGGTAAAGTTATCATCGTTGATAAACACTACTTCATGTTCTTTCAACCAGTGTTCAGTCAAACATAACACCTGAACATCATAGTTCTCCATAAATAAACTTAACTCTAGCTCTTTGCCGGACAGACCCTGCATATTTTGATGTACAACATTCAACATATGTGGCTGACCCGTTGTCGCACGCAAGCATGAGGTCAGGAAAAGTGTTATTGGGCTTTTCCATCTGGAATTTCCTAGTTGCATTCCGGAGTCTGGATTTGTGCCCGTCTGATTGCAATAGGCTTCACCCCTTTTACATGGGACTTATAAAATAGGTTGTTATGTATAATAAGTTTTTTCGTTCGATTAGTAACAGGTTTTTGGGATGCAAAAGGAATTTTGTTTGTTGATTACCTCCAAACTTGTAAAATAATAAACACAGATTATTATTGTAACCTTTTGGACCTAGATCTGCATGTAAAAATTTGTGAGAAAAGACCTGGTTTACAGAAGAAAAAAAAAAACATTTTTCATCAAGATAACGCGCCCGCTGACACAGCTCAAAAAACCACCGCGAAAATCAGTGAATTAATGTAGGAACTATTGCAACATCCACCCTGTCCGCCAGACTTGGCCCCCTCTGACTTCTGGCTGTTCTCATATCTTAACAAATTCATACGTGGAAAACGATTATCATCGAACGAAGAGGTAACAGCAGCTGTGGGAGAGTATTTCAACAGTCTTCCGGATTTTCACTTCAGGGACAGAATCCATAAATTAGAATATCACTGGAACAAGTATTTTGAAATTCTAGGAGATTATACTTAATAATAAAATGTATTTCAAACCACAAAATAGTGTTTTTCTCTACGCTGGCGAATGGGTAACCATTTGAAAAGCAGCCGGTGCTCGGATACATGGTCATACTTACGAAGATTGAAAACGAATCGAATGCAGTTATTGAGAAGACGGTCCAGTATCACTCCATATATAATTATCACTCCATATTCATTTTATCTATCTCAACAAAGACCCCGTCGTCTTTCGAACTAAAATAACACAATAAAATACGAAACAAAAGACTGACCCTCCAACCTGAAGCTAATAATTACTCACAGTATATTTTAAAAAGTACCAAAAACTACAAACATAAAATTACGCAAATGGATATAAATTAACGAGCAAAGGAACAAAAGAAACATATCAAAACAAACACACCGGAGATACCACAACTTGTTTCCGTAGAAAACAAACATAGAATCAGATAAACACGTATAAACCAGACAAGAATAAACATTATTTACGTGTAGTTGTTTATTCGGGAATGTAAGTGGTACTAACCTCTGTACATTTTGATCAACACTGTTCTATGAACTAAATTTATTAGAGAGAAATGCAGTTAAATGCAGAAGGTTGAGTTTAACTAGAAAATAAATGTTTTAAAAAAAATTGTCAGCGAGACAGGCCTAAGAAACGCTGGCGTGACGATTTGTACTCGTTCCTAACCTATTAGACGGAGAAGGCACAGGACAAAGAAAAGTGGAAAAATTTGGGGGAGACCTTTGCCCAGCTGTGGGATAGTATAGCTTAAAGAAAAAAAAATAGCCTTTTAGTGTGATGAATATTCAAACATTATTCAATAGTGCTCACCTTTCTTATAGAGGCTAGCAATTCGTAAGTATACAACTTTGAATCGAGATTATTTTTTGTTATGTACAAACGAGAATTACCGGATAATTTTCTATAATTATATTATTCAGGCGAACATTATACTTAGTTAATAGGTAAGTGATTTTTTGTACACAAGCTTTAATTATTTTATTTACTTTTTATTATTTATAACTTTAGATAACTAGTTTAGTCATTTCGATCTAATTTACATACATACGTTTATTTTATTAATAGAACGTTTTATTACAGAGTTTCCATAGCCGCCTTCCAGGGTGCCACTTGCTGGCTCAATCATCAGACCCATCTAGGATCAGAGTTCTTGTCGAGACGAATCAAATGCAGAGTTCCCATAGACCACCTTCCAAAACCATCAGATCAGCTCCATGTTATAATAATATTGCATTGTCATCCGATTTACATATGTATTGACTTGCAAGGTTTGATAACAGAGAGACACCGGGTAAGATGAGACTAGATAAAAGCTTGTAAAAATGCGTTCGCTTTTCATCGTGTTTTTCTTCTTTTCGCATACTTTATTTAATTAAGTATCCCACTGCTAAAGCCACAAATATTCTGCTTTTCGTATTCAAGATTGACCACAAAAAGTCCCCACAAAAACACCCACCACAACCCACAAAAACAGCCAAGACATGTCACGAAATCTCCTAGTGATTCGTTACTCTTAATGATGTGTTATAAAAATTAGGTCGTTTTTAAATTCGTTTCAGATCTTCAGGATAAATTACTGAAAGTATTGCGGTGGTCGTGGTCATATAGACTATGCATAGCGAATTTGTCGTATTTTAACTAAATAATGACAATCTCAAACAACTGCAAAATTTGGCGAAAGTAACTGGATTATCATAAATACCAAGCTTGGTACAAATAGTAGAAAGGTACCGTATAATTATCTACTATTTGTACCAAGCTTTTTCTTTCATGCATATGTTTCATTTAAACTAGTATTGCATTCCGATGGTCAATTTTGCCCTTCAAATCTGGCTCTCCTTCATCCGACCAAGTCTTTTTCAAATCTTGAAACATTTTCCTCTCCAGTACCACAAAGAACCAATAAATTAAATAACGCTTGAAATAAAAAATATGAAACCCATATCTATATTGACAGTTCCAATCCATTCCTATACATTTCGGATACTCGGTAACTTCGTCAGATGGCCCAATTCCGAGTTGGCAGCATTGCCAAATTGGATAACAATGCTAATCACCGACTAACCTACTAAATTGAGTTTTGATGAAGTGACGAATCGATACTTGGGTACATTGGAATGTGCTTTACTTAAATATGAATACAAGCATAATCAGGCTATAATATTCCCACTGCTGGGACACGGGTCTCCTCTCTGTGAGAGGGAGTGAGCCGTAATCCACCACGGCCTAGTGCGGGTTGGTAGATGTCACATGTGTTCGATTTTTTTTGTTCTAGAACGTGCCGTTTCCTCACGATGTTCTCCTTCACCGTAGCCTGTCTGGGTTCAAACCTACAACTTTGTAAGTCACAGCGGATAAAACAAACCCTTAGGTAATAGGTAATAGGTAACACGGGCTGGTGTCCGCAACTCCACGTCAATGCGCGTATTTTGCGTACGGGTGGGAAAATCGATCATTCGATCCACCCCAGCTCCTCAAGGAAGGCCAGCAACGCCTTGATGTTACTGACCGTCTCACGTAGGGTACCTGGGTTACCGAAGTATTTTGCCCTGTAAGTGGCGACCACCGGGCAGCTTAGAAGCACATGTGCCGCTGTCTCGTCATCCTCCATGCAGGCCCTGCACAGCGGACTGTCTGTTACTCCTATGACAAACAGGTGTTTATTAAATGACCCGTGGCCAGTTAAAGCTGCAGTCACCGTACGCAGCTTTTGTCTAGTTAGACGGAGAACCTGTTTCGTGAGGCGGCCATCCATTGCGGGAAGTGCTTCTTTAGCCTGCCTGCACTCGCCTTGTTCCGTCCAAAGTTTGTCATGTTGATCTCTGGTGCGTTTCCTTACCAGAGTGCGTAGATACCTGAAGGGGAGTGGCACGATGGGCTCCGGTCCCACTGGTGCCATGCTCGACCCCCTTCTGGCAAGCTCGTCGGCTGCATCGTTGCCTAGCGAACCGCTGTGTCCTTTTATCCATTGAATGGTTATTTTATTGAAGTTACCCACCTGGTTGAGGCGCTGGTGGCACTCGTATATTAGCCCAGAGTCGACTGTATTACTATTCAGCGCTTGCAGTACAGCCCTGCTGTCTGAGAGTATGCGAATTGAGTGATCCTTCACTTCCCTGGCCATGATGGCTGAAGCGGCCAGAGAGATGCCCATGCATTCGGCCTGGAACACTGTGTTGTGGACGCCCAATGGTGTGGCTATGTGTATGTTGAAGTCCTCCGAGAAGATTCCAGCACCTGTACCACTACCTGTTTTGGATCCGTCTGTGAAGATTCGCAGCTCTGCAGGGCGCAGCCCCTCGCAGCGGCGATCCTCGTGAAGTTGGATCTTGTATTTTTTATCAAAGATAAATTGTTTGGGTACCCGATCATTGGTGGCCTTCGTGATGGGGAACTCCTTGTGGAGTCCCTCAAGCAGCGCAGCGTGTGGTGTATAACTCTTACCCCAGAGGTTTAGTGTGTTGAGACGTACTGCCGCCAACGTCGCTTCCTGTTGTATGAACAGGTGGAGCGGTGGAAGTCCCAGGATGGCTTCCACTGCCGCAGTCGGAGTAGTCCTCATGCAGCCCGTAGTCGCCATGCAGGCCAGTCTCTGTACGCGTTGTAGTTTGCTGGAGGCTGTAACCAGCTTGGTGCGGGGCCACCAGACCACAGCCCCGTAGGTGATCATGGGCCGGATCACTGCAGTGTACAGCCAAAGTGTAATTTTAGGGGATAGGCCCCACTTCTTACCTATCATTTTCCTGCACTGCCAAAAGGTTATGCAAGCCCTGTTAAGTTTATTGTCCAGATGACTACTCCAGTTCAACTTACTGTCTAGTGTGACCCCGAGGTATTTGACTTCGTTGGCCACCTGGAGTTCAGTATCGAACAGTTTTGGTAGGCGAAAATGGCCTAAAGCTCGTTTATGGGTAAACATGACTAATTCAGTTTTAGTGGGGTTCACTGTTAGGTCAAAATCCCTGCACCATCTCTCTACGATACGTAGCGCTTGCTGAGTGAGGTTGCATATCGTGTCCGTCACCTTCCCCGAAACCAGGATTGCGAGGTCGTCGGCATAACCTACTGTGTAATAGCGGTTGGCGTTGAGTTTAGTGATGAGGTCATTAACCACCAGATTCCACAAAAGGGGAGACAGAACCCCACCCTGGGGGCAGCCTCTGGCTATCATGGCCCTCTGCTGCTCGCCCTCAAGGCGAACCACTCGTTTACTTAACATGTTTGTAATCCAGTCCGTTAGTACCTGTTCTACTCCATGTCTGGAGAGGGCGCTGTTGATGCTGGAGAAGTTGGTTTTGTCGAAGGCTCCTTCGATGTCTATGAAAGTACCCAGACAGGTGCCTTTCTGATGAATCGCTGCCTCTATCTGGCTAACTACCATATGAAGGGCAGATTCAGTCGACTTACCTGAACTGTATGCGTGTTGGTTATCGTGTAACGGTAAAGTTTTCAGAGCGCCATCCCTCAGTTCCCTATCACACAGCCTTTCCAGAGTTTTCAGAAGAAAGGAGGTCAGGCTGATTGGTCGGTAGGACTTGGCGTTTGTATAGTCACCCTTACCTGGCTTAGGGATGAATATTACTTTCACTTCCCTCCATCCTTTAGGAACGTATCTGAAGGCCAGGCACGCTTTCATTAAGGGCAGCAGTCTACTGGCGACAGAGGTGCCACCCCACTGCAGTAGGGCGGGGAACACTCCATCAGGACCAGCTGCCTTAAAAGGATGGAAGCTCCGGATGGCCCATTGGAGTTTTTCCAACGTGACTACCCTGCTAACGTAGAGCCAATCGTTGTCTGACGGTGTCTGAGTTACATCTTGCCAGTCAAATACCTGTGCGAAGATACATCCCGGGAAGTGAGTTTCAATAAGGACGCGTCTCGTTTCTTCTGGCGAGGATGTTAATGTGTTGTCAGGTTTCCGGAGGGTAGCGGGCCCAGGTGTATACTGTTGCGCTAGTACCTTCCTTACCCTGTTAGCTTGCTGACAAGATTCAATGTTACCACAGAATTTGCGCCATCCTGCGGTACTCCTGAACCTGATGCATTTTTTGTAGCTGGATTTGGCTGCGTAATACTTATCCCAGTCCTCATCCGCACAAGTATTCATGGCTCTATTCAGAGCTTTCCTTACTTTACTGCGTTTGCGCTCCAGATCAGCGCCCCACCAGGGTTGTTTGCCCGGTGTGCTGCGCGGGGTGGTCTCTGGGCAGGCAGTTAGGTAGCTGTCTATCAACGATTTAGTAAGGTGACTTACTTGTACTTCAATCTGTGTCGTATCCGCATATGTTGTCGGCTCGTTTGAAGTCGCCAGCATTGATTCAAGACTGCGTGTATAGGTGGCCCGATCCGTGTTGCGCGGATTACGCCGTGGTTGTGTGGGTGGAACGCAAACCTGGATGTCGAAGCGGATCCACCTGTGATCTGAGCAGGAGGCCTCCCTTGAGACCTGCCACCCAGTGATAGTTTCCGCCGCTCCCTCTGTTGCTAGAGTGAGGTCTATGATTGTGCGGCTTCGTCTGGTTACGAACGTTGGTTCGGAGCCCGTGTTTAGTAGGGATAGGTTAGTCGAAAAAAGGTAGTCAACCAAGGCCTTACCCCTGTCGTTTTGCGAGTCCATACCCCACAGTTGATGGTGAGCGTTGGCATCGGCTCCAACGACGACCTCAAACCCGCACCTCTCGCAGTAGCTCACAAGGCGGGCGAGGTCGTGCGGGGGTGGCGCCTCTCCCTCGGGCATGTAGACCGAGGCAAGGACGATCACCATCTCTATGGCGTCGTCGCGCTGTATTAGCAGCTTTGCTGCAGAGACATCTCTGCAACAGAAGTCAGTTAAGAGCTGTGTTTTGAGGTTACCTGTAATATAGATGCACGATCTGGGATGATCGTGATCTGTGGTGACCAGGAGCTTACCGCCGAGATTGGAGAGTCCTTGTATGCGGCCAGCCCTAATCCACGGCTCCTGGATCAAGGCAATGGCCGTGTGTTGAACCTCCAGCCACTTGCGAAGCTGAGCCGTCGCGGTCTGACTGTGGTGGAGGTTTGCCTGGAGGATTTTACAGGCCGACGAAGGGTACGCCATCGCTGGCCAGCCCCTCCTCGTCCTCCCCCAGTTTGAGCCCGGCAAACAAGTCGCCCTCGTCGAAGCCGTCCCCTCCCTGGTCCGAAGCCGGGGACAGGATCATGTCCTCCAGCTCCTCACCCGTTGAAGGGACGGCGCCCACGGTGGCGGCAGCAGGGGCAGCCGACCCTGCCAGGGCAGGCTCGGCCACGGATGCTTCCGGGTTGTTTAAAAGGGGAGATGACTCCCCCTCTGGTGCCTGCGGCTGTTTTGGCACCTCGCCGATGGTTTCCGTGGCGGGGTCCCATCCCTGAGGGACGTCGGTGAACCTGCCGTTCCGACCCTGGAACTTCACGTACACCGCTCCCAATCCTATTGAGAGGCGGCGTTCGGCCTTCATCAGGGCCGGGATTTGGTCCACAGGGACGCCGACCACCACGAACCATTGCGCGGCCTGCTTGTCAGCAAAGAGGAGCACCCACCTCTTGATGTCGACCCAGGGGTTCTGGTAACTGAGAGCGCGCCCAATGTTGGTCGACTCACCGTATACTCCCTGCTCGTCTGGGATCACGATGCCACATCGTGTTCGCTTTTGGATCTCCGACTGACTCTGGACTACCAGCGAGATGCTAGTAGGGAGAGAGAGGTCGGAGACCGTTTTCCTTAGCCAGGCTAAAGTGTGGTCGTTTCCGCACCACAGTTTCAGGACACCCCCGGCGAACAGCGGCTTGGCATTGAACGTCGGCCCTGGAGTGTCTGGTTTGGGGGAGCAGGCCTCGAGGATGATCTGCCTCTGGATGGCAGCGAGTACCTGGTCCGATACTTCCCTGCTGAGGATTCCCGTGCGTTCGCAGGTGATCGCGACGTGTAGGGTTGCGCTGGCAGCTTGGGCGTAGCTTCTTTGGGGGACCCGTTTGGATTGATCAAGACGCGGCCGCTTATGCTCTCCCCGAGGTGTCACAGTCTCGTTGAGAGCTCGCTTGGCCGCGGCCTGATCCTTCCAATCGGGTCGCTGTGTTGTGGAGTTACCTGCCTGTTTCTCCGGAGCGCTGGTTGGCGGTCGACTGGGCGAGGAACGGCTTGTGCCGGCCTCAGCCTGCGACCGCTTACCAGCGGCGAAGTTCAGCTGGCCGCTACTCCGTTTGGCCGGCCTAGCGGCAGTGGCCTGCTTCTGACGGTTGCCTTTGCTTAGCAACCTGCGTTGTTGGCGTCGCTCCTTCCTAGTCACTCTTTCCCTCTGCTTGCTCTGTGTAGAGGCAGCTGGTGGACCTGAAGGGTCAGTGGGGGGGCATCGGGCTTGTTGAGTGTTTTTACCCTTGCCCTTGCGTTTCTGCACTTGCCAGGCAAGTGAGAACGCGTCCTCAGTGAACTCGACCGTCTCCGTTTGACCGGTGACGGTCGCCTGATGAGAGGAGGGTTGAGGATTTGAGGGGGAAGGAGGGTGAATATCAGGATGCCCGGTGCCTGTGTTACCTAGCTCCGGGATCTGTGTGGGGAGGGTCAGACCGGCAGTGGTATTAGTCGTCGCCTTGGTCTTCGCCTGAGTTTTAGAAGGGTCGGTACTGGTCCCAGTCAGCGCCGACGTCCTTTGTTTGTTTTGGGACTTCTTAGGTTTGGTCTTGGCTGCGGTTCTCGCCACAGTTAGACCAGCGCCCGCGCTGGTACCCGCAGCGTTAGCTGCAAGGCCACCAGGGGCGAGGGGAGTGAAAACACCTCCCTTGGGAGTCTCATTGGCTTTCGCCTCCACTCCGGTGTGTGTTGTAATAACTGGCCTTAAATTGTCCATGTTATTGTGGTATTGAGTTCGTCTCTCTGGCTTCCCACCCTCCATGGAGCCCGCACCTGGGAACGTCTTGCTGTGAAAAAGCTCGAACGTTAGGACTACCAGAGAGATATAGGGGCGCAAGGCTGGTTTACAGTGCGACATCGGGCGCTCGATCGGGTTGGCGTGGAAGGTTCAATGGGCCACCCCCAACGAACTGATCAACCCTCACTTACACCGTCAGCATGACCTTTACCTACCGCTTAGGCCGTCCGAGAACGACCACAGCGGACCTCACGCACCTCGCCTGTGGCCCTCTGACGGGACACCATGGCCATTTCCCTACCCCTGGCTATTGGGTAGGGCCACCGTTTCGCTTGAAATCCAGACCAAAGGGGGCGTGTTGCCTTACGGGCACATTACAACCAGAGCCGCTCGGCTCAACCCCCCAGGACTCCTTCATCCCTGCTTACGGCGCTCAACTGCGCAGGTCCTAGCGCAGGTGACTATTTACTCCTACCCGCCATCAGCTGATTTTAGTGATAGGCGAGCCCGCCACTACCCAGTCACAGGGAGTCGCGGTTAGGAGTGGAGTTTAGGATTAAGGAGGTGGGAGGAGTGGGGATGTGGGTAGGATGGAGTGTAGAAGGATTGTGAAATTTGGGGTAGGAAGCTGAAAGACGGGGAAAGAAGTGGGCTAGAGGAACTGGGCTAAGGATGCGCTGGCGCCTGGTGGTTTTTGTTGCGTCTATTTCATATGGAATTAGACCAAGAACGGGGTGGCAACCTCGGGAAGGTGTATCCGCCAGACTTGCCTTGAGGATCTACACGACCGTTGCGCTCCCCCTCAAGACCCCGCCACCCTGCTGCCTCTGAGGGAGGCGGCAGGGTAGGCCTGCATCTATACTACCAAGCAAAGCAAAGCAAAGCATGCCGTTGTGCAACCGCAAAAGCATAAATACAGACCCTCCCCAAACACACCCTTAGAGGGAACTGTATTCTCTTAAATTGAAAAGAATTCTCTAAGAAGTAGTTGTATCTTTGGAATGAATTCAGTTTCTCAATTTCTACTTGTTTCCCTATTTTTTTAAACAACTTTCAACAACGTAGCTATATAATAATATAATAATAATAATATTCCACAACTTTCACACAACGCCATCTACTCCCAAACTAAGCAGAGCTTGTACTATGAGTACTAGACAACTGATAAACATACATATATATTTCTAAATACATACATATTATAGATAAACTACACCCAGCCAAAGAACAAATGATCGTGCTCATCACACAAACATTTGTCCTAGGTGGGAATCGAACCCACGACCTTGCGCATAGCAGTCAGGGCCACTGACCACTAGACCAACAGGCCTGTCAATCTGCTGGCTATACATGAAGAGCAGCTAATGCTATTTCCCTTTCTTTTAAGAGAAGAGAAGAGAACATAAATAAAAGATTTCTTAGGAACGTTTTTCCAATTTTTTGACATTGAGTTTTTCCATGTGGAATTTCTCAGTAGTAGCCCGGAGTCTGGATGTGTGCCTGGCTGATGGCCATAGGCTTGCCCCTTATTACATGTAACTTGAACATCACTAGTAAAATATCGGTGTATTATGGGAGTACGAGTATACATTTTTTTGATTGGATTGTTGTTCCGAAAATTAAACAAGGCTACTGGAAAGTTAGGGTTTTAATGTATTAACATAGCAATCCGCTGATTGCTATATTGATTGCTGAACTTGTATTTATGTGGGCGACCTAGCACAACTCATTTGTTTTTTAAAACGGTTTTACAACAAATAGAACCGACTTCCAAGCGAAACTATAAACTGCAAAATAACTTTAGTTCCGGATGTTGGAAAAAGCAAAAAACACTCACTTCCGTGTTTTGAGATCTGAGATATTTTCAATAACAGCTGATTAGAGTTTATTAAGCATAAATACAAATTTACTTACTTATGAAACTACTGCAGTACCTGTACAGTACTAAAACTGAAATGCAATAATTCGCAGCTAGTATCAGTATACAAGTTTGTACCATAAACAACGTTAGTCCCGGTGTTTGAGGAGACAACTAGTGCGCGACACCGAGTTCTTACACTAAAATCACACAGATTTCTCTGTGGTCCCATTTGTAGAGAATTATGTAAATTAGTAAAAGTGGAAGATATTTTTAAAAGGAATTTTAGTGGTTGAAAGTAATGTATATTTTTTTTTTGTGTACGAAGTGAAAAATTGTACAGACGCCAGCACATCAAGCTACTACAATCTGTCAGATTTCTTTAATAGAATTTCGACGTTATTGCTAAAGCATTAGGTTCAAGGTTGATTGGGAAAATCTGACAGTTTCGGATAGGTTGACCTGCTGGCGTCTGTACCATTCGAATTTCGTCATCTGCCCAGCCTTTTCCCAACTATATTGGTGTCGGCTTCCTGTTTAATCGAAGGTAGCCAGATACCAGTATTTTACATGGAGCGAATATTTAAATCTTAAATGTTAATCTCACCGTCAAAACTTGCGTGGAGTGAGCTGTCAGTGTCATCCCACTGGTGCCAGGGATTGACCAAGCAAACATTTACAATCATAATCGAGATTTTTAGCAATATTTTTTTAAGCTAATTCAATTGATAATTTTATGTAATTTCAAAGCTACTATTTTAGTTGCCAAAACATCGCTATTTAAGGACTAGTCTAGGAAAAAAAGAAAAAAAAAACAACTTTGAGATCCTTACTAAACTTCTGCTTAGCTATTTTATTTTAAAACCCCACAAAATAGTAATGTTTTGGCAACTGAAATACTAACTTTGAAATTATATAAAATGATCAATAGAATTATCATAAAAGTCTCGATTATCATTGTAAATGTGTGCTTGGTCAATATCTAGTATCAGGTGAGATGACACTGACAGCTCACTCCACGCTCACTTCACGTAAGTGTTCACGGTGAGATGGTTACAGAATTGCAATGCTGTTCAGTAATTCAACTAACTACAGCAAAAAAAAAAAACAAAAAATTGAATTTAGAACTATAAACAAATCATCCATTCCCGATACTTTTTTTGACTGAATGTGGTTCGATTAAATATATGCCATTTTATATAAATGGCAATATTTTGGTGAAGGTACAGACGCCAGCACGTCAAGCTACTACAATCTGTTAAATTTCTTAAATCGAATTTCAGAAAGGAATTTCTCAAAAATATTGCGGAAATATCTGCCCCAATGTATTTTAAATTGAACTGTGACCGGGCAGCGGTATCTATGATTTATTTCAACCGTATTTCATAACTCATAAATTACTTGGAGTGCGATGATAAGCTTTTTTATTTTTATTTAGAAGAGCGCTTTGCTTAATCTAATATTGGAATACTGTGTGTATTTTGAATCTTCAAGCACTTTTTTGTTTTCATAGTGCAAAATGCAAGTTATTCTTTCTTTTTTAGGTTGGCTGATTTATACCAATTTTAAATTTATAACTCTGATTACTGTACTTTTTATGGCTTTTTAGCAAGGCAATCCTCTTAATTTTACGAACGTCCATAGCCTGCAGTGCTATTCTGTAAAAATCTCACCGTGAGAACTTAGGTGAAGTGAGCGGGAAGTGAGCTGTTATTAAGGATTAACACTATTGATTGCTCACTTCAAGCTCACTTCACTTATGATTTCACGGTGATATTTTTGCATAATCAACCGGCTGGTCTCAGTTTCAATCTTTCAAAAATACCTATCTCTAATTTTCCTACATTTTTGACATTGATTGTCGCTGAGATGGGATGTGCGAGAATTGGCTTGAAGGTTTCAGTATCTATTGCAATAATTTTTACAATTAAAAGCACACTCTGCAGACAGAATGATGATCATAACATGACATATTATTATTCAAAAGTACAGAAGCCAGCACATCAAGCTACTACAATCTGTCAAATTTCTTTAATAGATTTTCAACTTTATCGCTAAATCATAAGATTCAAAGTTGATTGAGAAATATTGATAGTTTCGGGTAGCTTGATGTGCTGGCGTCTGTACTTACGACGATAGCAATTAATAAAACATTTTAATGAATTCGATATATGTCAGAAGTACGTCAATCATTCGTTTCATGATTCGGGACGCTAGCACCAAGAGTATAATAAATAATTTACATTCTAGGAAAACTATTTCTCTGCAAACTCACAGGGACTGAAAATCACGAGAAAGGAAAAGCAATAAGTAATACATTTTTCTTTGTCAACACCAACTATAGAAGCACTTAGCTGGAGAGTGACACCCAACGTCCTATTTACGCTCCGTATAGCACTTGAAAGACGTTTCCTGAAAAAGATATAAATAACGGAACATACGAGATCTTTCTGTACGCTTTAATCTACAATCCTAAGATATAAGGGTAAGTCTACGGATTTCTACGTCACACTCTAAGCTCAACGGAATAACCGAACCAAAGATAGGCTAAAACCATTATATATTGTAACAATCATGTAATAACAACAATACAATTACAACAACACACACAAACAACATAATACAATTTCAAACCAATGCAAATACAATTTATACAATTGTATTTGTATATACATTGACTAATAATAACAATCTGCCTAGCCTTTTCCCAACTATGTTTGGGTCGGCTTTCAGTATAAAATAATAATATAATAATATTCGACAACTTTCACACAACGCCATCTAGTCCCAAACTAAGCAGAGCTTGTGCTATGAGTACTAGACAACTGATAAACATACATATATATTTCTAAATACATACATATTATAGATAAATTACACCCAGACAAAGAACAAATGATCGTGCTCATCACACAAACATTTGTCCTAGGTGGGAATCGAACCCACGACCTTGAGCATAGCAGTCAGGGCCACTGACCACTAGACTAACAGGCCTGTCAGTATAACTGGATGCAGCTGAAAACCAGTATTATACATGAAGCGACTGTCTATCTGACTTCCACATTGTAGTTATTGGGTAAAACGATACGCCTTGTTAAGATTGGTTGTCAGACTTTTGGACGTATGACTACCAATAACGACTGTCAAAGATCTACGAATGACAGCCGGGACTAATGGCTTTCCGAGGCACGGAGTGGTCTCCATATTTAATTTATGGGCACCCAACCACGAACTGACTGTGGGAAGCGTAGCATAACCTTTGATCCACCCGTGCGGCTGTTATTATTTAGCCACGAACCCCCTTGTTAAACATTGACAAATGTTCTATTTGCATTAAGGTGCTCCCTCACCAGCAGCATTCACGTGTAATGTAACGTTACAGATTGGAGCATTAAATCAGTGAGGGAGGAAAATCGAGCATTACAGCGCGCACCTTGTAATGATACAAAACGAGTATTACATTAATAAAAGAGGAGAACCGGACATTACAGGACATTACAATGCGCACCTTAGGTAAGGTAACACGGGCTGGTGTCCGCAACTCCACGTCAATGCGCGTATTTTGCGTACTAATGCGCACCTTGTAATGATACAATGTGTAATACCTTGAAACAACTTGTAACATCAATGCGCAACACTTCTAATTAAATTTGTCCGGCGGGCCGCAGAGCGCTCGTCGCCCCGCAATCTGTAATGTTACATTACACGCGAATGCTCGTCAGTCAGGGAGGTAGTATTGTAATGTAATGCTCAAAGTCGAATCTGTAATGTTACATCACACGCGAATGCTTGTCAGTCAGAGAGGTCGTATTGTAATGTAATGCTCAAAATCGAATTTGGAAGGTTACATTACAGGCGAATGCTCCTGGTGAGGGAGCACCTTTAAAGTTGCAGTATAAGCAGTGTAGCACTTACAAGATAGTCGAGTATCTTATCTCAAGTATTCATATCCCTGCTACGACGTAGCTGATAACGTACAGGTTACATCGGCTACGTCGTAGCAATCACGTAGTTCCTTTTCTAAGTTGAATCTAATATGTAATTAAATACCTTTGGTAAGTTATTTAATTGCACTTGTAAGAGTAATCTATAACTATGATAACAATGTTCTCGAGTCTCAAGTTTCCTTTAATTAAGGAGAAAGTGTTTATTAAGTGGATTGAATGATGTGTTTCAAAACAGTTTTGTAAGGAAAACTACTATTCATCCCGAACATATTCGTAAGAAGTTGGTAGATTCATCCAGTTTCCTCCTCTACCTATCGTTATTTCTCCCGACAAAGTTTATTTTCGTACCTATTCTTTTTCAAGTTATCTATGCCTTGTATTGTACCAACCATGTTTCGTCTCTGCACCACCCTAAGGTTGACCGGTAGAAAATGCCTCAGGCATTAAGTCCGCCTTTGTACAGCAAAGTTTTAGTTGTGCAAAAAGTTTTAATATACAACTAGCAGAAAGTTGATTATAATTTTTAATTATTCGTAATTTTTGACGATCAATATCCCATCATGATCAATATCAAGGGTTCTTTGCCCAGCACTGGGACACAAAAGAGGCTAACGAAACAAAAAATGTTCCATTAAACTTTCATATTTTTTACGGCACGTTCATGTTGTAAAACGTATGAAGGTGCCGTAAAAAATATGAAAGCAACTCATGTTACTACAACAACTAGTTTCAAATTTTTTATTACTTAACTAAGCGACACGCTAAGCCAGTCACTAAGCGAGTGGCACGGGTTGTGTGACTTGGCAAAACATCGATATTTCTTTATTACATACAACGTGTAACGTTAAATGCGCAAAACCTCAGACACCCCAACTGATTTTTAATTCAATTGACCTATTTCAGAGATAAAATAAGTCATTAAAAAAATTGTGAAGGTTTTATGTGCTGTTTTAGTTTTGCTGGCCATTCTAATCGTTTCTTGCGTCTGCGACGACGCTTTATCGAGGGAGGAGTCGTCACCGGGCCGCTGCGCCGCGCTGACATTGGGTTGCTTGACCTATTAATAAATAGACACAGCAACGTTTTTAATGAAGATTTTTTGAAAAATGTGGCCTATATTAAAAAGTGGTTCAATTAGTTCTGCTCGTTATTCTGATCAAACTATTTTCAGGTTTTGCGCATTTAACGTTACACGTTGTATTGAAGTTTGATAAGTATTATTTACTAGCAGACCCAGCGAACTTCGCACCGACTCAGAATCAATAAATTGTAAAGTGAATGAGAAAATGAATCATCTTCATTTTTTTTTTTTTTTTGTGAATTTACCCTTATTTTAATAGTAAAATTGCTACTCGGGGCGGAGAGAAATCCAATAAATCACGGAACATTAAAATCTGTCCCGCCGTTTTCGAGTTATAAATGGTGTACTCGAAACCAACCCGATTTTGTTTCATTCATATTGGTTTAGGACTTATTTTTTAGTATTAATATAATTTTAATTTGAAGAATAAATATTGCTGTTTGACAGCTTTTGTATCACTACATAGTATAAAACAAAGTCGCTTCCCTGTCTGTCTGTCCCTATATATGCTTAGATCTTTAAAACTACACCACGGATTTTGATGCGGTTTTAATAGATAGGGTGATTCAAGAGGAAGGTTTATATGTATAATACATGCATAATATAGTAGAGAAACACTGATAATTTTAGAGGTTTCTAATGTGATGTCGTAAATAAACACATTTTTTTGAGCGTACATTGTAAACGCTGGCTGAACCCGTCGAGATAGATAAAAATAATGTACTACAGTATTGTACACCTTAAAAAGGTCTACAAAAAAATCCGCGATGGTATATGTCTATCTCTTAGGGATAACCCACAATAACCATTTTTTATCCTATACTTTTTGCGAGAAATAATGGCTCTAAAATTATCAGTGTTTCTCCATTGCACCCGTGCGAAGCCGGGGCGGGTCGCTAGTAAAAAATATGTGAAGCTGTCATATTTATTCTTCAGATATAAGTTATTGGACTATTTAAAAATCAGCCCTTGCTCCCCCTTACACGCAAACCTTCCGAAATAAACGCACTAAATATTACCATTATCAAAATCCATTGCGTAGTAGGAAGAACAACGCGGTCACACAGAGAGACACGAAAAGCGACTTTCATTTATAATTATTATTTATTTATTTTACCATTTATGTACACACATAAATAGACAAGAAAAAACAGAACAGAAAAATAGGTACAAAGGTGATGCTTATTTCATAAGAAATGAAATATGTAAAGATATATCACTTCAATATAATTCTAAATAAAGCAAAGTACCAACTGCCTTACAAAAAAATCCCGTAACCCATAAGCCGAAACTACTCCTATTATAGGACCTCAACAAGAGCAATATCAACATAAATTGCTCAAGTGAGAGATGTCCTGGGCAATTTCATTAGGGAGCTGTTTTATAGCTAGTTTTACTGAGATACACTGGATCTTTCCAATCACTGCAACTCAGTTAGGGAAACATGTTTGGAGGATAGAAATGGTGATCGAGAAGTCGAATTACGTTTGATTAGGTCGTATTTTTTGGTATTACTGTGGTGTATTTACGTATAGAAATTGGTATTTACTTTATTAATGTTATGACATATAATTTTACATTTAAAAATATTTCTAAAAGTACAGGGTCTAATAAATTAGCTAGCAAAACTCTGCAGACGTGATGGGTATAACGCCTGTGTTCCCCGATTGGTTAGGCAGAGGTTAATATAATATAATAATAAATATTTTATTTCAAACCATTGGGTCCATTTTGTTAGTAGGGTAAGCGGTGGGAATGGTGCTCACTTATGGAAAGGGCCTTATGTTCTCGTTAATAATATCTTTATTTTAAAATTAGGATAAAAAAGCAATATATTAACTATCCAACAATTAATATTCCTGAACAAAATTTATGAAACTTTTATTAATTTAGAGTAATAAAATATTGAAAAAAAGGACAGGTTTGAGCGCCATTACCCCTGACCATGGGTAATGGCGCTCAAGCAACGGGGTAATGGCGCTAAAACCTATCTATAAAAAACAAACGAATAAAATAAACTTTTACTTTAATAGCTAAACTATTGTTAAACACAATATTATAATAACTACCTTATTTTTTTTTTTTATAACATAAATGTATTAATATTTTTGACTGACCAACAAAAACATACACCAAAAAAATTAGATCAGTGCGACCGAAAATAAACCAGTGCACTTTTTTATCTCCTGCTGCGATCGAACTAGCCAAACGTGTCACTACCTGCTTACACGTCACTTTCCCCACACTTCACTCCTAGTCCCATATTTTTACGCAATGTGGTTGCCAAGATATAGGTATGAACGCCATTACCCCGTGAGCGCCATTACCCCGGTTTCCCCTAACAATGTTCTTATAGACTAGTGTTAGTATTATAATACTTGAAACTACTCACAACAAAACATATAAAAGAAAGCAAACTAAACAATCACTATTATAACTAAAGTCCAGCCGACTAGCGATCATGCTTAGGATGGTGATGGATAGTGATGGTGTTGGCGCCGCCACGTACTCTACGCACCAGGGATGGGCATCTTTTACGCATCGTAGCGTAAAAGCAGTGCACGCGACGTCCAGCAAACATCCCTGATTCAATACAGAATCCCCGCAGCCTCATCAGCACCCTGAAAGCTTTATTACATTGGACTCGGAGGGCACTGTAAGACTTTTGAGTATAGTCGGCCCAAGGGCTGCACGTGTAGAATGATGTACAGACGCCAGCACATCAAGCTACCCGAAACTGTCAGATTTTCCCAATCAACTTTGAACCTTATGCTTTAGCGATAAAGTTGAAAATCTATTAAAGAAATCTGACAGATTGTAGTAGCTTGATGTGCTGGCGTCTGTACAATAAGACCTAAAAAGTGTAATTTTGACTTCTGTCGAACAACGTGCAAACCTGCGAGCTATCATGTTCGCCCGCACTACCGCGCCCTCCGTTCTCTCTCGATGTCACCATTTTCCTTGAGGTCAGAGGTCAGCATATGTCCTAAGTACTTAAATTTGGACTCCTATAATAAGCCCACATTTCGACAGTTATATTGAGGTCCCATGTAATAAGGGACGAGCCTATCACCATCAATAGGGCACAAATCCAGACTCAGGACTGCTACTGAGAAATTCCGGATGGAAAAACTCAATAACACTTTGCCCGATCCGGAATCGAACTCAGAACCTCATGCTCAATAGTAGCGCTTAAAAATATTAAGAAATAATTTAAAAATCAAAAAATTTGGGATTCGGCTTTGGCGAGAGCTGGCTCCAAGCTACCGGGGGTTAAGCTCCAGAGACAGAAACGTCCTCACAATGTGAACCGAATCGAGGAATTGAATTATTATTAGACTTCAATCTGAAACGAACATGGTTTAGAAGGCCATTCAGATACCATATCATAGGATACTATATCATTTAAAAGATTTGAAAGAAGCATTTTACACTGGCGTACTGCAAACATATTACGAGTATGTATACATTAAAACCTTATTTCATACAGCTCACTCACTTTCCACCTTTTTTTTTTTTTGTTGGTTGGGAAATTATCAAATAACTTCTCCCGCTCTGGGCAGGGCGGGAGGGCGTGTCAGACTTTTACTGACTAAAACCCACCCGTGTTCCTTCAGTTGCCTGTGCCAAGGGTCACGGTAACTCTTTCGAACACCCCGCGACCCTGGCAAGTCACTTTCCAACCTTAAGAATGTATCAATTAATACCGAACACCTGTTAAATGTCTCGAAATATTATGTTCCCTATACAGTGCTTAAGTGTTGATTATTGGAGAACGTGGAAGACTGACCTACCGTGATACAGTTTTTACTAGTACGGAGGTCAGTTTGAATTAATCTCTAATAACCATATTTCTACGCACGACATGAGATCATATTTTTTGTTTCGTTTTTAATATCTTTCTTTTCTTTATACGACGTATAAATTACGTACGTATAAATTGTTATTCTTAAGGTTGTTATTGCGATGCTGGAAATAAATGTTTTTTTTTTGTTTGTTTTTATAAGTTTTTATCTGTCCGTTGTTTTAATGGATGTACTCTGACTGCTGTCGTTGGATTATTCTCTTCAGATTACAGTCCTTTCACGGTTACATCTGATTTTGCATCACTGTCCAAATCACAGTGATCTTTATTGTCATTCTAATTAGGTTGCTATTGGCTTGTTGCAATTGACAAGTCTGTCAAAATCATTGTGGTCTTTATTCTCATCACGGTACGGTTGCTGTTTGGTTGCTGCTATCTGGGATAAATAACTGTGAACGGAATATTTTACGAGTAAAGACGTTAAACAGTTTGTATTCAGGTACAGTTTTGTATTCACCAAACGAGCAGAAATAGGGGTATTATTGCCTTCGACAACAAAATAAATTACAAAAAAAAAAAAAACTGAGATTACTGGAATACTTTAGTCAGCCATGGTCTTATCACAATTGCCAATAAACTTGCCTCTTATCTCTTAAGATATCATAATGAAAGTACCTGTTCTTTGCGTAGGAACCGTAATATTAACTCAAGATCTTTTTGATTTTTTACTCTCGGTTTCCGTAGAGGGGCTTGTGGCTAAGTGCTAACAGCCACGCGGGTTGATCAATCAGATTAAGCTACGCTTACCGTGGTTGATTCGTCAACGGATGATCTTTCTTATCTTTACATACCAAGACCCCTTCGTGTCTCGGAAAGCATATTAAGCCGATGTTTTCGGCTGTAATTTGTGAGTCTTTGACAGTCGTTACGGGTCGTCAGAAGCCCGAAAGTGTGGCATCCAGTCTTAAAAAGGACTTTCATATTATCGTTTCGTCAAGGACTTTCGTATTACCCAGTAACAGGGTTGTGGAGGTCAGATAGGCAGTCACTCCAAAAATATTGGTCGCAAATTATTGGTATTCAGCTGCATCCGGTTAGACTGGAAGCCTATCCCAACATAGTTGAGAGAAAAAGCAGGCAGATGAGTATCTGGTTCCATAGACATGCCCCACACTTTTGTTTTTTCCTGTAGGTACGTGTATTTACAAAGACTGTTAACGTACATAATGCAGTGAATTCGATATGGAAGAATTAAAAAGAAATAGGCAACGCCAACAGAAGAGAATAAGAAATGTTCTAAACTTAACTATTATTTACTAATGTAAACTGACCAAATCTATGGATACTCGTACTAATAAATATATATAAATAAGAGAGAAAGAATTTGGTGAGTTTGTGTCCCACGGAGGTTAATATCCGGAACCAAAGCTCTAATTTTTTAATTTCCATACAAGATAATATTTACATAAAATATATGCTACATAGTAAAAGAAAATAAAATAGATATTGTAGTTCATTATCTTGTTTATTTTTGCTAAGAAAACCTTCCAACATTTAGTTACAACGTCATCTTGTATTTCTCACAAGCGCATCTTAATTCGACATACAACAAAACAAAAAGATGAATCTTCATTATCTTCATCAGTATTCTACGAAGACATTATAACCCAGCCTAATAAAACGTTATCTTGCACAACGAGGCACACTTAGTTTCATGGACTTCTAAACTTGGTCGGGTTATCTGCAAATTGTCGGTGGAACGGTGCAGTCATGTTTGGGGATATCGTGTCGTTTGCAAAAATTACATCATATTTTTCTTCTTAGGGAAACGACGAAAACATTTTGATGGGGCTGAAAATAACGAGGCTTAGTAATAACAGCCGCACGGGTCGATCGATCAGATTAAGCTATGCTTGCCGCGGTCGGTCCGTGGATGGGTGGCCATCTTCTTCATACCAAGACTCCTCCGTGCCTCGGAAAGCACGTTAAGCCGTTGGTCCCAGCTGTCATTTGTGGATCTTTGACAGTCGTTAAGGGTCGTCAGTAGCCCGAAAGTCTGACAACCAATCTTAACAAGGGGTATCGTATTACCCAGTAACTCGGTTTAAATTTGTTTTCACTATGTATTTTTTTTATATTTTTCAGTTATGCCTTACATAGATAAAAATGATTATCCGCACACTAGCTTCGTGGCTAAAAGGATTATCTTGTGCTGTGATAGCGGTCTATGTTGGACGTAGCCTACCGGTCGATTCTGTAAAAATCTCACCGTAAAAACTTGCGTGGAGTGTGCTGTCAGTGTCATCCCAATATTGCTAGGGATTGACTAAGCATACATTTACAATAATAATAGAGATTTTAATATGCTAATTCTATAAAATCTATCATTTTATATAATTTCAAAGCTAGTATTTTATTTGTCAAAACATTACTATATTATGGGGTTTTAAAATAAAATGGCAAAACAAAAAAAAAAAACTACAACAATAACAGAATTAGAAACTTAGTCACAATCTCGAATGTTTTTTTTTTTTTCTAGACTATAGACCCGATTCACGACATTTCGTGAATCGGATGAAGTGACCACGCCACGCAAACTACTTGGGATTAAATTCTATGGCCCGTCAGCCAGGTACCCACAAAATAGTAAGGTTTTGACAGCTAAAATACTAGCTTTAAAATCATATAAAATGATCAATAGAATTAGCATAAAAAATATTAGGCATTAAAATCTCGATTATGATTGTAAATGTATGCTTGGTCAATGCCTAATATCAGGTGAGATGACACTGACAGCTCACTCCACGCTCACTCCACCTAAATTTTCACGGTGAGATTGTTACAGAATCGCTCTGCTGCACTGGATTATGATGGAAATGATACACGGAGTTTGGAGATACGGGCGTTATGTTTTACTTTGTGTTTATGAAACTACGTTGCGGTTAAGTAGAAGGCACTCAGCTGGTGGTACTTATAATCTCCATTCTTAAGGTGTCAACACACTACGCCAGCCCGGTGGGTTTATGCGTCTTAGCTTTACGCACGAGCAACACGCGTCCACGGCAGAGGCAACTGATGCCGTCGATTTGAGTGCGGTGTTCAATTACACGAGCGGCATGTTGTTGACGGCACGACGCGTCAGCGGCAGCACAGTAGCTGTAGTCAGTGGTGGTCGACTGCAGTTCCCTCTGCCGTTGACGCGTGTTGCTCGTGTGTATGAGCACTTAGGTTTCAAAGCGTTGCAAGTTGGACAACTTTTGTTTAAAATCAGTCCGACGGCTATGCCGGGTGCCGTAGCTTTGGTGTGGAGACGCCTTTAGACTAATTTTGTACCTAGGGAATGAAAAGAATGGATGTAGTGATGAATAGAGGGGCTCGTGATTAAATAATAACAGACACACGATCATAACCTGATCGATACACAGCAAGCTACGCTTTCTGCGGTTAGTCTGTGGATGGGTGACCATCTTTACATACCGAGATCCCTCCGTGCCTCGGAAAGCACGTTAAGCCGTTGGTCCCGGCTGTCATTCGTAGGTCTTTGACAGTCGTTACGGGTAGTCAGAAGCCCGAAAGTCTGACAACCAGTCTTACTTAGGGGTATCGTATTACCCAGTAACTGGGTTGTGGAGGTCATAAAGGCAGTCCATCCATGTAAAATACTGGTATTCAGCTGCATCCAGTTAGACTGGAAGCCGACCCCAACATAATTGGAAAAAGGTTAGGCAGATGATGGATGTAGTGATGAATAAATACACTTTCATTTAAAATGAGTGAGAGATTCCTTTGCAAATCATCAAGAAAATGAAGATAGAATTGTGATCATTTAACAACTTTGTTTGCTATCAAATTACTAGCCGAATCAATAAAGCTGTATCAACCGCAGTCAACCAGACATATACTTAGGCCTAATAGACAATGATTTATTTTGCATTTCACTAAACTGTGATGAGAATGTTACCCTACTACGGATAGCACGGTAAAATTCTGTATTCAAAACTGAAATCGCGAAAAAAAATCAGCTGTTCCCTACATTTATGTTCGCATAACTCGTCAAAATGTAGGAAACAGCTGATTTTTTTTCGTGATTTCAGGGCTGGTCCAATAGTAAAAGTTGTTCATAATGATGAGTACAGTGACCCCTTATGAGTTTGTGTGTTATTTAAGTTACAGTTTGTATAATATGATTCCTACAAAAGAAAACAAAAAGTAGGTATAAAAGTTTTATTTAAATTTTTGTGAACAAACAAAACCATTCTGGATTTATTGTTCGACAAACAAAATGGTTGACGGCAAACTTCTATATTCAAAAGTTAGTCGTACTAACTCAAGCAAACTTTATTTCGTAAATTTTCAGTCATGTCTTTTTGTTGGAGAACCTGCGGGGTAATTGCGTAACATACTATAAGTAGCTATGGCTTTCATTTTGACAGTTCAACCACTTTCATTGCGTTATTACATCGTTGAGCAGACAATTTTTTCGAACATTTGAAGTAATGGATTAGCAATATCCTTCAAAATTATTCCGACAGTGATTGAAACGCAACGCAATTTAATTACGCAATTAGAGTGCTGTTTCAGGTTTACTGGTGTTTGGAATTTATTACAGACATAAATTGTCGTATTGTTATGTGCCCGATTTTGACTGTCGGAATAAAAAGTTTTGACTTTAACGGCATGCACTTAATTTTAGAAACTAGGCGCAGTAGGCCACTTTTAACCTGCAGGGTAATTGCGTAACACACTATCAGTAGCAATGGGTTTCATTTTGACAGTTCAACAACATTCATTGCGTTCTTTACGTTGTTGAGCAGACACATTTTTCGAACATATGGAGCAATGGATTAGCAAAATGCTTCAAAATGATTCAAATTGTGAGTAATAGTGTGCAATTAGGGTGCTGGTCTCTTCTTCTGTTGAAACCCCGTACTACAGTACTTTAACAGTTATTTCACCCCTGATTTTGCATCACTGACCAAATCTGATCTTTGTTCTCATTCTAATAAGGTTGCTGTTGGGTTGTTGCCACTGAAAAGTCTGTCAAAATCATTGTGATCTTTATTTTCGGTACAATAAGGTTGCTACTAGGTTTTTGTACGCTACGCAAAGTCAAAAAGTTACCAACGATGTACGGTCGACTGTACTCGTAGAAAATGACATGTACGATCATCATCATCATGTATGACATGTGTAATCAATTTTATACTAACTGAAAGACTGAAAATTAAATAATGACTTTGCATACGGACAGCAATCAGAAACCTCTATAGGTTTCTGATTCACTTTTAATTGTTTTATTCTTGTTAAATTTTCTATTAGGTAGGAAGGTTTGGTAATTACTTTTACTGACTGTGAGCAGTTGGGTCAAACACAAAATATGTAATTCATCATTTCCAAAAAATAAAACCTCACATATGAGTTTGAAAATCAACCTTTATTCGTGTAACAGTCTCTTATAATTCTTAATAATATCGATATAGATCAGTATTACATATTCTTTCGAAAAATAACAATTTTCATTTTTATAAGGCCACAGAAAAGACCTAATTGTCTACAGATAAGAACATAAACCTTAGTATGTCATCACGTTTTATGATTTGTTTACAGAACTTAATTTATAATGATCAAAATAAAAACACGTTCGTTACATGACAGAATAAAGTTTGAAAATTCAACTATTTTAGAAAATAAGAAATGATAAAAAATTGCCCACAGAACGGACATCTTTCCTGTAGAAATTCCAATAAATTATACTTTCTTGCGCCTTCTTAAACTTCCTTTGAGAAACTTTATTTTCTTTGTTTTCTCTATTACAAGATCGAATAGCTCTCATACGGTACTTTGCCAATTTAGTTTAAATCACAAGTATTTTTTTTTTAGGTACTTATTTTCGATTCTTAATTTTCACGCGTTGCGTTTCACAATAGCATTCCCAACATTAATACGCAAACATGAAGGACTCGACGGTGGAGTATTCTGCTCAGCGAAATGCAAAGCATTTTTACTATTTTTTTCCTTCTGACGTCTTAATTTGGTCTTTTCCTTCCATATTTTTCTGATTTGTCGTTGTTCTTTAGGGGTGCAGTCTTTAATAGTTTTAATTTTGCCTTGTTCTTTTTTTCGTCGATATCTTTCCCTATCCTGTCTTCTTCTTTCTTCTAATGCTGCTTCATCCATTTTGGCATGTACAAGACGTATACCGAGCTTCTTTTGATGACGCCTGCGCCTTTTTTTGTCTTCCTCAGAAAGCTGAATCCTATTTGTACTTGCCCGTGGCATCGTAACTGTAACAATATTTACATCATTTCCATACATTTTAAGGATCCATGCTTCCAGTCACACGAATGTCTTTTACAGAAAAAAAGATGTTTCAGCCAGAGTAAAACTTATTTTATACACATGCATCTACAGGAAAGATGTCTACAGGAAAGACATAATGTAAAATAAAAAAGATATCTTAAAATATTTTGAGGTTAGAGTGAAAGCATGTTGGATTTTGCAAACCTATCCCTAATGCACATAAACGCTTACGATTTATATAATTTTTGATTATCTACTTACCAATATATACGTACCACAGAAAAGATCTTCAAAACACGACCAAAATCTTGTGTATCCTTTATTAGCAGTATTTTTTCACCGACGCAGACGCCATTTAAGAAAATTACGAACGAATGAGCGACATTTGAAGCAGTGATGCCAACATAACCCAAAAAATATATTAGGTGTGTTCGAAATATTTAAAATTGTGTGAGTTTTACGTGTCTACAGTAGAAGACTACAAATATTAGAACAATATGTTTATATGTTTTTATTCGTAAATATGTATTGCTGATTTTTTTATCTACGCTAATATGAAAAGTTGTTTATTTTTTACGTACATTCACATTAAAAGAATGTATTTATTGTTCCTGAAATATTTTTAAACATCTATCAAATTGAGGTGCTAAGCATCCGAACAGTCTACAGTAGGAGACATTTTGCTATAAACGAAAGCAGAAAATTAATAAATTTATTCTTATAAATAAAATAAGATCAAATATAGTATGCCGACAACTTAATCTTAAGTAATAAAAACACAAACATGCTCTAATAATGTACACCTGGAATTTATATAACCTGAACACTTTTTCACGCGTTTTTGTGTTTGACCCAGTTGTGAAGGGACAGGCGTGTAAATAGCCTGTATCCTAGGCGGGATGAGGACTGGAATACAATTGACGTCTGGATTGCACGTCAATTCAAATTGCCTATAATTGCCCGTTTCAAGGAAATTGGTGACTGTCAGATGGCATCTGTAGCTAACCCAAGCAAATAACGCAAAGCGGTACCTGTGGTCTTCTGGTTCTCCTGGAGCTGGTGGCCACCTTGCTCGTTCGTACACTGATCACATGAAAATTAATAATTTGGCTATTGTGGATGCGATGAATTTAGATTAAAAAACGTGGTTTTCGCGGTGAGATGCAACGCGTCCGCTCGGCGCGGGTGCAATTTGACATCTGACAGCCGTCATTAGGCTGTCACTCGCCACTGGATCCTCTAAAGCCCATGACACACTTGTCCGCGGTAGCAATTACATGCCTAAGACAGGACTACAGACACCTCTAATACCGCCCACAATCTAAAGATGTAAAGGGGCGACAACTTGCCACACCAAGTTGTAACGGCTCGACTGGTACGAGTTACGGTTCGAACCCTGACAGGCGCTTTACTTTGTAGGTACAACTTATTTAATTTCCACTGCTCTCAATACGGTGAACGAAAACATCGTGGAGAAACGTGTCATGTCCTAGAACCCCAAATTCGAAGAGATTTGTGACGTCTACCAACCCGCACTGGGCCCACGTGGTGGATTACGGCCTACTCCACCGAGAGGAGGCCTGTATGTGTGCCGGCAAGGGGAACAGTATAGGTTAATTATGACTGGTAGACTAGTGCCCGTATATGCACACACAATACTAAAATCAAGCAAAACTATTTTAGAGACAACTAGCTTTAGCCGCCTTCGTCCCGCGTCCGCGCAAAAAGTAACTTTCAACTACTATCCCAAGGAAACACATTACCGGGATAAAAATTATCCTATTTTGTTAATCCAGGAAATGGTCTATCTATGTGCAAATTTTCATCCAAATCAGTTGAACGGCTTACACGTGATTGAGTAACAAACATCCAAACATCTTCACAAACTTTCACATTTGTAATATTAGTAGGATAGGATTTCCATAATTATTGCAACTATTTCGCATTATCAGTCGATTGATACACAGAAAACATACTGGGTGGCATGACATCGATGCACAAACTCTTACCATGGATTCAGCATATGATTCTGACCCCCTAGCGTAGAAATCGTTCGCCAGTTATTAAAATAAAATCAGCTGTTTCATAGAAAAGTGCTGAAATTTTATTTATTTATTTATTTTTTTTAATTTTCTCTTTATTTGTATTATTTATTTTTTGTACATTCATGTTTTTATGTTTTAGAGTGCCTAAAGTATGTTTAAATAAATAAAAGACTCGTCCGTCGTACATCCATACATACATAAACTCACGCCTTCTTCCCATGGGGGTAGGAAAAAACTACAGAATGCCATCTGTTACACGATCCTTACATAACGTATCTTGTTATACACGCACGACGGTCGCAAGTACTACGCATCTGACCTCTCTGAAGGACATCACAAATAAGATGGTGTTGCAATCCCTGAAGGCTTAGACAGAGGTGTATTTATAGTACCTACTCCCACAGTTAGCCAGTTATCTAGCTATTGCCGTCAACTGGGCATGAAACCAGACACCCAGGTACTACTGAGTTTCTGATGGAAAAATAAGTCTTTTGCCCGACCTGGGAATCGAGCTGAGGACCTCATGCTTAATGGTAGCACTTAAGCGCAATACACACTGAGCCCGCCGGGCCGGCGACTTATGTCGGCATCTTTTTGTCGTCGGGCTAGTTGACCGCTTCACTTATTGCAAGTCGGAAAATTTTGTCGGCCGCCGGGTTGTGTCGGCGGGCTGTGTCGGCGGCCCGGCGGGCTCAGTGTGTATTGCGCTTTACGACAGCTAAACAAAAAAGGCAAAATATTTTTGAGAATAACACATCAAACTAACTAACATTGTTCATGCTAAAATGTAAATTACCTGCTGTTTTCAAACTCCTTACCGAAGAAGGTAATAGGTACCGCCAATATTCTCATACTACCAGAACAGGGAGGAAAATCGTATTATACAGGAAACTTAATATGCACCGCGTATAATAAATCTGGTAAACAACGCAGGGGCCTCCGGTGATCGATAAAGGGATGTTAATAAAATTAGCTTCACTACCGCTAGCCACAGAACAGATGGTAGCAGAAGGTCGGCTCCATACAACAACGTACGTACGCGTATATGTGCACATACGCGTATATGTACATATACGCGTACGTACGGTGATCAAAAACATTAAAATAAATCTAGCCTTTCAAAGTCTTTAAATAACGTAAATCCATTAGTAAGTCATTGCAACGTAACTCTTGTCGTGTATATGTACATATACGCGTACGTACGGTGATCAAAAACATTAAAATAAATCTAGCCTTTCAAAGTCTTTAAATAACGTAAATCCATTAGTAAGTCATTGCAACGTAACTCTTGTCGCGTATATGTACTTATACGCGTACGTACGGTGATCAAAAACATTAAAATAAATCTAGCCTTTCAAAGTCTTTAAATAACGTAAATCCATTAGTAAGTCATTGCAACGTAACTCTTGTCGCGTATATGTACATATACGCGTACGTACGGTGATCAAAAACATTAAAATAAATCTACCCATTCAAAGTCTTTAAATAACGTACCTAAATCCATTAGTAAGTCATTGCAACGTAACTCTTGTCTCATAGTTGCAAAGTATAAATTTGAATGATTGCCGTGAGTTTGATAAAACTCTCGGCAATCATTCTATTTTAAACCTTACCGTGATAAGTGTTACATTGCAATTATTACTTACTAATGGTGTTACAAAGATAGTGAATGTCCTACCTAAGTCGCACAGACTTCTTACTGTCTGTCTCACTGAACTGTCTTCAAATTATAATAACCTCTAATACAATAATCTAAGCTAACATTTAAAATAATAATATGTACAAGTATATGACAAAATAAAAAATAAAAATAAGAATCATAGGGCATCAAAAAATTCGTCCGCATCGCTGTCAACAGAAACAGTGCCCATAAGGCTGGCAGCATTGCCACGTTGTATGGCGATGCTAATTCTTTGGCCAAGAAATAGAGCGGCCCTCTGGTCACGTGAAGAGTCGACTAACCGCTTGGTGATATCTCAAAAAACCAAGTGGGCACTCGGACCCCATGGCCCTAGGGTTTCAACCCCAAACGGCTCGAACATATCTATAACTCCGATCAGATTAGAATATTTTGGCCGTTTGAGGTATTCCGCACCTGCACCAGCCGCCCCAGCACAGCCCACCGTGCTAGGAAGATGGGATGGCCCAAGGGTGTCGACACATGTTGCATCCCACACCAAAAGTCTGCCTAACTTCCATGGCATTATGGTCATTCCGTCTGGTCTCTTCCCAATCAATTCAGCCTATCGCAGTCCACTGCTGGACATAGGCTTCTCCCAGACTGGGCCACAACGCCCTGTCCTCCGCCTTCCGCATCCAGTCTACCCCAGCCACCTTCTTCAAAGGCATACTATTCCATCAACGACTACTTAAACGATAAGAATAGTTGGTCGCCCTGATTAACTCAAGACAATGTTTATGTTCTTTCTCCAGCATTAGATTACTGATAGGTTATATCAGCTCATTATACAATTGTTTTTATTGGGCTGTATAAGTCAAATCAGTTTAATTTTATTTTTATTTTATTATTGACATAATCAACCCATTTCAATGTTTTCTAATGAGTTGATTGCAATATGTGGTTAGCTAGTGACCTCGACGATTGATCATATTATTCTTACCTGAGCAACCGGCAGCAAGTTCGTCATGCTCCCTTAGATGTCACTGCTTGCGGTAGCGTCGGGGGTCGGGTTGCCTCCTTCCCTCAAATATGACGAGGGGGGTAATGGCTGATCTTTGTGTTATGCTCGTGAACGGGTGCTGCTTGTGGTGACTGGTCGTCTTGCTGACCATGGTTTTATTATTGTTATAATTAGTAATAACTTGTTTATTTAGTTTCCTTCGATGGTCCTAATTTATGATTTGTGACTTCAAGTGACAGCTATGTAAACAGAACCCAGCATTGCATAAATATGTTAGCGGTCACGCCCTTTATACCTGGAGGCTTTTATTTAATTTTCATTTATTATTTTTTGCTTGAGTACGCATAGTTTTTTAATGTATTTCTTGGAAGACACAGGACACTAAATTAAATTATATGCCATATTTCAGCTAGCAACGCCAATATAGCGTTGCTAGCTGACATATGGCATATAATTTAATTTAGTGTCCTGTGTCTTCTAATGTTAATTACTTTGCATACCTTGTATTGTATTCAGTCAAGTATTTTCTAACTGAACAGACAGCTGTGCTGCTGGGGAGTTTGTTGCGCCACTTCTTCTTCCCAGCGAAAACACTAGGAAGTGGTGAAGGGCGGGCGTTTTAGGGGACTGTTTTTTGTAATTTTGACGTTCGAAAAGTGCTGATTCTCAGCCTAGTTTGAATAAATGACTTTTGATTTTGATTTTAGGTCGTCCGTCCATCTAGCTGGGGGGCGTCCCACACTACGCTTGCTGATACGCGTCTCTTCCTAATTATAATTATTATTATGACATTCACGAAGCCAGTAAAAGGCCGTGACTGAACTGACCTACTGTATCTACGCATTCTGTGGCACAGCTTTGGACATGTAAGAGACAGCTTCAATCCATTCCTGATTGAAGCAAGTGGTTCAAAACGTTTCATAAACATAAAATATTAAAGGCTATATTAACAAACCGCTCGATTTTAAGGATTCTGTCATAATGATAACGCCTTTCAAATAAGATCAAGCGATTAACAATATTAAATTTTCCCTCGATTTTGCTAAAATGAGATTCAAAGATGTGGTTTTGTTACCGAAACACGTGTAACGTTAACGGAATTATGTTTATTAAAGTATTAATTTTGACAGGGTTTCTACAAGATTTTACATTACATATCTTCAAACATTATTCTTCGGAAAATTGCTTCAAATTGTTGAAAATGTATTCTTCTATCGTCAATCGAACGACCAAAACAAAATATAGAAATAAATTCTCAGAATAAAATAAAAGTGCGGGGACACATTTTTAAATACCGGTCTAATCTCGGGACTGAAATACGAGTAAGCCAGTTTGCTGACGTTAGCTCAAAGCAATTACACAAGTGAGCCTCCGGGAATGGGTGAGTGACGCAAACTTATAAGATGGCCGTATTAACATCTTGCAAGAGTTATGTTGTATGAATCACTCCCATGTCGTGCAGATAATAATATGGTGATTCAATTATGTATTTAGGTTGACAGATCAAGGGTGTTAATTTAAAGTATTTGCATAACATAACATCACGCATGTAATCCTCAAAGGGTAAGGCAGAAGTGCATCTATAGTACAGCTATATTTCACTAGCGAAGAAAGTGGAAATGGGTGGGTCAAATAGGGTGTAGAACAGATGTCAGATAGGCTAGAACAGTGCTGGACTGGAGACTTAGACCTGGTAGTAGAAGTGTGGGCAGACAAACGATGAGGTGGACCGATGACCTTCTCAGGATTGCTGGACGAGACTGGCTTAGGAAGGCTAGAGACAGAGAAGAGTGGCGTGCATTGCAGGATGCCTACACTCAGCATTGGGTGGAAGATCGATAGATAGATTTCACCAATTCACACATCCAGCACATATTCAGATTCCGGGCTGTTAATGGGAAATTCATGACGGAAAATCCCAATAATGCTTTGCCCGACCTGGGAATCGAAATCATGGTCTCATACTTCTCCTTCTGCGAAGCAGTAATGCTTTCAAAGCCCCCACGCCCCTAGTCGCCGCAGGAGACGCCCTGGGTGTCGGGAGTCGAGAGTCAATTCCCGGCCAGCGTAGGCGCGGGTTTGCGGACGGCGAGCAATGGGCATTTCACCGTCCAGTAAGGACCAGGCCCAGGCCGACGGCATGTTGTGTTCCACGCGCGCCTCAAAGAGATGTCAACAGTAGCTGACGGGGCCCGCTGAAGCCGATGCTTGTCAGGGTCGCGGGTTGTTCGAAATAGTTACCGTGGCCCCTGGCACAGGCAACTGAAGGAACACGGATGGGTCAGTAAAAGTCTGACACGCCCTCCCGCTCCGCCCGGAGAAGTTATTTAATAATTTCCCACCCCAAAAAAGGGTCTCATACTGAGCAGCTCTTGTGATTACAAGATCATGGAGGCAAACTATAATTGTGTAATATGTGATTTCATTTTTCTTAACAGACCATGAGAAATTGGATAAATAAAATGAATTCACGTTGTATAATGAAATGTCGTTGACCATTGTTCGTATGTCGTTGATCGTTGTTTAATCTTCTTTATTTTATTTTTTTATTTTTATGTAACTTAATTTTAGTTTATGATCCGGCGAAACCGTCGCCCATCTTAAATCGTGAATAAATGTATTCTTTTTGAGTGAAATAAATTACCTTAAACCGTAATAATTATAACAAAAGCTCGTGTTTTTTGTAATAGGAGCTAGGAGAGAGGCGATAGAAAACTTTGAACCATTTTTTTTTGACACGGATTCAAGTACCTAGAGTACCAAGTACGTAACTAAAATTAAAGTCTTGGAAACACGATAAAATGCTTTGTTCTAGAATCATCGCATTTATTTAATCCGAGTAGAAACATCTGAGATAGTAATAATGTCCAGAATAGCTTTTTAATTTCACTAAAAAGTTAGCCTCAGGCCGTATTCGCTAGAAATTAGGTTATTGGGTCACGTCTGATTCCACCTAAAAATTAATCACTTTTCACTTTTAGGCTTATAGACTCGACCTATTTTAGAACTCAGTATGGTTTTTAGCGAATAATTTACTATGCTTATCAAAGTAATCAGTGCCATAAAATACTGCTTTATAAAATGATCGCCCTCCATTACAATAAATTAATTAAGAAACTATTAAGATAAAAATATAATATTCGCAATAGTCTCGCCTTCGTGGAACATAAAAATAACTGGCGAAATATGATATACAGACGCCAGCACATCAAGATACTACAATCTGTCAAATTACTTTAATAGACTTTCAACTATGTCGCTAAAGCATAAGGCTCAAAGTTGATTGGGAAAATTTGGCAGTTTCGGATAGCTTGATGTGCTGGCGTCTGAACTATACTCGTAGGTACACCTCTGCCCAACCCTTTGGATAAACATGGCATTGTGCTATACATAATATTCCATTTGGTGAGCGTGGAAAATAATATGGAAATGTCTCATATGGAAATAAATGGCGTCGAAACGCTCATTGGAAATTTCTCACCGATTGGTCGACACTTCACGAGACCAGAGAGCTGGCTCGTTCTTTGGCCAAAGAATTAGCATTGCCATTCAATGTGGCAATGCTGCCAGTCTTCTGGGCACGTTTCTGGATGACAGCAATGCGGGCGGGTACTTCGACGCCTAATCGTCCTTTTGTTTTTGGATTTATTTGTAGGTATAGTTAGTTAGTAATTTAAATTTTAAATTTTAGTACCTAATGGAAATAAAAAAATGGATAAAACTAAACAAATATAATATGTAAATTAATAAATTATTATAAGCTTATAAGATATGATAAAACTTAACGTAAATAAATGTCTACGTTAGGTTTTTACAGAAATCAGTTTGCCGAATCCAAAGTACATTAATTTTATTATTCAAAGCCAATGAAAAACTACATGTTTGCATTGCAACATTAAAATACGGGTTTATTTATATCCACGAGGGATTAAAATATTGTGAAACAATTATTTACAACTCAGTCCACAATACACAAAGCCGTAGTCCTCCAAATGCTCCAATAATATCACTATATAACACGATTTAATCTGTTGATCCCGCATAATATATTCCCGGGATCAATCCCGGGCTGCGGGCCGCCTTAATTACCAAAGCGAGCAATAAAATAAATCCGATTATTCGATTCTCGGCCATCGAGTGGCACATCACTGAATTTAATAAAATTAATATTAATTTTCTCGATTGTATTAAATTATCTCATAATTTATTGACAAAGTAATAATTGATGAAATTAACAATTTGTCAGCTATCATGAAGGTGACGGCGATTATTTAGGGAAAAAATGTATTAGCTTGGGCACTAACGGTAAATGAAACATAAGGAAGTTAGAAACAGTTATTATAAAATAAGTGGAATATTCTTCTGGTCATGTCAGTTACCTTGGTTCTCCTGCGGATTTCTCCATTTCTGATTCGATCACGGAGGGAAACTCCAAGCATAGCTTTCTCAAATAGTAAAAATAGCTTTCTTTGGGTGACTTTTAGCCTTGTGAAGGCCGCGGGAATCCGCTGGATGCGGGAAGCACAGAACTTGTCGAAGAACCGCCACTTCGACGGGTTCCACTTCGCCTATGTCCAGCAGAGGACGTCTTCCAACTGAAATGATGATGAAGTGGAAAATATAATATAATAGCATTATGTAAAAGAGCTTATGAGAATCCATACTTATTATAATGTTCATCCATTCTGACAGACGTTGTCTCCAAATGACTTTCAATTATTAAGCATTGAGCTAATCAGGCATCGACTTTTATATTGATTTACATCCACTTTCGACACCCGAAAAGTTTGTAATCAAAACGTTATCATTAAAAGCGGAAAAGTTTCAAAAGGATCATTAATTTTAAAAAGTATGCATCATTAGAAGCGCAAAAGTTCAAGAGGGTCAGTCAAATATCTCTCTTTCTAATAACCCCGACCCGTACTAAAGAGTAAAGAGGTATCTCTTTGATACCTCGTCCCACAAACTTCTAAAGTAAATCCATAAACAAAATGGTAGCCTGTGACGTTACTGAGCTCGCTACTTATTTGATGATACCAACTAACACACATAACACCCACACACACTTTCGAGCAAGTAGTTGCTCACGCCCAGTGACATTCGCGGGCGCTGGACATGAGGACGTATGTTGCACTCACGGACACACAACACTCTCCAAAGACCCACATAGCACATTTATTTTTTATTTATTTTTGTAATAATTCTCTTCCTCTCAGTACCTGGAGCTTTTTTAATTTGTAGTACGCAAGTGTAAGTTTTAAGAGTGTGAGCCTGGAAATCTGTCATACAGGTCCCGAACCCAGTATATACTCCAGCTCTCACAAAGGAGAAACTGGGAAATATTACTTGATGTATTATTGTGGAGTAGACGAGTCCTGGAGTGGACCGCGTACCGGCAAGCGCGTGTGGGACGCCTCCCAACTAGATGGACGGACGACCTAAAGAAGGTGGCTGCGACGGACTGGATGCGGAAGGCAAAGGGTATAGTGCGGTGTGCTCTGTTGTGTTGTGGTGTGATGTAGTGTATGAAAGGGGGGCAGGGGGGTTTAGGGTTGTGTTTTGTGGGGTATGTTCTGATCTTGTGGTGTTGCATGGGTTTCAGTATTCGGTTTTGTAGAATAGTGATTATTATTGCGTGCCTACATTAGCTTATATATTAGTTATTACATTTTAAGTCCGTAATTGGCTATAAGACTAGTTAGAATATTAAGACTAGATAAAATTTCACAGAGCTGTGAATTTTGTGAATAATAAATAAATACATATTTTGTGAATATAAACAAATCTCGAACTCATCAATCAAGTCAGTCTTAAGGGAAGCCAGTATTCGCCAAGCTGGTGAAAATTGGTGATCATTCAGATGAAAGGGCGGTAAATAAATACATAATTAATAGATCGATAAATCAACCTTCAAACATAATCATTCATCATTCATCAGAAAATATTACAAAAATACGTAACAAAAATACTCAAAAAAAACACACACATTTTAAAATCCACGTTCGAATCGCCCGTAGCATTTCCGTAAAAATTTAAAATTCTATCGATAAAGCTGTCAGATTTAAATCGATTCCCATTCCGGTATCGATACCTATCTTAATACTTGCATCAAATTTTATTAATACTGAAATTCAATCATTTCGATATTCACTCGGCCTGATTCGAACCGACCTAGTTGTAACTTTACCGATTCATCCGATAACCAATAGTTTTAGCTCTGATTACGTGATCGGTTAAATTGTAAGCACTAAGGGTTATTGTTCAGTGCGGCTTGGTGTATGTTACATGTCTACGAATTTTTGGTTCCAGAACATGCCAGTTTCGTTAAGCCGTTGGTCCCGGCTGTCATTCGTAGATCTTTGACAGTCGTTACGGGTAGTCAGGAGCCCGAAAGTCTGACAACCAGTCTTACCAAGGGGTATCGTATTACCCAGTAACTGGGTTGTGGAGGTCAGATAGGCAGTCGCTCCATGTAAAATACTAGTATTCAACTGCATCCGGTTAGACTGGAAGCCGACCCCAACATAGTTGGGAAAAGGCTAGGCAGATGATGAACATGCCAGTTTCTGAGGAAACTGAATAATTTCGATATTTTGCGATGTTTTCCGTCAGTTTTGAGATAAGTGGATCAAAATTAAATACACAAAGTAAAGTGCCAGTCTGGATCCGAACTCACGACATACAACTCGTAAGTCGGGGCCGATACCATTGGACCACCACTTCTATTATTTAATAGTTGTAAACAATGACATATTAATATGACAATGACGTAATAATCGTCTGTTAATGTATACTGAGCACCAGAAGCGTAGCCATTGTGCCTAATTAGTCAGGTTATGGTCGGGTGAGCTGATTCTCAGCCTAGTTTGAATAACTGCCTTTTGTTTTTTTTTTTATTAGAGCTGAAATGGAAAAATGTCAACTAACTTTTGGAGGCCACTACAGATATTATATTTGCATTTATGTACATTGCTTTTATTTATTTATTTATATATACTTTATTATGTACACCAAAAACATACATAACGTAAAAAAGTACATCAAACACTACAAAATATACAATGGGCGGCAGTTCCTAATAATATAGGGTTTACTAACCCAAACCATATACCGAAAGTACAGTGGGAACTGCAAACAATAGGTACCCTACATGAAGATTCCGAGAAAATCCCGGGACTTTGAACTGCACTTTGCAGTATAAAATATCTCTGCAGAACAGAATAGTAAAGAAGGTCGACTCAATACAGCGATTAAAAACGGACGTACGTACAAACACACGCTAACATCGCGTCTGGTCTAAAAGTTTCTAAAATAATATTATAAACAAATGAACCAGCCGGTCGATTCTGGAAAAACCTCACCGTGATAACTAAGGTGAAGTGAGCTAAGAGTGAGCTGTGAGTCATGCTGATGCTAGGGATTGACACTATTGCCGACTCAATCCACGCTCACTTCACCCAAGTTTTCACGGTGAGATGGTTACAGAATCGCACGGCAGAAAACGTATACCAATTTGTAGTGCTACTTAAAAATTGGGTGCTTCGTTTTGATTATAAATTATTGGAATACTTAAACCTGAAATAAGAATTTTAAATCACCTTAAAGATATGTGGTCTTTATTTATATTTGCATAATTTTAAAATCTAACAATCTTAATATAATAATATGTACACGTATATAAAAAGGAGGGGAAATAATCAAAGGGCATCAAAAAATTCGTCCGCATTCCTGACAGCAGCAAAAGTGCCCAAAAGGCTGGCAGCATTGCTACATTGTATGGCAATGCTGATTCTTTGACCAAAAAATAGGCCAGCCCGCTGGTCACGTGAAGAGTCCACCAACCGCTTGGCAATGTCTTGAAAAACTAACTGGGCATTCGGACCCTAGTGTTTAAAGTTTTCATAAAAAGTTACGTTAATTTTATAACCTCAATTTTCGTCGATGATTTTTCGTTTTTTTACAATTTTAATTATTGTACAATTTAATAATATTTATCAAACAATAATTGTTTTAAAAACGTGGTGTAATATAAAGTTGTCCAGAGTGTGCTCTATTCACTCGCTTTGCGTGGAGCGTCTTATGTGTGTGTGCGTTTCCGCTTGTTGTATGAAGCCGACCCAACCTTCTGAACTACCTATTTTCTCTGCAGAACTGTGTGATATTCGTGGAACTAGCGCTTGTCATGCAGATGGGGTAAATAATGCATGCGTTACTCATCAACAGCTCTTTGTTGCAGGACTTTTAGTTTTTATGTGGTGCAAGCATTTTAGTGTTTTATAAGTTTTAGCCACGTTAAGCCATAGCTTGGAGTAGTGGCTATTTTAATATCAATATTTTCAAAGGATACCAATACTATTACCAAAATGATGCGTTTTTTTTTAAGTCAAGAGCCTAGAAAAATAGAAGTAAATACCTAACTGTCGTATTGGACACCACTACGACTGGAGGTGAATGCAGTGGCGGATTTACCACCAGGCTGAGTAGGCTTGAGCCTAGGGCGGTGGATTTTAGGGGGCGGCAAATTTGCCCCATTTGTTTTTTGTCTTATACAAATAAAAAATATCTGAATGTTATTAGATTTCACCACTTAATCTGTCAAAGTGGGGAATTTGACGTTTGTCAATCTGCTAATACTTTCTTCCACCTTCTTTTGTCCATGTAGGGTATCGAAATGCAGAGGTCAGAAGGGGCGGCAAAATTTGAATAGCCTACTGGCGGCAAATGTGTAAATCCGCCACTGGGTGAATGGGTTTGCTTTGCCAAAACAATTCAATTTTATTGGGTGTTCCGATAAAATCTTGTATTAGCAGATACGGCTCACAGTAGCATTTAGCCCAGAATATTAATATTTTTAATATGGAACATGGATAGAGCTTTTCGACTAATTTAAAAGAAACTGAATACACGCGCTACATTTTTTAAACAAGGTATGACTTTATAAAAATACACACAAATAAATACACGCCCTTTTTTCCATGGGGTGAAGGCAGGAACTACAAAACGCCACCTGCTGCGATAAAAATACAAAAAAAAAAATACAAAAAATCTGCCTAGCGTTTTCCCAACTATTTTTAGGTCGGCTTCCAGTCTAATAGGATGCAGCTATATCAGTATTTAACATGGAGTGACTGCCTTGACCTCACCTTGAACTCAATTAATGCTTAACACGATACCCATTGGTAAGACTGGTTGTCAGACTTTTGGGCTTCAGACTACCTCTAACGACTGTCAACGATGCAGATATTTGTACGACAGCCGTGTACAACGGCTTAACGTACTTTCTAAGGCAGGGAGGGGTCTCAAAATATAATTAATGGTTACCCATCCATAAACCAACCGACTTTAAGAAAAAAGCCATAATTTTGAAACTCCACAAATGTCAAATGATAAATGATTTATCTTCTTTAAGTAGGTTTGTACAAACAGTTTTACGTGATATCTGACTACTCTGAGAAGAAAGGCCGAAAGAAACTCAGAGATCACAGTCTCTTTTAAAGTCCAGACATAATTTTGGTCAGATCATGTGAAGACCATGTAGATTGGTGTCTGAAATGGTCTTTTGAGTAAAGAAACATACAGCTTGAACGGAACTGTCCAGTCAGTGCACGCATTTGTCAAAAATCGTGCAGCTCAACTCAGAACTTGAGGAGCCTCACGATTCGACGAACAATACCAATTAAAGGACATTTGGGTAGGCCGCAAGCGACCGAAGAGTCAACCAACCGCTTGGTGATATCCCGAAATATTTGATGAGCACTCGGACCCCAAGGCCCTAAGTGTTTCAACCTCAAACGGCTCAAACATATCAGTTCCAAAGAGATTGGAGTATTTGCGCCGTTTGAGGTTTTCTGCACCTGCAGCAGCCGCTCCAGCACACCGTGCTTGGAAGATGGGATAAGGCCTACCCAACTTCCAAGGCAAGAAGAAAAAGAAGAAGGAAAACAGAAAAAAGAAATGATCCACATAGTCTTCACATTCACAGTAACAATAATTAAATTCAAAAATACATTATACAGTAAATATTCATTGCTGGAGTGCCTTCTTAAGGCTCGTGCAGACAGGCGCGACGTGGCCCGGGGCGATTCTACGATATTATCGCGCCGCAACACCTTTCACACTAGAGCGACGCGAATCGCGGTCGCTACCGTGATATCGCCGCGTCGCCATACAAAAGGAACATTTTTATGGCGTCGCGGCCGCTGCGCGAATATCGCCGCGATATCGCCGCGTCGCCATACAAAATGTTCCTATTGGAGTCGCGGCGCAATCATGTTGCGGCGCGACAAATTGCCCCCGTGTGAATTGTCGCGCGCGTTTCTATAGAAATTGTTTTACGGATATATATCGCAGAATCGAGTCGCGCCGTCGCGTCGTGCCTGTGTGTACGAGCCTTTAAGATTAAACTCACTGCGCTTTTATTTTACTCACTCTAGTTGATGCTTGTTCTACTAAGTACGGAGTTGCTTTAAAGAAGCGACTGCTGTAACTTGTAGCTTCAATATTTTATTTTGTGCTTGCATTAAATAAAGTTGTTCTCTATAAAAACTAGGGTTTAATTAACGTTTTCACAAATTCTGTGCTTCTCGCAGTGAGATGGTACTATGAAATATTCAGCCTACAATTCTCCTACACACACGGAGACACTGGCCATAATCCACCAATGCGGGTTGGTGGATACAGGCAGTAAAATAATAGGCTCCCGACCTATATCGGTCATGGTGGCCAATCTCAAAGGAGGGTAGCCAGGTCATAATCATCATCATCATCATCATCTGCCTAGCCTTTTCCCAACTATGTTGGGGTCGGCTTCCAGTCTAACCGGATGCAGCTGAATACCAGTATTTTACGTAGAGCGACTGCCTATCTGACCTCCACAACCCAGTTACTGGGTAATACGATACCCCTTGGTAAGAATGGTTGTCAGGCTTTCGGGCTACTGACGACCCGTAACGAACGTCAAAGATCCACGTTGGTGCCGACTGTCATTCGTGTCATTCGTGGCTTAACGTGTTTTCCGAGGCACGGAGGGGTCTTGGTATGTGAAGATGGTCACCCGTCCACGGAACAACCGCGGCAAGCGTAGCTTAACCGTCTGTTATTACTTAGCCACAAGCCAGGTTAGCCAGGTATGCAGGAGATATTATAGTGCATTAAGTGTGTGCGTAAACATAGGTGCATTCTTTGCTCCTTTACTCTCAGAGTCCGATGGGACCGCAATCCGATACGACCGGGGAGAGATCAGGCGCAGGACCAAGGACTTTACGTGCTTTCCGAGGCACGGGGATATTAAAACAACAACTTCCAAACTCCGCGGACTGTTACTAAGAAATTCCTAGTGGAAAACTCAATAACACTTTGTCCGACTTGGGAATCGAACCCAGCACCCCTCGCTCAGCAGTCGCGCTTGAAGTCAGTATAGGTAACATGAATCCATACTTCCATACTAACAGGATTTTAATTGGTGAAACGTGGTATACAAACATTGAATAGTATTCTATTCTAGGCACAAACTCAAACTCAAACCATTTATTTCAAATAAACCAACTTCGTAAGACGGATGGTGAGTAGACAGCCGGCGGCGCGGCGTAGGCGAGGAAGTATCCCCCTCTCTTTCTACGGCGCGGCGAAAATGTATGCCTGCGCCTGTTGTTTAGTTTAGGTGGGGCAGGGTGCTTGCGCGAATGTTCGTGTGTGTTTATGTTACAGAAACAAACTTAACTTAAATGAATGAATTAATTAGAATTGTAGTTAGAATGTATTGATAGACTTGAAGGTACATCTCTCGACAATAAATCTGCAATTTGGGAACTACAGATAACTGGTGGAACATATGGCACGCCTCCGGTGGACGTGAAAAAATTAATAAAATAATGGTTCTGGTAATAATGATGGTGAAAAAGTCGTCGAAATTATGGATGGAAGTTGATTTTTCTGAGAGATAAACTTTTTAATGTAATATAAATTGTCATGTTTGTGCAAGATATCGCAATAAATAAATATTGTATTCTACGACATAAATAATAGTACTTTTATACTGATAATTAAAGCAATTCGTGCAAAATGATTCCCTAACCATTCCAAAATATAAAAAATGCACAACGTTAATATTTAAGTTTTCACTTCTGCCGGCACTCCCGGAGTGCAACCCGTCGTTTTTTTTATTTGTCAAGGGGTCAATCAGTCAGAAAGATGAAGCTGGTTGCCTATTCCAAAGCGTAGTAGAGAAGAACAGGCAAACTGTGTCATACTCTGCCGCAGAGAAAAAATAAAATAATATGGTTGCAAAATATTGGTTACATCATTCATGTTGAAATTACGCATGTGAGAACGATGCAGAACGTTAAAAGCGTCCTTAATGAAAATATTAGAAAAAAAAACAATTAAATATTAAATTAACTTAGGTAAATTTTATAGCCGAGAAATAAGAAGGTTCTATGGCAATTATATAGGGTGACTGGTAATTAGGGACCGATATTAAACACATGATTCTACTCATCATTACAAACAACTTTTACAATAGGACCAAATCCGAAATCGCGAAAAAAAAATCAGCTGTTCCCTACATTTTGACGACTCGTACGAACATAACTGTAGGGAACAACTGATTTTTTTTTCGCGATTTCGGATTTGGTCCGATATTTAAAGTTGTTTGTAATGATGAGTAGAATCATGTGTTTAAGTATCGGTCACTAATTACCAGTCACCCTATATACATTTATATCATATATTTACTGTTAATTATATTTTTTATTGTATTTATTTTTCATTCGACGCCGCGGATTGCTTGCTCCCTTTTCTATTGACATACAATAGAAAAGACAGCAATACGAGGCGTCGAATTCTATTACATATTTTAATATAACGAAGATCAAAGAGCTTCTGTCGTTGTTTGGAGTCGATAATGATCTTCTATTGTTAAATATCATAATTAGAGGGAAAATTAATGTTTTCATACAACGTAGGTAACTTTCCTCCTTTAAAATACGGTTTATATTTAAATTTACAAAACACGGGCGTGATATAGGGTTTAATTAAAAATATGAAGTTCCATAGGATGAAATATGGTAGATTATTAATTTAAACTTAATTATGAACGTGATAAAGTATGTTTTCCAAAAATAATGCGTGTCTACTGTGAAACATTTTGGGAATAACGTGTTTTGTAGTCAGTAAATTATTTTAACGACTCATGTGTTGTTGCTTGTTTTGAAGAGGTTATTTTGATAATACGAACCTCAGAGTTATAGTTTATAGTAGGTGTAATAAGCAGGTACGGTGAAATTTTTTACAAGGATTTCTACTAGGTTCATAATATACATAAAATCACGCCTATGTTTCCCGACCGCTTAGGCAGAAGTATAATAATATTGAAGTGAAAACTTCTTTAGCATCGCATCGTTGTGATTTGAAATTCAATGAAACGAAAAAACGACAGTAAAAAGAGATAAGCACATACATCTATAGGATTTAACGTGCGAGAGAATGAGATAGAAGGCATTCTACAGTGTTTCTTATATTTGTGATCTGCTCTTTGTGCGCTGTCCGTACTCTCTCCCATCTTCATACGTTCAGGAATATTCCTAAGTCTTCGTAGATTGTCGGTACTGCTCTGGGCGCCTTCAAGCAGAAACCGAATACGCTGATAGTAGTGGTACGTGCTACGCACGACGCTTGGGTCCAAGCGTTGTACGTGTCTTAGTACGTGTGTGCGCGCCTGCGTATTGCGAAACTTGGGTAAAAGCATCATAACAACGGTGGTGCATTGTACACGTGTATCGTTTACATAAATATTTCTTTATTGAAGGTTTCACTTCTATCGCGTGTGAACTGCACACATGTTTTTTTTTATAAAGTTTCCTCATAAAAATATTATTACACTTCTGCCTTTAGTTCTCTTATTACGCGGCGTCCTACGTGGGCTATTCATCGCGAACGCGATTACGAAGCGATCCGATGCGATTTACCCGAATTCAACGAACGCGGTGGCTGTGCTACGTGCGCGAAGTCGCCGCTTCAGCCGCCGCCGCCATTCCATCCATCCCCGTTCCCATCCCATCCCCATCTTCTTTCTTGATATTTCTGTCTTGATGCTTCTTTCTTGAATTTTGATTATTTCTTCTTGATGTTTCTTTCTTCGATTTTGAATTTTTCTTTCTTGAATTTGTCTTAATTCTCAGTTGTCATTTTTTCAATTTTTTTCTTATTCTGGCAGGGTCGCCATGAAATGTATCCATGAGTATAGATGGCAGATGGAAACAACTGCTCATTCCAAAGTTCCTTTTATTAATGCCAATTATAACATACAAATCGTATTGCTAACTTAAATAACTTATTTACTAGAATATTAATGCTTTGCTTGCGAAACGTTATATGTTATTGCACCGACGACTATCCCTTACACAGCACCCTGCATTTGTCATGGACGGACGCAAACGAATTTAGTCAAGTCCGCCTCTGTACATTCATATGCTTGAAGTATTAAATAAATAAATAACGACTTAGTTCCTTGCCCATTCTTCTCTATATGAAAACTACCTTTTGGAAGGGGCGACTAAAATCAATTATATTTTATTGTAATTTTTGACGTTCAAAAGTGCCTTGTATGTACTTATTTGAAATAAATTACTTGACTTTGCCATCAATCGGGAATAAATCCAGACGTTCCCGGGCTGGAACTGGAAAATTCCAGACGGTAAAACCAATAAGGCTTTGCCCGGCCCTGGAATCGAACCCAGGACCACATACTAGGACTATGTACTTTTGTTATTAAAATATACTAATAATAAACCTGAAGAGTTTGTTTTGTTTAAACGCGCTAATCGCTGAAACTGCCGGACGGAAATAAAAAAAAAATTGAATTTGACAGCTCAAGTCTCGAAGAAGACATAATATTACTGTTGTAATTGTACTTGTTTTTACAAAAAAGACCGAAAGAACGCTGAACAAAAACGGTAACAGCGCATGCAGGTTATGCGATGCGACGCGGTGGGTCGGTGGGACAAGAAATTTTACGCGCACAAAGTTTCGAGCAGAAACTAGTCACACTATAATATTATAAAGGCGAAAGTTCGTGTGTGTGTGTGTTTTTATGTTTGTTACTTCTTCACGCTCAAACGGCTGGACCAATTTTGATGAAATTTGACGCACAGATAGTTTATAACCAGGATTAACACATAGAATACTTTTTATCCCGATATTCATATGGAATCAAGACTTATGCGGGTGAAACCGCGGGGCGCGCCTAGTAAATAATAAAACACATTCTCCAGTCTTTAACAAAGAATAATCTTTACCTACATTCACGTAGATATTTTCCAGATTAAAATAAACCAATTGTATTCTAGATGTATATCAATCAACTACAATCTGCAAATTTCTTTAATAGATTTTCAACGTTATCGCTAAAGCTTAAGGTTCAAAGTTGATTGGGAAAATTTGACAGTTTCGGGTAGCTTGGTGCGCTGGCGTCTGTACTTCTACATACTGAGTACCATAAATCAGCATTAATTCGCGAACACTCGCTGTAGATACCTCGGGGATTCAAAACGCAGAGGCGCCATTATATACGTACTTCACGAGGTAATAAATCGCTTAGGGAGATTTAGTATAGGGTTAAATTCTATATTATCAGTATTTGATTAACTGCGAAAATCGGATTTTTTATACATGGTAGTACATAGTAGTACATGGTTTTTGAAGGTTCTCTCTTGTTGATCAAATAAGAATCTCTATAAAAATCTGTACTTAATATAGAAACACTGATAATTTTAGAGCCATTATTTCTCGTAAAAAGTATAGGATAAAAAATATTGTGTTTATTGTGGGTTATCCCTAAGAGATAAACATATACCATTGCGGACTTCGTTGTAAACCTTTTTAAGGTGCACAATACTGTAAGTACATTATTTTGATCTAGCTCGTATGGTTCAGCCAGTTTTTGCAATGTAAGCTCAAAAAATGTGTTTATTTACGACATCACATTAGAAACCTCTAAAATTATCAGTGTTTCTTTACTATATTATGGATGTATTATACATTAAACCTTCCTCTTGAATCAATCTATCTATTAATAAAAAACGCATCAAAATCCATTGCGGAGTTTTAAAGATCTAAGCACACATAGGGACAGACAGACAGCAGGAAGCGACTTTGTTTTATACTATGTAGTGATGATTGAGGGACTATCGTCGTGATTATCCAAAGCCAAAAGCTGCCTACTGCTAGAAAGACATCTATCTTTCTTTACGCAATTGTAAAGAAAAAAGTCCTCCAGACCTTATTGATAATAATATTGATGGTTATGCCGCCGTTATTAGAAATAGGTGTGCATCCCTGATGACTCGTGTTCGCGGCAGCACCAGCAGTATTCTCAGTGTGTTCGCAGATCGGTGGGATTCCCCGATGCTGCGGAGGTGGATGCGGCTCCACGCTGAATTTTAATTATGTATTTTTATCTGTTTTTATTTTCATCTGTGTCTGTTACTTACTAACACTAGAAGTTAAGAAAAATTGTTACTAACCCTATGGACTCCGGTCTGAAATAAAAACTTTCTATTCTATTTAATTTCTACTAATTCTATGCTATTATTCACTCAATCTGTGTAGTTCTTTCCTCAAAAGACCACTTCAGACACCAATCTACATAGTCCTCAAAGATCAAAGATTATGTCCGGATTTTTATATACACATTGACATTGATGAATATTATATAAACAATGACATGGATATTTACTTTGTAAAGTATCTTATTTTATTATTATTATTGTGAGTGTGAAGACTATGTGGGTCATTTCTTTTTTCTGTTTTCCTTCTTAGTTAGTTTTAATCATGATCTGGCAGTTTGAGTCATTTATGCGGCCTACCCAAATGTCCTTTCATTGGTATTGTTCGTCGAATCGTAAGGCTCCTCAATTTCTGAGTTGAGCTGCACGATTTTTGACAAATGCGTGCACTGACTGGACAGGTCAGCTCAATGTGTGTGGTTCTTTACTCAAAAGACCATTTCAGACACCAATCTACATGGTCTTCACATGATCTGACCAATAGACTTTAAAAGAGACTGTGACCTCTGAGTTTGTTTCGGCCTTTCTTCTCAGAGTAGTCAGATAGGAAAGGCCGACCTCATCTAGTTTAAAAAAAATATGATTGGCATGTAAAAGTGTTTGTACAAACCTACTTACAGAAAATAAATCATTTATCATTTATCATTTATTCTTATTTTGGCCAGAGCGGCCAATCTCAACGGCGAATAGTCGTGACCTTCGACGCGGGAGATATTATATGGTGCACAAGTGTGTGCGCAGACACAGGTGCTCTCTCTCCCCTCTCACTCTCTTCACATTGTATTTGTCTAAGATACGTAGAGGAATGACCTTCACCGATCGAGTAACCGGACTAAATGTGTTTTTTTATGTAATAAAATATGCTGGCGGAGCCGCGCGCTCGGACAAAGCTTTTAAGGGAGGCGCCACTGTCGCGTGCACTCCGCACTCTCAACCTCATAGCTAGTGGCTCGGACCTTTTCTGTTGTTCTCTGAGTAAGTTCACAAAGAATGCATTGTTTGTAATAAGTTACAAAATTTAATCATAGTAATAAGTTAGGATAAGAAATTAATTAGGATAAGATATGTACACTATCGCAATAGGTTTCCCTGTAAGGATAGATGTAATTTGGAAATAAATAAATAAACGCTAATGAAAGTAACGACGATGGGTTGCCTGATGAAATCCTGTCAAGGATATTTTTAATTAATAATTGTAACAGATCATCCTGATTGTTGACAGGTTTTTCATAGACAACCTTATACCATCGTATTCGCAAAAAAATAATCTTCATTTTGATATACAATTTATTTGGTTACTCGATCGGTGAAGGTAACATTTTCGATTTACCTGTTTAAACTAAGCAACCCTACAGCCTTGATAAGAAAAATGTTGGCAACTCTATGTTTGCATATTCTATAGAGTTCATAGGTACTTTCGATTAGCGTTATTTTTTTACTCCTTCGGTGAAGGTATCGAAAAAAAAACTAAAAATGTCCTTGACGGGATTTCATTAGGCAACCCATCACCGTTACTTTCGTTAATATGTTTTATTCCGTAAAAAAACACATTTCGTCCGGTTACTCGATCGGTGAAGGTCGTTCTTATATGGATACAGCTGGTCGATTCTGTAAAAATCTCACCGTGTACGGGCAGTTTGTCCGTACACGGAGATGTAGTATGTAGACTGTTGGTGGATACGAATCACACGGGATGTATACAGGAAATAAAATCACTGTTCTGTGTCCGTTATTGATTGCTCGATTTATTAGGAAAAACATTAAAATATATATACATTAAGTAGGTTACTTGTAGTGGGCGCGATAGCTTATTCAGCGAATGTAACAAGTAATCGGCAAATAAGCAAATGCTTGTTAAGGTAGTTGTTAACACAATACATTTCATGTGGCGATGCTCGTACACACCGTGATAAGTGAAGTGAGCTTGAAGTGAGCAGTGTCAATAGTGTTAATCCCTAATGACAGCTCACTCCACGCTCACTTCAACCAAGTTTTCACGGTGAGATGGTTACAGAATCGCACGGCTGTACTGTATCGGACCGCACGCAATCTAACACGACGGAGAAATATCAGGCGTGAGACCAACGGCTTAACGTGCTTTCCGAGGCACGGGGGTATCACACCGCCAACTTCCAAACATCAGGCTGACATTCCTAATGGAAAACCCAATAGCACTTTTCCCAACCTGGGAATCGAACCCAGAGGTCCCGACGCACAAATAAGGAGTCATTCTAAACACACACACATACACACCATTAAATATTGTGATCTCTTCATTTCTTGGAAAGTATGTTAATCCATTAATCCTGGAAGGCACGCAAACTCTGAAAATTCTGAAATTCTATTAACCACTCACCACATAGGATAAATCATAAATTCTTTCGCTGACGCACTAATGAAATTTTGGACAAGAGATCCTTATATAGCGAAGGTAAGCACTAAGGAAGCAATTGTACAATGAACCTCCTGAAGGGGTTAAAAAGGCGGATTAAAACTTGTATAGAAGTTAGTAATTTTTTGTGGATCAGAAATCCTATTGAGCATACTGCATAAAGAATTAATAATATTATTATGGTAGGAACTCCTTGAAATAATGCCGCAATGAAGACTAAAAATCGCTACAAACTTCCATGACAAACGTCAATGTAAAGCACATGTCATCTAGATCCTACATAATCTATTTCACTACAAATGTAGCCGTTATCCCAACTAAGCGTCCAAATAAGTCATGAACTTGTTCAGTTGGATATAACTGCTGGTTAATGTGAAAAGGTTTCCAATAATGGGCAACCCTACAAATGATTTTGTAAACCTTACCATAAAATAGATAAGAACAGAAGGTCGGCTCCATACAACGACCGTAAACCGGCGCACGCACACATAGACGCGTATTTATGGAGATCTATAATAAATGCCAGTCGTGAGTGCGCTTGCGCTCACTGTTGAAGAAGCGTTTCTATGTCAACCAATCTGTCTAGCTTTTTTCCCAATAGTGTTGGCGTCGGCTTCTAGTCTAACCGGATGCAGCTTAATGCCAGAATTTTATATAGAGTGCCTGCCTATCTGAGCTCCACAAGCTCACGGCACCACGGTAAAAAAAAGAAAAATTATTTATTCTGCACAAACAAAACGAAGACACACAAACAAAAAAAGACATAAAATATGTATATACAAACAAAATATTCAAAAGCCTATAAAAAATTGACAATTTCGTTGATACCCATTGGTAAATAAATAAAAAATAAAAAAAATTATGTCCGATTTTTGGGCTTCTCACTGCCCGTCTTCTAACGACCGTTAAATCTTCGAATGCCAACCGAGACTGACGGATCAACGTGCTTTCGAGACACACCCCTCCGTGTCCCGAAAGCACGTTGATCTCGATATCTAATATATCGTCACCGATCCCAGAATCGACTCTCGAGGCTGTTATTATTTTTATCCACGAGCCAGTAGTGTGTGTTTTGAGCAGTGGTGGTCCAGTGGTAACGACCACGACTTACGTGTTGTGGGTCATGGGTTCGAATCCTGACAGGCGCTTTACTTTGTGTCAATTATTACATCACCACTACTCTCAAAATCGTGAGGAAACCGGGATGCCCTAGAACCAAAACTTCGAAGACATGTGTCACCTACAAACCCGCGCTGGATCCGCGTGGCGCATTACGGCCCATTCCCTCTCACAGAGAGGAGGCGTCTGTACTAGCTGTAGGAACATTATAGGCTGATTTATCGTTATCGGTGTTTCTCGGTCCGTGGTCAGTGAGTCGTCTTTCCGTTTCTATTTAAGAAAACGCATAAGTTAATGGCCTATGGTCTGTAAAAACGGTTAATTCGCGAGCTTCTACCATGTTCCTGAAATGAACGATTGCTTGATAGATTGCTAACAACTCACAGTCGTACGTGAATAGAATAGAATACTCTTTATTATGTACACCATATAAATTAAAGACATAAATAGGGTGGGAGGTGGGGTATTTTTGCTAGGCCGCAGATAGCCTGTTGGAAAGATACCCTTATTCATTAAAGTGTCTATGTGTGTGTGTGCGTATCCGCAAGATTTTCGAAAGACAGGAATGACGGGTTACCATGCTTTCTGAGGCACGGAGGAGTATCGATATGTAAAGGATGGTTGCTCATACACCAACCGACCACGGCCAGTGTAGCTTAACCTTCAATCGACTCGTGAGGCACTCGACTCGCCTCGTGAGGTACTTAGCCACGAGGCAGAAGTCTATGTCTAAGTGGGCGTTCGGTTCCGTTCTTTGTATAGAGCTCACCTTCTGTAGCTATCTATTGTGTATCCGTACAGTTAGGCACATATGTTGTCTTCATGTTTGTAACTACCCAACCATAAGCTAGGGTTATATGCGAGGTCTGAGAATGGGTATTTAATGACCATAACTTGTGATAATATTGCTGTAAATTATCTTAAGTATCGTGTTATACCTATTAGTTAGGCATTATTGTCTGTGTTGTCTAGGTGTGTTGTGAAGGTTACCGTTATTCTGATAGATAAAGGTTGAAAATACACGTGTTATCTTTATTGATGACTTGTTCTGCCCGAGAATTCGTCCGCGTGGAAGTCAACTTTACCATAAAACATAATTATTCTATGGCACTTGGCAATAGTGTAGCTTTCTATCATTGAAATATTTTTTTGTAATCTGATCGGTACTTCCAGAGATCACCTCTTACACACAGTTTTACATCTTCATATTATTAGTTTAGACTAACGACAATTCACTCTGACGCCCAATCTTATTTATTTATACAACGTGTAACGTTAAATGCGCAAAACCTGAAAATAGTTTGATCAGAATAACGAGCAGAATTAATTGAACCACTTTTTTATATAGGTCACATTTTTTTAATAGGTCAAGCAAGCCAAGGTCAGCGCGGCGCAGCGGCCCGGTGACGACTCCTCCCTCGATAAAGCGTCATCGCAGACGCAGGAAACGATCAGAATGGCCAGTAAAACTAAAACAGCACATAAAACCTTTACAATTTTTTTAATGACATATTTTCTTTCTGAAATAGGTCAATTGAATTAAAACTCAGTTGGGGTGTCTGAGGTTTTGCGCATTTAACGTTACACGTTGTATATATATAATTATATATTTTATTGTACACCGCAAAAATACGTAACATAAAAAATACATCAAAATCAAATCAAAATCAAAAGTCATTTATTCAAACTAGGCTGAGAATCAGCACTTTTCGAACATCAAACACTACAAAATTTCTATGAAGACAAAAACATATTTATCCTATCCATAGCAACTGGGAACAAATTTTAAAACCCATATGAGAGAGATTCTTGTCTAAATCCAATGTGATGTAGACTATTTGACAGTTGTTGAGAAGAAATGTTTCTACCCCCAAGTAGAGAAAAATTGGTCGTCATGGTTGACATTTTAGACTTTTATCGACTAAAGAATAAAAACATTTCTTCTCTTCATCGCCGTGCTTAGACGTTGGAAATCTTTCTGTAATCTGTCTATTCTTCCGTCGACAAAACCCGTCTCTATGGTGAACACAGAGAATACACAAGGCGTTTACACAATGGGCACATTACTCCTTCCCATGAATTGATAACAATGTACTACATCCAGTAATCTCCCTGTCAGGTACGCCATGACTGTTCGAAATATTAATCTGTCAAATATTAATCTAGCTGTAGATGTAGGTACTCATGCTAATAATTGATGACCATCATCAATTGTGCCCTGCAGTCTAAATGACGTAAAGGATATTAGCACTTATGTCTTTCACACTCCTACACCTCTAAAGTCATACATAGTATAGTCATACGAAGTCAAATTCTCTGGCGACACTTCACAAATGGAATCTAATGCTGATTAAACAAAAAGTTTTTGGAAAAAAATTATAATAATAATAAAATTGTTTCTTCACCAACAAAAGTTACAGATATACATAAAACAAAACCAATGTTGCAAAATCTGTACAATAATTTATATAACCCTGCCTCTTAAATTAGGATCACCTATATTTTAAGAGACAGAAAAACCACCGACTTCCAAATTAAACTTATTTTTCACTTACATAGTATGTTTTTTTTTGTAGAAATGGCCAATTAGGTCTGTACACTTTTCCCAACGTTTCTGCCATTTCTGCAACCCATCCAAAAAGACGATTTGTGAAAGTCCTCAAAATATTCTTCTGTTTCGGCAATAACTTCCTCATTTGAGCTGATTTTTTTTTTCCCACGAGCCATATTTTCATGTTAGGAAACAGAAAGAAGATACAAGGAGCTAGGTCCAACGAGTACGGAGAATGCGGCAGCAATTCGTAGCGCAGATTATGCAATTTGGCCACGAAAATTTTGGATGAATGTGCGTTATCGTGGTGAAACAGCACTTTCTTCGTAGCGAAATGGGGCCGTTTCTCCTTTAATTTCTTATCGTATCTTTGATCGTAATCTTTATTGCCGTTCCGTATGACACGCCTACGGACTCTGCTACTTCGCGAACTTTAGTTCGGCAACCGACGAGAATGTGTTATGGATTTTTTCCACGGTTTCTTCGGAAACCACATCTTTCGGGCGTCCTGGCCTGTCTAATCAAAAACAGATGAACGACACGTTTCAATTCATTAAACTATATCTCACAGTTGTAATAAATACAAGGCGAATCTTTTTTTTTTTTTTTTTTTTTTTTTTTTTTTTTTTTTTTTAACTTATAGTCCGTTCTAACTAAGGTTGCCTTTTTTTTTTTTTTTTTTGGTATCGGGTTGGAAAATCCTCATGGAGTCCCTCCGCCCTTGGGGAAGGGCGAAGGGGACTGTCAGACTCTTACTGACTAAAAACCGACCCGTGTTCCTCATGTACCCGTGTGTCAGGGGGCGGGTATCGCCGAAGCATTCGTCGCTACCCCCCGACGGGTATTGGCCCGCCAGATGGTCAGGCGGGCCCCGTCACCCACTGCGGCCGTCACCCCGGCCGCAGGACTCCACTATGAGGCGCGCGCGGAACACGACGCCGCCGCCTCGAGGCCTGCTGCTGGTCGGACGACAAGACGCCCCAAGTCTGCCGTCCGCAGGCCGCAAGGCGAACGGTCTCCATAGGCAGTATCCAACTTCACGTTTATTTGTTCGCATGTTTTCCATCCAAAAATAAAAATTCTGAGTGTACGTGTTATATTATTATGGGTAAAGTGTATTCTTGAAAGGATGGACGCAATCTGTCGTCGCTGTTATTTAAGAGCAGCTCTTGAATTGAGATGGTAGGGTTCTTGTTAATTTAAACGCTTCCGTAAAAAAAATACTTTATTCTCGTTACTGCATAGTTAAGTTACCTATATAATAAATATTAGACGTGGTCTGACTTCGGAGCTCGTTAGTAGCGGTGTGTGAGGCGGGCGCGAGCGTGCATCTTCCGCGCGTCTCTCTGAAACCCCTCTGGTACCCGCAGACCGGTTTGCTGCGGTCGTACGAACACAATAATTTAGGACGGGTTAGCCATTTTCAGTGGTGGAAGCAGATGGCATTTTTGTTTTTCCCCAGCAGTGCGGCTATGAACACATAGTTCCTGTAGTAAAAATACTTTGGTACTCCAACGGTTTCACAGTAAAACTTGACCTCGTATGGCCCCGATAACACAAGACCAAAAAATATTTTATTATCCTACTTCCTATTGATATTATACGTAAATGTGAAAGTTTAGATGTTTGGATGTTTATTACTCAGTTACACAAAAACGGGTGATAACAGACTTGGATGTTTAGCACACCGGATAAACACATAATATCCCGATATTTCTACAGAATCGAAACTTATGCGGGTGAAACAGCGGGGCGCTGCTAGTACCTAATTTCATTAAATAATAAGATACGGCCATAAAAAACTTAGAAAATACTAGACTTGCGAAACACAGTCGTTAAAATCGAATTCATGTAGAAACGAAAAACATTTTATAAGTAGACCTACTCTGCAATTTAAAGACCCTAAACTGTAGACATTAGGAATCCATTAAATACATATTTTGTCTTAAAAAGTTTTTAAGAAGCTTTTTGTATAGTTATCTCTTGGGATGAGATTTTTTGAGGGCTAAGTATGTCCAGGAACTTCGTGTATGGAGTACCTAATCTGTGTTGTTCCCGAACTAATTTGTTTTCTTTTTACCTCAATTAATTTTCTTCAGAGAAGACTGCCAAAACTGCGGAGTAATTGCGTAACACACATAAAATAACAATTGATTACAGCGTTTCATTTTGACAGTTCATCCAGGGAGTCTACTCCGAAGTGAAACATTCGAATGATCGGAACGCACCGACACAGCACGGCCGAACAGAACATTGTTTTCCTACTGCGAAAAAAGTTCAGATTGGCACAGCATGTCGATTCTGTAAAAACTTGCGTGGAGTGAGCTGTCAGCGTCATCCCACTGGTGCTATGGTCATAATCATAATCTCTCGATTTTTAATAATATTTTTTATGCTAATTCTATTGATCATTTTATATAACTTAAAAACTAGTATTTTATTTGTCAAAATATTACTATTTTGTGGGGTTTTATATATTACAAAATCAAGGTCGGGCATTAATTTGGGGTATCGTATTGCCCAGTAACCGGGTTGTGGAGGTCAGATAGGCAGTCGCTCCATGTGAAATACTGGTATTCAGCTGCATCCGGTTAGACTGGAAGCCGACCCCAACATAGATGCACAACAATATCTAATTTGTTTTTACATGAAAAATGGTTATTTTATAGTTGGTTTTTGTTAATGGTTTTTTTTACGTGGAAACTTGTAATTGGCTTTATTTTTGTATAATTTGATTACTTACTGTATCTGTGTAGCTGTGAATTTTCCTAAAAAAAAAAAAAAAAAAAATAAATTTAGTGGACAATCACAACATGCAAGCTTTTTCATTTAGAAAGACCTTCAGCTGCTTCCTTTTTGCAAGAACTAAACCAATTAAAATGCATGAAGTTATTTCAGTGTTGAAAGCCTTGCAAACTAGGTACGTGTGCAATGGTGTATCTCCATACATACACCATTGCACACGTACCTAGTTTGCAGTAAGTAAATAAATGAAGTGCCAACTGTCTTCAGCATAAACAATGCATGTGTGAGATTATTCAAATTTATACACGGAGAGAAAAATCTTAGAAAAATTACTGTGCTGTCTCATAATCTGAGTGCATTTGAGTGGTAATGGAAAAATTACCATGCTAGCACAGTAAAAATTCTTATGCTGTACAGTAAAATTTATTGGACAAATAGTGAATTTTTCCCAATCTCACTCAGAAAATTTTCTATAGATGTCACTTGCACTCACTTTACAGTGACGAGCACGGTAATTTTTCTAAGAATTTTCTCTCAGTGTAGGAGAATATATCATTGTATATTGATCACTTATTGATTTTGTAAAACATTACATCACAATCAGAACGTCAGCCGTCAGATGATAATGGCATTGACGTTCCATTTCAACAAATATTTTATCATCATCTGCCTAGCCTTTACCCAACTATGTTGGGGTTGGCTTCCAGTCTAACCGGATGCAGCTGAATACCAGTATTTTACATGGAGCGACTGCCTATCTGACCTCCACAACCCAGTTACTCTGTAATACGATACCCCTAGGTAAGACTGGTTGTCAGACTTTCGGGCTTCTGACTCTACCCGTAACGACTGTCAAAGATCTACGAATGACAGCCGGGACCAACGGCTTAATGTGCTTTCCAAGGCACGGAGGGGTCTCGGTATGTAGAGATGATCACCCATCCACATACCAACCGCGGCAAGCATAGCTTAACCTGATCGATCGACCTGTGCGGCTGTTATTATTTAGACAAATATTTTATCAAACGTAATTTATTATTTTGTGAATAGAAAGGTTGCAATTTAAAATATAGGTATGTTATTTGATTTCTTGAATTGATATTTCTTTCTTTCTTGTCCTTCCTTCTCCATGAAGACCTAATTTTGGAACGGATAGTTAGCTTTCTCATTAACGTTACCCATTAATTGACAAAACTAATTGAAATAAATGCCTGGTCCAAAAAACTTTTACACATATTAAATAACTAGTAACCGTCCTGACACTCAAAGCTCGCTAATTAAGTGGATATTATTATGTATAAATGTAGTACTATCCACTTTCTAACACATGCGTCGTCGCAGCGCATCGCCTTTGACCATTCATTCTCTTGCGTTCCAGGGATCTTCCTTTACTGATTTCAAAAAAGGGGGAGGTTATGCATTTTGGTGATATTTTTTTCCTTTAAAGAAACTTCTGAGGATAAAATACTCAAAAGTGATTCTCTTATCTGTGATTCACTGTCTTGTGAAAAATTGTAGACAGCTGCAATCAAAATAACATGAACACTATTGAATATAAACATGAGGTTGTTAACTTTTCTGAGCATTTCTTGTCACATTCCAAGTATTTTTTTCCTAAAGTAAAATAATAACTTCGTTTTGAGTCTAAAACCTAAAGGCTCCTGCTGACAGCGCAATGCGATGGTGCGGCGCGATTATGGTTGAACGCTTTCCATAAAGTTTTCATAGAAATCGTTCTACTAGAATCACATCACGCCTATCTGAGGACATCCGCCCTAATGAATCTGAGCACTCCATTCTCAATACTCCATGGCACGCCATACATTATAAACATTACGCTAACTTACCCTTATTGTTGTATGCAGCCGGACTTACGAACAGGACTAGTTTACTGCTGAACTAACGTGAGTAACTTTAGTTATATTGTGCCCCTTGTAAAGTGCTTTGTGTGGAACACAATTGCTACAAATTGTCGCAAGTTGTCGTCGTCCTCCACAGTTTACTCTGAGGAGGGTAACTGTAATAATGCTGTGTAGGTACGGGGCTGAATTTACTCAATTGTAGCATTGCGTACAAGGTGTAGTAGAGTAGATTACATTAAAGGACTGTAAACACAAATTAGGTTCAATATTTACAGCACAATGGCGAAGCTCACAAAAATCTTTTTAACACACTTGCTCGTAAAGTGGCTCTTAATGAACCGGTTTTAGGTCCATAATGCAAAGTATTAAACACACGTGCTTTTTATTTATTATTTATTTATTTATATTATTATTTATGTACACACAGTAAAAATTATATGGATATGACATAATTATAATTTGAGTACAAAGGTACTGCTTATTTCTTAAGAAATTTCAAAAACAAACGGAAAATACCCTGACTGGTGTTCTATTATTACAGATTCTCACTGAAGTAATGTATATTTCTCTATGCTAATAATACTTTCTAATTCCATAATAACTAAACTACAATTTGTCATATTTTTTTGTGTTTATTATAATTTATATATAGGCTCTTTAGCGGTTTTGTCAATTCCTTTATTAACACCGCAGCCGCACGGAAAAACAAAACCCGCGCGCCATTTTCCATATACGATAATAACAATACAAGACTATAATTTTTTGCTCGCAAGTGTGTTGAAAAACGTCGTATGAAACGCGTGTGCATTGATTATTACACACATGTGTCTAACGCCTGTTGACGCCAGCACATCAAGCTACCCGAAACAGTCAAATTTTCCCCATCAACTTTGAACCTTGTGCTTTAGCGACAAAGTTGAAAATTTATTCAAGAAATTTGACACAATATAGTAGCTTCATGTGCTGGCGTCTGTACTATTGTATACTAGCTTTCGCCTGCTGCTTTGTCCGCGTCCACTGAATATACTAGTAGGATAAAATAGTGTAATATGTAATTTCATCCAAATCCGTTCTGCCGTTGTTACATGATTAACAAACATTCAAACATGTGCACTTTCACGTTAATAATATTATTAGAATGAAGTTGATGATAGTTGTTTCGGGTGTAATGAAAGTTTTGTTTACACATCAGGGAATCCACTACCACACACCACATCAGGGAAAAAAATTGGTCCTAATTTTTCCTTTTTTTTTCACTTGATGAGACTTTAGTGTTGATTATGTTTTTATGTTTTGTTTGAAACCGGTAAAAAAATGTGCAATAGGTACTATCTCTCGTTTCGAAGAATACGAAACGATTAATACTTGGAATAATTACGTTCGGGAGAAGTTTATAAAGATACAACTGATACAAATAACGCGATTTTGAAGACGTGTCACAACTTGTTGATAGCGTGGTATATTATAAGTCTCAGTATCAGTTTACAATACTATGCCTACCTACTTATAACTTTTAATGTTTTAAATACGTTCCACCCATCACACATCTAATTGCTATGCATTATAGTTTGGATACCTACCGATTATACGTGTTTTTTTTTGGTTGGTGTACCTTGAAAAATAGTTACGAAAAATCACCCCTAATTTTTTTTTAAGTATTGCTGCCCTATAGTTGTTCGGAAAATTATGAAAAAAAAATAATGTGACGTGAACCTAATTAGTAGTTTTAATTTCGCTTCGATTTCATTCGAATATCTATTATAGTTTAGTAGAAAAATAATTTTGGAATTAGGGGTTGCAACCCCTATTTTCCAAAAACGAATAAAGCTAGGGGTTTCAAAATTGGCCTTAAATTATTTTCAACAACTAGCAACTTAAGAAAGGCACTAATGTCAAAAAAATCCGCCAGTGTAGATTTCAAATGGAACCCCGGTGAGACCCTTTATTTATTTATTTAAACTTTTCGCACAAAAAGGTACAAAGGCGGACTTAATTACATGTCAAAACAAGATGGCTGATAATGTGACAGGTAAAATGAAAGCGTTTCGTTTCATGGAGTAATTTTAGACACATTTACAAAAAAAAAAAAAAAAAACAATCCCGGAAACCCCGGACTTATGAATCTTTTATACTTGAATTTTCGGGGTCGGGATTGGGCCCGAATCCATGTATTGAATCCTCTCATTACAATTCACAAAGGTAAAATGAAAATTTTACCAGCTTTTTAAGTATTCTATATAACAAGAATACGGTACCTACTTCCATTCTAAGAACATACTTCTCACAAGTGAGCAAGCCAGTTTAATCTCGTGCCAGCTAAGGTCCACCGCATTCGTGTCGTCTACGAGTCAAAGCCACATGCAATCTTGGATCGACAACTCCATTTTACCTAGTTACATCATGTTTGATGCTTATTTAGTTTAGAATTACTTACTTATAAAATTAAATATAACTTTATCTAAATGTAATATTAGTATTTTAAGAAAATTGCTACCTACTTACCAATAATATAATTATTTATGTTATTGTTATTAACTTTTTATGTGAATTTAATTATTCAGTTTTCGTGTATAATTTTATTTTATTTTTTTGTTTCTATGTTTTAGATTTTTTATTAAACAATATTTTTTGCTGTGCCCTCACAGGGTCTCCAACGGCTCTTAAAATTAGCTCTAAGCCTTTTGTTAACATCTTGTGGAACGCAAATATATGAATATGAAGTCATATGAATATTATGGTTATTTTAAATTAAAGATTTTTTTTTTAATTTTCATTTTTATTTTAGTTTTAGTTAGAAATAGATGTGCATCCCTGATGACTCGTGTTCGCGGCAGCACCAGCAGTATTCTCAGTGTGTTCGCAGATCGGTGGGATTCCCCGATGCTGCGGAGGTGGATGCGGCTCCACGCTGAATTTTAATTGTGTATTTTTATCTGTTTTTATTTTCATCTGTGTCTGTAACCTACTAACACTAGAAGTTAAGAAAAATTGTTACTAACCCTATGGACTCCGGTCTGAAATAAAAAGTTTCTATTCTGTTCTATTCTATTAGGTTAAATAAGATTAATATCACCAATGCTTGGTATGTACCTTGTCGTGTTAAAGAATGATTTATCTAACTTAACCCGTGAGAAGGCGCGCCTAATTTTCTTACACGAGTAGGCGCGCGCGAGCAAATTGCTCACACTATCATAAATGTTTATATTTTTAGTGTTTCTATATTTATTGGCTTATAATGTATTTAAATAAATAACACAAGGTTTAGTTAGTAAGAAAACAAGTATTTTAATCAAAACTATTAAACATAATAGCAACTTCTAACGCAAATAACAAAACAACCTAGTATTAATTAATTTTTTGGCACGTTTCATAAAAATCACAATAAGAACTGTTCCATAACAAAAACTAAAAAGTGTTATTCATCCATTAAATCTACACTAATGTGCCTCTCGAAACACACTGAACACATGTATTTTACATGTTCGGTGCAAAGTAATTGCTGGGCGCGTGATGAGCAAATTGCCGCACGTTGGTACACGGCCTCCACAAACGCCTTGCTGCGCGGTCGCAACGCCACTGAGCGGATCGAGAATTGCGTCAGGGGAGAGGGGGTGAATATTTAGGAAGGTACTTAAGTGCTTGAATTGGTGTGGCATGGGAAAGACAAAAAATTTTTAAATTAGATTTTTGTGTGAGCAAATTGCTCATAGCGCGCCTTCTCACGGGTTAATATTACTAAGAGAAAATATTCGATTTTTTTTTGTTTGTTTGTTTGTTACGCATTCACGTTAAAACGGGTAAGCGGATTTGGATGTAACTTGGCGCATGGGTAGACAAATGTCTGGATTAGAGCATAAGATACTTTCTATCCCGAGATTCGAATGGGATCGAGATTTATGTTGGTGAAACCGCGGGGCGCATCTAGTTTTTAATATATGCATGTGTAAAATTAAAAGATATTTAATGTAATGGAATCGTAGCACGTATCTAGCTAAAACACGTAAGGATTTAATAATTTCAATAAAATCTTTGTTAAAAATATGAAAATGGTCCACATTTAAAAAGAACGTGACTAAAAGCATAAACAAAACAATTATAAAATCGTCTTAAGGCTCTTGGGAGCAAACAGGCGCGATGCGACTCTAGAAGAACAATTTCTGTAAAAACTTCTCATGGAAATTGTTCTACCAGAATCGCATCGCACCGTCGCGTCGCGCTTGTTTGCCGGAGCTTTTATGAGTGTTATACTGCCGTGCTAAACGCAAAAGCGGTATCTCAGGAAAGGCTAGTTTTGAGAAAATTGAAATTTTGCTCTTACTCTCTCAGTGCTTTGAGGTAAAACTGTGAGAGGAAAACTATTTAAGGTTTTTTTTTTTAATATTTAAATAAGATACCGCTATTTGGCTTAGCTCGTTGGATGCATATTTCTTTAAGCTATCCGATGCCATAAAAATTAAAGTCACGAATTTTTTTGAGATACCGCTTTTGAGCTAAGCATGGCAGTATAGTATACACAAAGTCACTTTTTTCTTTTTCTTTATTTGAATTCAAGTAGGTGTGTCACTGTCATAGTGTCACCTTCTTTCTTTAAAATGTGTTTTTGCATTATGGCACCTTGTATTTTCTATAGGTATATTCATACTTAGCATAATTAGTCCATACTGTTCCCAATGCTGCTGGGGCACAGGCTCTGTGAGAGCAATCTGTGATCAACTTTGAACCTAATGCTTTAGCTATAAAGTTGAAAATCTATTAAAGAAATTTGACAGATTGTACTCGTAGTAGTTTGACGTGCTGGCGTCTGTACTTAGCGATCATTCAACTATACTGGTACACTTAATAAATGATTTACCCACATTTCGACTTTTTTGGAATACGCTGCATGGAACTTTCTACAAATCAATCAGATTGCTTTTTTTTTTTCAAAAACTATTTATTTTGTCGTGGCATCAGAATGTTCATTTTGGCTTCCTTTGTTTGTTTTGCATTTCATCGTAAAATAGAATCTACTATGGCCCCAAAGTTATCGATTCGCCATATAAAAAGTGTACATTACTTATACATTAAAACAATTTACTTGCGGTCTATGATTAATGTCTTCTAGCTCCGCCCCGTGACAAGGGAAATGTTATTAATGTACATAAGAGTTATGGATGTAAGAGTTATGGATATACGAGTAATATCTTCTTATAATGGGAACTTACATTAAATATTAGTATATCTTATATAAAATGTGACAGCTGTATACCGTATACAGAGTGGTTAAAGACATCGCCGCGCAAACTGACGTTTAACCATGAATTCAGTCCATGATTCTAGATTCCCTAGCGTAGAAGTTCTTCGTAGATTATCAAGAAAAATCGGCTGTTTCATAGAAAAGTGTATAACACAATACCTTCCAACCCACAATACAGGAAAAATTCCTAGGGTGGAGCAACGTTTAAAAAAAAAATACATTTACACAACGTTCACGGTCAAAATGTATGGAACAGCTAATATATTTTTTAATAACCGACGGAAAATTTCAACGCGGTACTAAGAATCATATCGATGTCCCTGCCACGCTGTATACAGCACCCTAATTGCGTAACACACTATTACTCTCAATTAGAATCATTTTGAAGCAAATTGCTAATCCATTGCTCTATATGTTCGACAAATGTGTCTGCTCAACAACATAAATAACGCAATGAATTTTGTTGAACTGTCAACATGAAACCCATTGCTACTGATAGTGTGTTACACAATTCGCCTGCAGAATTCCACATTTTATATAGGGTGACTGGTAATTAGTGACCGATACTTAAACACGTGATTCTACTCATCATTCCAAACAACTTTTACTATAGGACCAAATCCGAAATCGCGAAAAAAAAATTCAGCTTCACTTTTTGTCCCATTATAAAACTTGTTTGTTGTCATGAGTAGAATCATGTGTTTAAGTATCGGTCACTAATTAACAGTCACCCTATATACCACTAGCTTTTGCCCGCGGCTTCGCTCGTGGTAATTTAGAATAGACAATCAATTCAGGTTGTACTCTGCTTGTTGTTTGGCTGTAGCACTCATGAGCTTAGAACGGAACATTATTTTTAGGACTTAATTCATATCTATGATAAATGATAAATTATTTATTTCTGTAAGTAGGTTTGTACAAACACTTTTACATGTCAATCATATTTTTTTAAACTAGATGAGGTCGGCGTTTCCTATCTGACTACTCTGAGAAGAAAGGCTGCAACAAACTCAGAGGTCACAGTCTCTTTTAAAGTCCAGACATAATCTTGGTCAGATCATGTGAAGACCATGTAGATTGGTGTCTGAAATGGTCTTTTGAGTAAAGAACCACACAGATTGAGCGGACCTGTCCAGTCAGTGCACGCATTTGTCAAAAATCGTGCAGCTCAACTCAGAACTTGAGGAGCCTTACGATTCGACGAACAATACCAACGAAAGGACATTTGGGTAGGCCGCATAAATTACTCAAACTGCCAGATCATGATTCAAACTAACTAAGAAGGAAAACAGAAAAAAGAAATGACCCACATAGTCTTCACACTCACAATAATAATAATAAAAATTAGATACTTTACAAAGTAAATATCCATGTCATTGTTTATATAAAATTCATCAATGTCAATGTGTATATAAAAATCCGGACATAATCTTTGATCTTTGAGGACCATGTAGATTGGTGTCTGAAGTGGTCTTTTGAGGAAAGAACCACACAGATTGAGTGGACCTGTGCAGTTAGTGCACGCATTCGTCAGTAACCGTGCAGCTCAACTCAGAACTTAAGGAGCTCAACGATTCGACGAGCAATACCAAGGACAGGACATTTGTGTAGACCGCATAAACCACTCAGTGACCATGATTAAAACGGAAACAATGACCCACATAGTCCTCACATTCACAATGGGTTACACTTATTGTGCTTATCCCAAAAAAATAACCAAAATTCTATAGGATAGTTATATTTTGTTTCAAAGCGACCCTAAGGAACTGGGAAATACACCTACTTACTTTTATAAATAACGTTGCAGTGACGTCACTCGACCATAAATTGCAGACTCTATGTGGCGGCCACCACAATCTTAGGAAACCCAAGATTAACCTAACCCGAAATTGGATAGCAAGCTACAGGCTGGTGATGTATTAAGTGCAGACAAAGGGTGTTGTGACAGCTAATAAGTGACAACGCACAAAATATGATGACGTCAGAATGTCGATTGTTGCCATGCGGTATCAGTGGGAGTTGAGATCTTAGTTGGGTACTAAAGTGAGCGGAATTGTGTAAGAACATAATTAAATCGCTGGAAATTAATATCGCTCATACTTTTTTTTCTGAGGGGTCCGTGGCTAAATAATAACAGCCGCACAGGTCGATCGATCAGGTTAAGCTACGCTTGCCGCGGTTGGCCTGTGGATGGGTGACCAGTGACTCCGTGCTTCGGAAAGCACGTTAAGCAGTTGGTCCCGGCTGTCATTCGTAGATCATTGACAGTCGTTACGGGTAGTCAGAAGCCCGAAAGTCTGACAACCAGCCTTACCTATGGGTATCGTATTACCCAGTAACTGGGTTGTGGAGGTCAGATAGGCAGTCGCTCCATGTAAAATACTGGTATTCAGCTGCATCCGGTTAGACTGGAAGCCGACCCCAACATCCCCGACGACAACAACACAGATGACGATGACTTTTTTTTTCTGCTAATTTGTAAAGGGAGTGAATAAAAATATAGCTGGGTAATATCACGTATCAACTTTTAGGCAAACCATATTTTTTTTTGTAACTTCAGTATCGTAAATGACTTCGCAGTCTTTTTTTTACCAAAGATCAAATGATATTCTTATTTCTCAGAATGTATATGAAATGCTTATGACAGCCCTGTGTGTATATTGTATAAATATACTAATTAAAACCCACCGATAAATAAAACAAAAGAAAAAAATATACACCATAATTGCATAAGACAATATTTCAGTCTCAGTTTGAATCATATTGAAGAATATTGATATTCCATTTCTTCGTGTGTTCGAAAAATTTGTCTGCTCAACTTCGCAGGTAAATAACCGCAATTAATGTTGTTGAACTGAATGGAAGTCATTGCTACTGATTTTCCAATACTTGTGATCATCCAAGGATATTTCTGACCTAAATCGCTACTCCAAAGCCCGTTACTTAAGTGGGCACACGACGCTGTCACTGTTCCCGACTTTGATGGATTAAAGATACGAGCACACGCTCGTTACAAAGATATTATATACGGAACCAGCTGTTCGGTTGTTGCACTGTGCGTGGCGTGGCCTGAATTCATGTATGTACTACAAATCTCTGTTGTTAGGGGATATTATGCTTGTATGTTGTATGCTTAATAAGAGAAAATTTGATGAAAAAATGTCGACTTCCCTTTATGTTTTTTTTTTTTTTCATAGAGAGCATCCCAACAGAAAACCGTCAAACACCAGCAATTGGATTGATGGAAAAGTGACTATCAAAGGTAAGTGGTATTTTTTTGGGCCATTCTGGGTATGTATGTGCTATCTTTACTTTCACACTTCACAATTTAAAACCTAATTTGACAAATACTTTGAAAAAATTAAATATACGTGGTGAACGGGTGAAACTTTATATTACTTTGAGGGCCGTGTAACAAAAACAAAACACTTAAATAAACCAATTGTGTTTGAACAACATCCATAAAATCGAATATCGATGACAAACAAAAACACAATAACTAAAAAACGCGACGAAAAACATCGTAAACAAATTGTGTTTCAATCGCAGTTTCAAAAAACGAATATCGATAACAAACGATACAACATTTCAAAAGTAACAACACATTTTTTTTTAAACTCGTTTTTTTTTTAAATGGAAAGTTAAACAAGCTTTCGAAACAGCAAAACGAGCATGCCGTAATCCAAATTATGTAACTCGTATCAAAACAAAGGCATGCAGTTTGCCGTCGGGATGTCATAGCAAAATAAATAAAAGTACCAAATCCCGGTAGATGGGGCTTCAGTGAGGCGCATTTCAAACTGCACTGCCCGGAGACATGACATTTAGGGATGGGACAGTGACGAAGAAAAAAAAAACTATCGATAAATTACATTATAAGTTTCGGCACAACCGAACTGACCTCTCAATAACCGCTACAATACTCGTATGCAACCAAAGGAAATTTTTATAGAATAGAAATTTGACGATATGATGGGTTGGTGATAAATTGATAACAGCAGTGCTATTCTGTAAAAATCTCACCGTGAGAACTTAGGTGAAGTGAGCGGGAAGTGAGCTCTGTCATTCCTTAATGCTATGGATTAACACTATTAAGTACTCACTTCACTTGTGATTTCACGGTGAGATTTTTACAGAATCTACCGGCAGTAAATATAAGATCGTTTAGGTAGTACAAAGGCTATAAAATGCTGCTGACCATCTTCTTGGCATCTTCTTTCCAAGTTTTATGCGCCACCCGGAGAGTATAGCTTTTGCTTAAAGTCAAATTAATGCAGGTGTAAGACCAGCCAGAGATAAAGAGAAATAAAAGTGTTCACTTGAACAAATAAGCATGATTTATACTGTAAATGTCATAAAAATACCTAAAAAATCATATAAATAGCTAACATTATGTAAAAAAAAATTAACGCAAAAATGAAAATTTGCGACCCTGCCAGGATTCGAACCTGGAATCTTCTGATCCGTAGTCAGACGCGTTATCCATTGCGCCACAGGGCCAGTTCCTGTTCTAATACAAATGTGTACTAACATACTGTAACAAAATAGCTTTTTTTCTGTTTAGTAACGCTTTCTTGGCACGTTGCCAGACTTCCACGGTCCACCCTGCATTAGAGAAACTAATATCTGGCTGGTGCATTCAGCAGCAAGTGTGCGAGTATTTTTTTTAATGAAAACAATTTATATTTGGACTGTAGAGTCCATTTTGTAATTTTTCTGAATTAGGGTTTGGGTGCATTTGTATTTTAAGCACAATACGATAAAATGCTCTGATGACGCTAACAGTAAAGATTTTATTTACAGGGTGAAATATTTTCAGTTGCCAAAAAAATCTAGGAGACGTTTCGTAAAAAAATTGTATAAAATGCACAACACGAAATGTTATACGTTTCGGTGTATATACACGTATCTATTCATAGTTGTTCTGCTAAGCTGTGCTCCTCAAGTTCTGAGTTAAGCTGCTCGATTACTGACAAATGCGTGCACTGACTGGACAGGTCCACTCAATCTGTGTGATTTTTTCCTCAAAAGACCATTTCAAAACCAATCTACACGGTCTGCACATGATCTGACCAAGATTATGTCTGGACTTTAAAAGAGACTGGTGACTGTGACCTCTCGTGTTTGTTTCGGTCTTTCTTCTCATAGTAGTCAGAAAGGAAACGCCAACCTCATCTAGTTTTAAAAATATGACGTGTAAAAGTGTTTGTACAAACCTACTTACAGAAATAAAATCATTTATCATTTAATACTCCATAAAAAAAATCATACAGTTCCACAAAACCAATCAACGCTATGTTAGGTACAAATAATCATTAATTCCATTGCAGGGCACCCGTAAAGGTAGACGGATATACGTCAAAGTAAAAGCACCTGCGCTTAAAGACAATTTCCAATCTCTCAATCAACCTTTGTGCAATGGCCCATATCTTCCTTGATCACACAGTGGGGATCTAATCGTCTCCTTTCTTAAATCTATTGATCATCCTCGTCTTTTGTTACGGTGTCAGCAGATTTCGAAGGAACGGTATTGTCACAGTCCACAAGAGAGTAACGACGACAATTTGAACTGATTGCGCAAGTGAGATTTATTTTGAAGATGATTTCTTTCAAGTAAACAAAGGAGGAAGGTTTTTTAATGAGTTTAGGTACATTACATTTATTGATACAAAAAAAAAATCACCATTCAATTTTGCGATGCGTAGTTAATACGTATCGCAAAATTATGATATATTTGTAAAGAATCAATTGAAATGACGAATTTCAATACCCTCGTACATTGTTTGCGTATAATAGGATCTACAAAGGAAATCAATGTTATCTTAATTTTTCTAAAATCGTTCATGAATTCCAGTCACCTTATTTTTTTTCATAACACTGTGTTTGATACCCGTCACGGTTTAAACACCATGATTATCAGGAATCTTGTGGGATTAATATCATCAAAAAAGGCACCGTCAGAAAATTACATTTTTTGTCACTGAAATTTTCATGTGTAATATTATTGTATAATATTCATTCTTTCTGTGTCACATCATCAAGGAACGCCCACACTTCCGTTTATCACCCAGCTTCGCAATCTACTCAAACACAGTGGCAAAAGTCTCCTGGTACGACGTTGGGTACTGTAGTACCAAAAAAAATTTAGGGACTTACGTCAGTGGTACTAGTGCCCATATGAGGAACGTTCGGAAACATCAATTTATGGTTGAACTACGACTCCTTCATACGTTATCTGTAGTTTTTAATATACGGAAAAAATTATAGATGGCTCTGAAACCAAGTGCATTGCATTTTTCAATACTCGGTGTTCTAATAATATAACATTACATTTTTCTAGACAACCTATACGTTACGATGTTATATAATTGTCATGCTCATTTAGTTTCCAAAGTTGATAAATTTAGCAAAAGAAGTTGTCGAGTGCCGTTTGTGTTTATTTGCGATCGGTTTCTGGTCTATTTACAGACTGTAGAAATGATTTGTAAGAGAAATAATACTCTAATTTCATGAAATAAACTATCTAAAATACAACAAATCAATTACGTTTATATTTTTAACATATTCAACGAAATGAATAATTTGATACGCAGCGTTCGAGTGCTGGGTACTGAAGTGACCAATAACGTTTGTGTTAGGGTTCGTGCAGACAAGCTTTCGGTATAGTATTTTTGAGTTCAACTGACATTTTTCGCTTGCAATTTTCTAGTAATTTGTTCCATTTCCGCACCGGAAAGTTTTGATCTCGATTCCCGGTCGGATCAATTGGAGCGTATCTATTTAATTTTCAATATTTAATAGTATTAGTACATAGGTATAAAAATATATTTAATTTAAAAGCTTACTTTGGCCATATGTATTATTAGAAGTAATAATTATATATTATATATTAAATATGAATTAACAAATGTATTATTTATTATTAAAAATATAACAACAGTAAAAACAAAAACACAGACAAAACACCACAAAAAGTAGAATAATTATATTCAGTACTAAGTAGTCAAAAATAAATCGCTCATCTGCACAGTTCTTGCTTGTTGAAGCAACTCTCACGGGTACCGAAGGTCGGGCCGAGGAGTCTTGTTTTCAACAATTTATTTAATCCACTTTTTATGAATGAAATACAAATATTTTGCTATCATTTTGAAGGAAATATAGTCTCCTTTATTTTTATTTTTTGTAACTGTTACAGATAGCATATATAATCACGAAAAATAAAATTGCCCGGAAATCAGAAAAAAATATTTAGTTTTTTAAGTTTAACATTTTTTTAAGTATGGATTTAGTTTGAAACATATATTTTTATTTGAGTTTATTCTATAAACGCTAATGTAATCAATGGTATTTATTTTGAAATTGCTCTAATACTTTTCTTTTGGCAACAGTTTTTATCAGGGAGGATCCGCGGCGTTTTAGACGCGCTGGCAATCGGCTGCGCTGCGACGTAAGCCACACGTCACGGCTCGCGAACGCAGTCGTGCTAGTGGATACACAAAGCGCAATTTTATCGACAAAACAAAGAATTCGCATAAAATACTATATAATCTCATTTCATCGTACACGTCCCATCCCTAATCGCTCGACAGACGCCGTGTGCAGCGGTGACCCCGCGAGATACCCGGAATTAGATTTGTAAGCTATCACAACCCCACTGGGTCAGGCCCGGATATTATACTCGCTTTAAAACAATGCCTCCAGATAACACCCGCTATACAAATGTCTTTCAACACGTGTGCCTTTGTAGATAAGCGTATGGAGCGTTTGGGATTGGTAAAGAGAATTGTATTGAGTTGTTTTCGTATTCAAAATTGTTGGTGAAATATACCTGCCTGTGTTGGGCAAATAAAGGATAGCGTCAGGGAACTTACTCTCTGAGTCCGGCAGTGAAGAGAGCCATCCGAAAATAGTTCGATATTTCGGGGTCTTCTTCTTAGCGTGTCGATAGTAAAAATATATTTAATTTTTTTTTTTTGCCCATTATTCTATAACGCAGATAGCATTCGCTGATGCAGCCATAGACAGGGCATGCAGTGCAAGATGGGAGGTGACCCATTGTCTGTGGAGAGACACTGCGTACACAGCGGAGGTCTGAGCCCTCCATGAACCCCAACTTGTGGATATTGTCCTTACTGCGGCCTACTTGGCTACGAATTCTATTTAAGGTTTTCCAAGTAGGCCACGGTAACGTATGCCCGGATGAGAGACTCTCTGATGGTTGAATTAAGAGATCAGGAGGTTTAAATAGATATTTCCAGATATCACATATTTCCGTGGGCTACTCTCGATAAATTAACTTTTTCGGGTGGGCAAAAACTCTTTGGAGGTAAGGACAGTTGTCAAATCATGTTGACATTCACTTTTAGTTCGGGCTCCAAATGAAACGCCCAAAACTTCGGCCGATGCTATGGATATCATAGTTTGGGAGTAGACGTTCTGGATAGGCAGTAACAGCAGTACACAAGCAGTGTCGTCTATGGTGCCAATATTATGAGCCATTTTTTTGCCAAATGTGGAGATTATACGAGTACGTTTACTAGTGTAGAGGTATGAGGAACAGTGTGTAAAGTTCACTCATCCTCCATAGAAAAGGGAGGATCCTTCGACCAGACGGGTGTTGTGTCTGGCGGGCAAGTGCCCAATGATTCATGTCGGGCCGCTGTATAATATGCTCACGCTTTTTGCGCGGTAAATTCTGCTTGCGAGATGCAGGATTTTGTGTGACGCCCAGTATGACGCATAGTTCGCATGTGGCGTTGTAGATACCGTTACACTACAATCGAATTATTTTTTTCCTCGTTTCATAAAGAATACACACAGTTTCAGGAACTTATCACTCCGTGCCTAACTGCTTACTAATGCTCGATAATTACCACTGCTTTAACGATCATAATTAGATAAGTCTTTAGTTTTAATACAGAAACATGGTACCTCCACCAAAATACAAAACATAGGTATGAAAGATTAGCTTTTCATATCCAGACTTTCGGTAGCTACTTTTAAAGCAATTAATAACAAAATCTTTTAAATTAGAACAAGAATAATCTTCTTTTTAAAATATCATCACCTGTCTAGCCTTTTCCCAACTATGTTGGGGTCGGCTTCCGGTTTAACCGGATGCAGCTCAATACCAGTATTTTACATGGAGCGATGGCCTATTTGACCTCAACAACTCAGTAACTGGGTAATACGATACCGTTTGGTAAGACTGGTTGTCAGATTTTCGGGCTTCTGACGACCCGTAACGACTGTCAAAGATACATGTATGACAGACGGGACTAATGGCTTAACGTGCTTTCCGAGGCACGGAGGGGCCTTGGTATGTAAAGAGTATCACCCATCCACGGACCAACCGCGGCAAGCGTAGCTTAACCTAATCGATCGACCCGTGCGGCTGTTATTACTTAGCCACAAGTCTCTTCTTCTTAAAATATAACAACTTGTAAACATACGGAAACTCCCCCTGCAAACTTTGCCGAACTTTGATGAAAAACCTTGCCGATATTTAATGTAAGTACGAATTTTACGTACGTACTTAAGGGGCCTTCCAATAAAACTTTTTTAATAACGTTTTCTCATTTTATCTCACTTAGCCAGCGATACGGTAAGGTGAGATTAGTCAAGGCCTTTGTCAAAAATGTGGCACTTGTGAAAAATTTTGTCACTTGTCACAGTGATGAGGATCGTCAATGATTTATTGGGTACGTGTTTGAACTGTGTGATGTCTCACTTTACCTTTTTCGCGTCTGTGATGTAAAAGGGTGGGGGACTGAATAAATTGACTGAAAAGCATGTACACACGCCAGCATATCAAGCTACTACAACCTGTAAAATTTATTTTATAGATTTTCAACGTTATCGCTAAAGGATAATTGGGAAAATTTTACAGTTTCGGGTAGCTTGATGTGCTGGCGTCAGTACTTAGGTAACCAAGGAGATGTTTTTTTATATTATTACACGAGCTTCTGCCAGCAACTTCTTACGCGTATTTCTACGCGTGTACGCGTATTGTATTTTTTCGCGTTTGTCCCCGTCGCATTGCATCGCCTACCGGTGCCTGACTTATTTTCTTTTTGCTCGGTTTATTCGGGTCCTAACGTGTTGTTATAATATTTTTACATTTGACAGCCCAAATCTTGAGGAAGGCTATATAGGTTATATAAATATAACCTATAGCCTTCCTCAAGATTTGGGCTATAAATGTAAAAATATTTTTTCAAATCCCACAGGTAGTTCCGGAGATAACCCCCTACATACAAATAAACAAACAAAGGGGTATGCCCAAAAATGGTGCCTCATTTATGGCATCTTGTTGAGAGGGGCTTGCGGCAAAGTAATAACAGCCGCACGGGTCGATCGATTAGGTTAAGCTACGCTTGCCGCGGTTGGTCCATGGATGGGTGACCATCTTTACATACCAAGACCACTCCGTGCCTCGGAAAGCACGTTAAGCCGTTGGTTCCAGCTGTCATTCGTGCATCTTTGACAGTCGTTACGGGTCGTCAGTAGCCCGAAAATCTGACAACCGTGTATCGTATTACCCAGTAACTGGGTTGTGGAGGTCAAATAGGCAGTCGCTCCATGTAAAATACTGGTAATCAGCTGCATCCAGTTAGACCGGAAGCCAACCCCAACATTGTTGGGAAAGGCTAGGCAGATGATGACAAACGCCACCTTGTTAGATGTGTAGATTACTTCCATAAAAACAATAGTTACTATGGCAGCTCAGCTCGAAAGTACATCCATCTCGACAGACCTGTCAGTAGTAGCAACCCAACAGCAACCTTATTAGAATGAGAATAAAGGTCACTGTGATTTGGACAGTGATGCAAAATCAGAGGTAAAATAACTGTGAAATTAACGATAGAAAACATAATCATCTGCCTAGCCTTTTACCACTATCTTACATGGAGCAACTGCCTATCTGACCGCCACAACCCAATAACTGGGTAATACGATACCCCTTGGTAAGGCTGGTTGTCAGATTTTCGGGCTTCTGATTACCCGTAACGACTGTCAAAGATCTACGAATGACAGCCGGGACCAACGGCTTAACGTGCTTTCCGAGGCACGGAGGGGTCTCGGTATGTAAAGATGGTCAGGTCACCCATCCACAGACCAACCGCGGCAAGCGTAGCTTAACCTGATCGATCGACCTGTGCGGCTGTTATTATTTAGCCACGGGCCCCTCGTTAAATTAACGATAGAAAACATGGAAGTGATATAAATGAAAGCAAATGAAATCAAATAACGGCTTTAATCTGCAACGTTTTATTGTGTGTGTGGCATTTGGGCCTGATTATCTTAGTCTTAAAAAAAATACTTTAGGCACTAGAGCATTGATTCCCAAAGTGGTCCAGGTGGACCCCCAGGGGTCCACGGGAGACTCGACGGGGCTCTACGTTAGATCCTTCCTACGTTAATCTTCACATTTTTTGTCAAGTTTCGGGAATATGGTAGACATGTAGCTGTAGGGGGTCCATCGGAACTAGCAAAATTTTTAAAGTGGTCTCGTTGAGAAAAAAAGTTTGGGAACCTCTGCACTATAGCATAAAAAGCGACTTTATGTCGCCTACGCACAACATAAAGACGAACTTTTAGAGCATGAGAAGTGAAAAAACATGTTGATGTTTGTGCGATTGCATTTGTTTTTGTTTGAGGACGAGGAAAAGTGAAATCTAACAACAACAGAACAGTTTAAGACTAAATAAAAAATCGGGATACAGTGGGCGCATGCTATTAGCAAATCCATTCATTACGTTGCGTGCCGTGTCCGTTGCGGCCCACATTATACCTCGCCTGTAATCTCCGAAGACTTAGGCAAAGGTGCACAGACGCCAGCACATCAAGCTACCCGAAACTGTCAAATTTACCCAATCAACTGAACCTTATGCTTCAGCAATAAAGTTGAGAATCTATTTAAGAAATTTGACAGATTGTAGTAGCTTGATGTGCTGGCGTCTGTACCTAAATCAACTTAGAATACATTTCAGTAAAGCAGTACCCATAGTGCAAACACATTTCGCGAGTTGTGTCATCAAAACTTAGTTTTATTCAAAATCCCCAATGTATTCGTAATCTATTTTCGTTAAGCCGTTGTTCCCGTCGGCTGTCATTCGTGGATCTTTGACAGTCGTTACGGGAAGTCCCAAGGGGTATCGTATTACCCAGTAACTGGGTTGTGAAGGTCAGATAGGCAGTCGCTCCATGTAAAATACTGGTATTCAACTGCATCTGGTTAGACTGGAAGCCGACCCCAACATAGTTGGGAAAAGGCCAGGCAGAGCTGCAACCTGCAAAAACCGTAAAAAAAATAATTTCACGGGATACTCTGACACTTTCGCCTTAATTTCAATTGATAAGTTATAGTAGCAGTTAAGAAAAAGCTTGCATGAATTTTCTTTCTTTCTTTTTCTTTTACTCAAATAATCACAAGAAATAACAACTGCCACTTTCCTTACTATTATGAAAATGTTTCTCTCTTCCTCCAAAACAAAGCACAACCATAAAAATTCACACACAAGGATATTTTTCGTCATAAAACCTCATCATACAACGATAACTTTGATACATGAACTTTGCATCAATCCGGGGTTAGCGTCGGCAATAAAACCGTTACGACGGAGAACATGGTTCCGTAGAACGCAATAAACGATTCTTTTTACGGTACACATATTATATTATTAGAGAAATGTAAACAGGCCATGTCCTTGGAAATGGCAAAATGGCGTCTGCGGAGAATTCCTTTGTTTTTAGGGAAGGCCATGCATCAAGCTTATTTCCGTTCAAATATGTCTATTTAAAAATCTATTGCCGCATGGTTGAAAGATCATCACTTGAGAACGGCTCTACCGATTTGGAAGTTTTTTTTTTGTTGTGTTTGTCATAAGGGCAAGGAAGATTTTTTTGGAAAATCCAATGGAAACGTTGGAAATTCGGATGGTATATTTGTATGAAAATCCCCGGGTGGCGACGGGCACGAACATTTAGTGATTCAGAGAAAAACATTATCATTATCTATTTTATTCTTCGGATATGTTACAAAAAAAAAGAACAACAATTGATACAGTTGCTGGATATACATTGAATCTGCATCACAATCATCGGTGGTCCACTTTCTGCATCCAGATAATAAGACCAAACTAAAGGAGAATACCAAAATCAACATACATACATACATAAACTCAAACCTTCTTCCCACGGGGTAGATTGAAACAACAGAACGCCACGGCTACGATCCTTACATACACCTCTTCCTTTGTTTACGTTCATACATCTGGTTATACACGCATGAACACCACCGATTAGGTCACCAAGGCCCCTCCCGGCATTTCCACTCACATCTGCCTTGTAAATATTTTTTGTTAGTCGCTTTTCAAATCTTTTCTTCCGCGGTTGCTGGCGGAAGCGCGCGCGCGAACTAACTTGCTGCACGAGGCGCCGCTCACGAGCGCGCTTCGCACTCTCAACTTCCTTGCTGAAGATTTGGACATTTGTATTGCGCTTTGGGTGAATTTACAAGAACAGCTACCTATCGAATTTCGAATTTGCTATGGCAAAAGTTAGTGGAACTATATAAATTTTAAGTGTCCTACAATATCGCATTTGGTCTAGCGGGTAAGGATATTTGTATGTTTAGAGTAAATAAAATAAAAAAATAATAAAAAATTGTCAACGGTTGCAGTGCGATGTTTTCATGTAATTCCAATTATTCCAAGTAATGAATCATTTGTAAGTCTCAGAAATACGTTCCACTTTACGTAGAATCCAGGTAGCTAACATCTGAATATTGATATTTACTTAAAGGAAACTTCTAAGTGCCTACATCTCCGGAAAATTGTTCCCAAATCAAACGAAAAAAGACAAACGACAATCGAAGATTCCAATATATTTTTATTCGTTTCTCGAAAGGTAAGAAAAGTGATTACGCAAAGGCCACATTACTGTCAGGCCACTGTACAAGGTCACGGCCTGGCCACAAAAAGAGGGACGCGTTATAAGGAAGAGGATGGCTATCAAGTCATAAATCAGCGTCTTTTAGTACAAAGAAATTGGACTAGGTTGTTTGTTTTTCTACTCGTATGGGTTTGTGAGTGCTGATATTATGTTGAAATTGATGAAGCCTACCCTTATATGAAATAAGTGATAGATGGTAAGATGAATAGACAAATCGTTTATTTGATGCACACAAAAGACAGCACCGCATACAGAAGCACAAATAAATCTACACTAATATTATAAAGAGGAAAGATTTGATTGTTTATTTGTATTGAATAGCCTACGAAACTACTGGACCGATTTGAAAAATTGTTTTACCATTAGAAGCCGACATTATCCCTGATGAACATAGGCTACTTTTTACCGCGGGAAAATGCTTAATTCGTACGGGAAAACGGGTAATAGGATTTAAACGGCGGGAATTCCGAATTCTACACAAATGAAGTTGCGGGCGGATGCTAGTAATAACTAATTATACGAATTTTTGGTTACTTAGCTACAAGGTGCCAGTTTACAAATGAGGAGCGTCGAAACAAAAACCGATATGTCTTAATTAAGACATTTTTTTTTTTTTCTGTTACATAATGTTTAATTATACACCCTTCAGGAAAGAAATCAATTAAAAAACAGTTACATCCATCTTAAAAAAAATATCAAAATACTGTGGTCAAATGCTCAAACGTCAGCAGCTGGTTACTGACAATATAAATAGTGCCCTCGCAAAAGTAGTTAACTGGTTTAATGTTAATAACTTACTTCTTAACGGAAAAAAAACGAAATGTATTAAGTTTACGATACCAAATGTTAGACAAGTAGAAACTACTGTTCTCATAAAGGGTGAAGAGTTAAAACCCGAAAATACCACAGTATTCTTAGGCATAACTTTGGATGCCAAGCTTCAATGGGGCCCCCATATAGATAAATTGTCAAAAAAGCTTAGCTCTGCAGCATACGCCGTTAGGAAAATTCGTGACTTAACTGATTTAGAGACAGCCCGTTTAGTTTACTTTAGTTATTTTCATAGTGTGATGTCGTACGGTATTCTGTTGTGGGGAAATGCCGCCGATATTCAGACAATTTTTATTTTACAAAAAAGGGCAATTCGTTCCATTTATAAATTAAGTCCCAGACACTCCCTCAGAGACAAATTTAAAGAGATTAATATAATGACTGTGCCTTCTCAGTACATTTATGATAATCTTTTGTATGCACATAAAAATATTAATCTGTTTAAAAAATACAGTGATATCCATAATATAAATACTAGGAACAAACACAAATATGTTGTTCCTACAACAAGGCTCAAGAAAATAGGTGGCTCGTTTAGATGCCAATGTATACGTTTTTATAATAAACTTCCTAGCCACATTCAAGAACTAAGCATTAATAAATTCAAATCTTTTATAAAGCTAAAACTATGCCAATTATACTGTAAAAGACTATATTGAGGACAAAAAAGCTTGGGATTGAGCTGCTCCAATAGGTCTAGACAGTGAATGTTGTTTATTTTTTATTTTGCTGATTTACACTTTTGTTTTTTTTTTTTCTTTCTAAATATCTATTTATATACAGAATGACATGAACATTTACTGTTTAAAGTCTTATATTATTTTAATTATTGTGAATGTGAGGACTATGTGGGTCATTGTTTCCGTTTTAATCATGGTCTGGCAGTTTGAGTGGTGTATGCGGTCTACACAAATGTCCTGTCCTTGGTATTACTCGTCGAATCGTTGAGCTCCTTAAGTTCTGAGTTGAGCTGCACGGTTACTGACGAATGCGTGCACTGACTGCACAGGTCCACTCAGTGTGGTTCTTTCCTCAAAAGACCACTTCAGACACCAATCTACATGGTCCTCAAAGATTATATCCGGATTTTTATATACACATTGACATTGATGAATTTTATATAAACAATGACATGGATATTTACTTTGTAAAGTATCTTATTTTTATTATTATTACTGTGAGTGTGAAGACTATGTGGGTCATTTCTTTTTTTAGGTTTTCCTTCTTAGTTAGTTTTAATCATGATCTGGCAGTTTGAGTCATTTATGCGGCCTACCCAAATGTCCTTTCATTGGTATTGTTCGTCGAATCGTAAGGCTCCTCAAGTTCTGAGTTGAGCTGCACGATTTTTGACAAATGCGTGCACTGACTGGACAGGTCCGCTCAATCTGTGTGGTTCTTTACTCAAAAGACCATTTCAGACACCAATCTACATGTTCTTCACATTATCTGACCAAGATTATGTCTGGACTTTAAAAGAGACTGTGACCTCTGAGTTTGTTTCGGCCTTTCTTCTCAGAGTAGTCAGATAGGAAACGCCGACCTCATCTAGTTTAAAAAAATATGATTGACATGTAAAAGTGTTTGTACAAACCTACTTACAGAAAATAAATCATTTATCATTTAAATCAAACCCGACAAATACATTTTTAAATTCAACATGTTCTTTTTGTTGGATTAAAAACCGATAATTCTTATTAAGTTTTACACAATGGTCGGTTCAAATTCAATTCAGTTCAATACCGACATATCCATTTTGGTTTCGTCAAAAACCGATATATCCAAATGATCGCGTCAAAAACCGATATATCCATACTTGTCCGCCAAGTATCTCCCTAAATTAAGTATCTACCCTCCGTCAAGTTTCACACATCAATCGATGTCACTTTAACTCCAAATTGACATGCTATAATTTTCCACTTTTGTAACATTAAAAAACTTACAAGCTTTTTTTTAATTTGTGAAAAATATGGTAAATTCGATATATCGGTTTTCGTTCCGACGCTCCTCAAATAGTAAAAAAATCTTCCAAGTGCGAGTTGGATTCGCGCACCGAGGGTTCCGTACAAATTTGTAGTTATGTTTTGTGTTTGTTTGTGTCACTTGTGCTACATAAAATTGCTTCTTGCCTAATTTCATGATTATAGGTCAACAGGAAGTACTCTATAGGTTTTGATTCCCTTGCGAATGTCAAAATACGCGGCATAAACGAAACATAAACGCCCGTATCTTTTGATTGAGTTGACTTAGAAGTTTTATTTTTTTACTGCTTCAAGGGATTGCAGCCTTGAGTACCTATCTGAAATTAATTTCAACTTGATAACTTTACGCGTTTCTGAGAAACAGGGTCTTGACAGACGGACAGACAAACGGACAACAAAGTGATGTTATAAGGGTAACCGATGACTGTTGGGGTAGACGTGTTCTTGAGTGGAGACTGCGAATTGGTAAACGTAAGGTGTGACGCCCTCAGGCTAGTTGGAGCGACGATCTTCGCAGGATGGCTGGTAGCAGCTGGATGAGAGTTGCCGAAAATCGAGTTGAATGGCGTGCAATAGGAGAGGCCTATGTCCAGCAGTGGACTGCTGTAGACTGATGATGATGAGCACAAGTCCTGTCTCCAGGCTGATACTGAGAAATTCCAGATGTAACCATTGGGTTAGCCTATAGGTTCAAGAGTCTTATACTTAAGGAGCTTTCTTGAATGTTGTTCTATATGTATATTTATCTTTTTGTGCCATTTCTTGAGTATTATATTCATATATATATGTATATACTCAATACATTAAATATTCATTACATTATTCATTATGTACATTACATTATTCATTATTTACATAATGTATTATATACCTCTATATAAAAAAAAGAAAAACTATATAAAAAGTTAATTTAAAAGTTAAAAAAAAAAATTGTATTAGTAATCCTAGCGATTATTATTTTCACTGTATATCTTATCGATAATCTGTGAACAGCGTTGTGGGCTGCAATGTTGTCTATATGTTTTGTGTATTTCTTATTTCTATGTTTTATATTGTGGCTGTTTGTTGTTCCTCTTGAATAAAAAAAATGATAATAAAAAAATATAACTTTTTCCGACCTGGGAGTTGAACCCAGGGCATCATATTCAGCAGTAGCGCTTGGGACCATTAGACAGACAAGGTATCCCAAAAGAAGTCAAATCAAAAAGCCAAAACCCAATATCGGTTATCACAATTCATTAATAGAATTGCGCGGTCTGCCTTACTATCGCAAACTTGTACCAGTTTCCATAAATAACGTGGGGTAATCTTTTTCTTTTTTCTTTTCTTATTGCTTCCATTGTCTCGGAAATTATTGGATTGTATCGTCGCCAGGTGCTTGTAAGGGTTATTAATGGTTTCAAGTGGGTTGCTGTTTTCTTTTTTAAAGAAAGGAGAATTTTCAGTTGGTGTCCATGCAATTTTATAAGATTTTGCTAGGTTCTATTTTGACATTTATTTGTTTATTTAATCTTTTCACACACAAAAAGCCGTAAACGGTCACACAATAACGACTGTCCAAATAAGGAGCGTTATCTGACACTTTTATGTCAAATACTGTAACCATCTCACCGTGAAAGCTTGGGTGAAGTGAGCGTGGAGTGAGCTGTCATTCGCTAGGGATTGACACTATTAAGTGCTCACTTCACTTATGATTTCACGGTGAGATTTTTATAAAATCGACCGCCTGTTTATTTTCCCGAATAAATAAAATAAAAACAAAATTATGCTATTAAATCACGCAACGACCCTTATTAGACGAGCAAAAAGGAAAAAGTCAGAAAGAACGCTAAGTGAAAACAAAGGAAAAGCGCGAGCGTGTGATACGATGTTACGCCCTCCGCGTAACATCGTATCGCTCGCACTTTTACTTTACGTCGGGGAAACATTTCGGGGGCACAGATGGGCATTGTCTGCCCATCTGTGCCCCAGAAATGCCCAGATAAAGTATATTACAAGATTGTTCTAATAAATTAAAACTAGAATTATGTTGTTAATTTTAAATCATATGAAGCACTGGATAAAAAATAATAAAAAATAAGACGTTCTTTGAAGCTTTGTATCTAACCAAATTGTTTTCACATACATATTGACACCTAAACAATAATGGAGACAGACTAGATAATTCCAAATAACTGACATGATTATGACATAGCGCTGCAATTTGGGCATTTCATAGCATTGCTGACTTTCAGCTCCATACTAATATGGGCATGGTCCTTTCTCGCGGACGAAGTCATTAGCAGAAACTAGGCTAAACGTATACGCTGTCACAACAGCAACTTATCTCGTCTGCTCAACGTCCGTGTGTCACTTCAGGGATCCAGCAGAATATCAGCGTCAGGTATATTTGCCAGACACATGCTGAGCTGGACTGTCATTTGGTACCTTGAGACGCACACCGCACTGTGTATTTCCGTTATTTAGTATTTGTCATAGTGTCACTTTTATTTCTATTTGTTTTTATATCGGCACCTTGTTTCTTTATCTACTTAGTAATTGGTTAGCATCTAATTGTACTGATAAGATTGATTGATTGATTGTATTGTAGTGTAGGTAAGATTTACGTAAATAAATAAATACTTTTGTGTATTGTGCGTCTTTTGTGTGCGCCAAATAAATGGTTTATCTATACTGGATGATTTTTTTTCAGGCTCCAAATTTTTACAGGGTGTTCCACCCATGAATATGAATAACTTTCACTATAGAACCAAGTCTGAGATCACGAAAAAAAAAATCGCTGTTTCATACATTTTGGTCAAGTAGGTATTGAACTTCTGTATGAAACAGCTGATTTTGTTTTCGTGATGTCAGAGTTGGTCCCATAGTGAAAGTTGTAAAAATTTGTAGCCGGTAAAAAAAAGCACGCTGTATCTGTAAACAGTCTGGCAGGAACATCAACACGCTAACTGTAACCATGAATTCAGCATGTTCACGCATCATACGCGTGCACCAGCAGCGGTGGGAGACGCGCGGGTGGAGGGGTCACACAGCTGATCGAGCCAACGGTCGCGCCCCCACTACTCGTGCACTCGGTCACCGGTAGACGTACCGTGCGATCTATTCAAATTATATTTTTGTAACCTAAACTTTAGGTCGTCCGTCCATCTAGCTGGGGGGCGTCCCACACTACGCTTGCGGATACCCGGTCTCCACTCCTGGACTCGTCTGCTCCACCGGCCATCGGCCCTTCGACAGACATGGCCAGCCCACTGCCACTTCAGTTTGCTTACTCTGCAAGCTATGTCGGTTACTCCGGTTCTTTTCCGGATAATTTCATTCCCCCAGCTAGATTGACGGATAACCTAAAGAAGATGGCTGGGGTAGACTAGATGCGGAAGGCGGAGGACTGGGTGTTGTGGCGCTGTCTGGGATAGGCTTATGTCCAGCAGTGGACTGCGATGGGCTGAGTGGATTGATTGATTGAACCTTAAGTATCTGTATTAAAACAAGTATTTTTCAAGCGAGTCATATTTTAATCCATATTCGTAACCCAGCACAATATAATTCTAGACCCATAGCGTAGAAATTTTCCGTCGGTTATCGAAACAAAAATCTGCCGGTCGATTCTGTAAAAATCTCACCGTGAAATCATAAAACTCGGAAACCATAAGACTTTTATGATGGTCATTTTTTTTTATTAGCCCAATGTGGCCCATCAGCAGGTAAAAGGTAATCCATGATTTTTTGGACACCCAGTATATACAGGGTTATTTTTCAAAGACCAGCCGAATCTAAGTATGTGGTACAAACCATCAATGTGAACAATTCTGTCCATGGGACCTACATCGTATTCGCGAATAAAAATTCAGCCGTCCCATACGTTTAGGTCGAGAAGGTATTGAAGATTTCTAAGGGACAGTTGATAAATTTTTCGCGAAGACGATATTAGTCCCATGGAGAAAGTTGTTCAGTTTGATGGTTTATACCACATCCTTAGATTTGGCTGGTCTTTGAAAAATAACCCTGTATAACAGTTTGTGCGTCGGTGTCCTTGCCACCATGTATTATAAAAATGGCCAAACCATAATGACCGAAAGATATTATCGTTTTAATAACGGTTCATTGTCGATAGTGGACCGGTAATCGTAATTACTGCCCTATTGAACGAAATGTATCCATGGTCCCTTCGCGCGGCTACTTGGCTTTTGTTCAAGCTACTTGGCTTCCATTTGTTTGTTCCAGTGACTGATTATTATTTACTAGCTCCTGTCCGTGACGCCCGTCCGCGTGAAATATTTGCTCTCCCGACCAAATAATAGTGTGAGCAGGCATTGAAGAATGAAGGTGATGCGAAGGAGTCATCGCGTCGCATCGCCTGCTCGCATTATTATTTTTCCGCTTCATTTTAGAAAGAAAGAAAGAAAGAAAAGTGGTTTATTTTCACAAACAAAACGAAAATTTTAAAAAAAATATTTAAAAAAAAACAAATAAAATAATAATATAATAAAAATAATAATAATATTATAAAATATACACACACAAAGTAGCCAAAACTTCGTACTCAAGCATATAAAAAGTTGTCAATTCTGTCCAATGCCTGATGTCAATATATGGGTTCTTTCTGACTTTTCCCCTGGCTCCTAAGGGTCCTAGCGTGATGTTAATAGCCTATAATAGCCTTCCTCGAGAAATGGGCTATCGAATGCAAACAGGTTTTTTTTTTACTCCCATTGGTAGTTGCAGAGAGTAACGCGTTCAAACAAACAAACCAACTCTTCCGCTTTATTATAAGTATAGAAAATAGATGTTGATTTTGAAGAATAATGATTGTCGTGCCAGTTGATCATTAATCAAGCAAGCCACTAAAATTGGGTTGTTGTTTATAGTTGATGTATACTTTATATACTTGTAGGAAATACTATAGTCTATACAACGTGTAACGTTAAATGCGCAAAATCTGAAAATAGTTTGGTCAGAATAACGAGCATAAATAATTGAACTACTTTTTAATATAGGCCACATTTTTCAAAAAATCTTGATTAAAAACGTTGCCGTATCTATTTATTAATAAGTCAAGCAAGCCAATGTCAGCGCGGCGCAGCGGCCCGGTGACGACTCCTCCCTCGGTAAAGCGCCGTCGCAGACGCAAGAAACGATCAGAATGGCCATTAAAACTAAAACAGCACATAAAACCTTTACAATTTTTTTAATGACTTATTTTCTTTATGAAATAGGTCAATTGAATAAAAAATCAGTTGGGGTGTCTGAGGTTTTGCGCATTTAACGTTACACGTTGTATTGTTTGAGTATTCGTGACGCCGCTCCGGCGCCAAGCGACGCTTGACAGAGTCTAGCCTGACATTCTTGCGGGTCGCCAAGAGGGCTGGAGCAGCGAGGGCGCAGCCTCTCTTGACCATTGGACATCGTACGGACATGTGCTCAAAAACTGTCTCGCGTTCCGTATCTAGCTGTGTCGTGTACCTAGAGTGATTCTCTAGTGTGATTAATTTGTTCGTAAAATTATAATTTGATTTGAACTGCAAATGGTTTTTCTATTGCGGAATAACCAACACTACCCATAGTACGCCCAGAGCAGTTACACTATGGCTTAAGACACGTACCTTCTCCTTCATACTTTATTTTGGTACGAAGTAATATAGTTCATTATTTGTTTCTTCGCCATCTATCTGTATTAGAAAACAAGGTAACGCAGCAATCTGAAACACTTTGAAAGATTTTGCTAATCCATTGGTTCATAATGTTCTAAAAATTTGTCTGCTCAACAACATAAATAACCTAATGAATGTTGTCGATTTGTCAAAAATGCATCAGTGTGATGACACTGACAGCTCACTCCACGAAAGTTTTCACGGTCATCTTCATAACAATAAATTAATTTATAAGCAACTGCTTCTGCCCGTGGTTACGCCTGCGTGGCTGTCGGAAATTATCCCACGGGAACGTACTACCGGAACAAATTGTAGCCCATGTTACTTCTTATAATATCAGCTACGTGCCAGGGAAATCCCGTCGAAATCACTCCAGCCGTTTCGGGGATTTTTTGAAGTGAAAACTTCTTTAGCGGCGTTGTACACTTTTTTTGTAACGGGTAAAAAATGTAAAACTCGCGTCAGGACACGTGACCCTGATCGAAAATTCGTAAGACTGATGGTGAGTACACAGCCGGCGGCGCGGCGTAGGCGAGGAAGTATCCCCCTCTCTTTCTACGGCGCGGCGAAAATGTATGCCTGCGCCTGTTGTTTAGTTTAGATGGGGCAGGGTGCTTGCGCGAATGTTCGTGTGTGTTTATGTTACAGAAACAAACTTAACTTAAATGAATGAATTAATTAGAATTGTAGTTAGAATGTATTGATAGACTTGAAGGTACATCTCTCGACAATAAATCTGCAATTTGGGAACTACAGATAACTGGTGGAACATATGGCACACCTCCGGTGGACGTAAAAAAATTAATAAAATAATGGTTCTGGTAATAATGATGGTAAAAAAGTCGTCGAAATTATGGATGGAAGTTGATTTTTCTGAGAGATAAACTTTTTAATGTAATATAAATTGTCATGTTTGTGCAAGATAGCGCAATAAATAAATATTGTATTCTACGACATAAATGATAGTACTTTTATACTGATAATTAAAGCAATTCGTGCAAAATGATTCCCTAACCATTCCAAAATATAAAAAATGCACAACGTTAATATTTAAGTTTTCACTTCTGCCGGCACTCCCGGAGTGCAACCCGTCGTTTTTTTTTATTTTATTATTATTGCGGCATGGGTCGGCTCTTGACCTCAATCACGCCTGATAGAAAGCGATGGATGAGGTCTATGATGGAACGAGCGTGCCCAGAAGATGCCTAAGGCACTGGAATTCCCACGCATCGGCGAATCAAGGAAGACCCTGTCGCAAACCAGGCGGGGCTTAGCCCTACTACCGCAAGGGAAGATTGGCCGGTCAAATAAGGTGCTGGGTGTGACTCCATTTTTTTTTTTTTTGAGTTTAGCCGGAACAGACAGACAAGAATGTTAAAAATTGTTTTTTTTTTTATTAATATATAAATGCCGTATATATTATACATCCATATGCATTTAATAAAAAGCTGTTATTTTGGCATAACAAGCAGACACCTAAATATATATTGGTTTTGTATACGTGTTACACAGATTAGGGTATGTATTTTCCTCCTACGAGTAGTCTAGGCATTATAACTGACTAGTAACACACAAGAGGCGTACTGAACACAGCATAGCTCGAAATCAGGCCAGTCATGTCACATAATGTGGTTAGCTTGGAAAATGCACAGTAACGCTCAAAAACAACACAGGTTATTTAATATAGTGCTCAAAACTCCTAACGTTATTTGATATTCTTGCATAATATACTAGATAAAACCGTTGTTCTCTTTTGTGAACGGGTCTAGAGAATACTGAATTTTATTTTGAGTGGTTTTCCAGCTTGATGAACTTCTACTCCAGAATCACGCCGTCTATCCTACAAAAACCCGACTGTGTAAAATGTGAACTTTAAATAAAGATGGAAACAAGATTGTCTATTTTCGTCTCCAATCCCACCCCTCGTAAGCACCTCAAGCCGTGCAGTCGGAGGCATCTTCATGTTATTATAATATATTGTTAAAATGGTTTGAAGATCCGTGGCATACCTGTCCGCCATTTTGAATTTCTTTCAAAATGGCGGCCACGCATAAAACTTATATACATTGATAGCTAACATCAATGCAAACAGAGTGCTAACGATTTATATTGGTTTGATTCGTAGCCGCGAAGAAAAAAAAAAAAAAAAAAAAAAACTAAATGGCGCGACAGTTAAGCCGTAAGGTTAGCCCTTTAAGAAAACGCATTTTATTAACAAAAAAATGTCGATAGAAAAGATAAAAAATAATTCTTTTATATGTATTTAATTTAATAAGCAACAAAAACTTATTAAAACGTTTGTTGAAAAATTGTCCTACTCTCCAGACTTTCCCATAACCTATATGTATCGTAATTAATTCTAGTAATGAAAAGATTATTGTAAACAATTTGACAAAACCGATAATTCGTAATTATAAGGTTGTCAGTAAGTGCCATTGCGATATGTGTGTCTTGTCGCTACGACGAGACGCAGAGCAGTCGTGTGCGGCTGCCACTAGTCGTTACGACAGACGTTGACGCTTTGTAGTCATGACATCGAACGTTGAGATTTGCAATACAAACACTTGTTCACTTCCTGAGCGCTCTCAGCATGACTGACGCTTACCTGTCGCATGTGACTGTCGTCGGGTGTGCACCATCCGTCTAGCCACTGCAACAAGTACACGGAGAGAAAATTCTTAGTAAAATTACTGTGCTCGTCACTGTAAAGTGAGTGCAAGTGACATCTACAGAAAACTTTCTGAGTGAGATTGGGAAAAATTCACTATTTGTCCAATAAATTTTACTGTACAGCATAAAAATTTTTACTGTGCTAATGCATGATAAATTTTTCTATTACCACTCAAATGCACTCAGATTATGAGAGAGCACAGTAATTTTTCTAAGATTTTTCTCTCCGTATAGCAAGAGCGCCCGACTCCTGTCCTTGCGACTCTGCAAATCGATGCCAAGAACGAAGCTTTGTACAAAATACATGAAAATTATCTGACGTAGCCAGTCAAATAGTGTGTGCCATGTCTCTAACTCATCCAAAAATGTTTTCTTTATTTTCGCATCAATTGTGACATTCTTTTTTTTTATTTATTTTCATCTTAAAAAAGTTGCCTTTATGACAGTTCTATATACAAAATATACACCTGCTACCGAAAAATTAAAAATAAGGGTCGTCTCCACAATGGTGGAGAAATTGCCTTTAGTTTTACGGATTGTGGTGATGATTCCCTGAAACAAGAATTATGTATTTTGTAAATGCAATTGAATGTATCCGCTTTTTTTTTTAACTGATAATACCAACTTAATTAATTTCATAAAGTTTATGACAGAATTTAATTATAATTAATTTTGATAGCAATTTCCAAATTAAATTTGCACAATTTAATAAAACAATCAACCGGTTCAACACCCGTTTCTTCCGATCTTTCCCTGAAATTAGATAAGAACTAACTTCCTTCACCAAAGACTTTGGAAAACTTTGCTTCCTTACCTTGGAATCTTCGTGCATTTAGCAGAATTTTCTTTAAACATTTCAGCTACATATCACCTGTAAGGGTTCCCGCAGACAGCCACTTATATAACCAGCTAATCTGGTGGGTCAAATCGGTCGCGCAGTACAGTTCTCACAAGTGGCCCTTAGCCAAGTGCGTTTTAAATGGCCAGTCTGTCAGTATCCACTTACAGTCAGTGCCACGCAAAAGACAGTGGAGTGGAGTTTAGAAAGAAAAAAAAAATACTACCACTATAATTTGTCACACAATATAAACACAAAAAAATATACAACGTGTAACGTTAAATGCGCAAAATCTCAGACACCCCAACTGATTTTTAATTCAATTGACCTATATCAGAGAGAAAATAAGTCATTAAAAAAATTGTAAAGGTTTTATATGCTGTTTCAGTTTTACTGGCCATTCTGATCGTTTCTTGCGTCTGCAACGACGCTTTACCGAGGGAGAAGTCGTCTACGGTCCGCTGCGCCGGGCTGACATTGGCTGTTTGACCTATTAATAAATAGACTCGGCAACGTTTTTAATGAAGATTTTTTTGAAAAATGTGACCTAATTAAAAAGTGGTTCAATTAATTCTGCTCGTTATTCTGATCAAACTATTTTCAGGTTTTGCGCATTTAACGTTACACGTTGTATATTACACTGGCATCGGCCGCACCTCTTAAAAATTGAGTTAGTGTCGCGCGTTCTCATAAAAATGTCAACGTGTGTCGGTGGACAGTCGGCTGTGTGCAGGCGCCCTAATGCGCTCAGAGGCTCAGGAGTTAATAAATTACTGCTTATCTTGTATACCATTCAAAAGAGATTCTGGGGGTTGCTCCCTAATCCCAAATAATGGAGGCCAACGATTTTTAGACATGGCTTAAAGCGGTTTTCGTAGGTATAAAAAAGGTTTTTGAACGTTTCACTTTTATTGCACCCGTTTTAAGTTAGGGTTACTTTAAAGCTACGGACACGAAGTCAACGGGCGCGGGGCGGTGGCGGCTGCGGTGCGGTTAGCGGCGCCACAACGCAGACCCGCAGTGCTATTCTGTAAAAATCTCACCGTGAGAACTTAGGTGAAGTGAGCGGGAAGTGAGCTCTGTCGTTCCCTAATGGTAGGGATTAACACTATTAAGTGCTCCCTTCACTTATGATTTCACGGTGAGATTTTTACAGAATCGACCGGCAGGTCTCGAAGCCAGCAGGCAGATCGCGCGGCGCTAGAGCCGCGTAGTGTTGTTATGAGAAATTAATGTCTTTGTTCGCGATTTCGCGAACGATATGTCTAAACAGTGACGATAACATCTTTTTGAAACAACATTTTGAAACATAGGATCCTTCCTATGATACTTTTCATAATTTCCACACACATACTTGATTAAAATCTGTAATTAACACATATTTGATTTTAGCACGATCAATAGTTCCTACTATTCGTCATTGTCGTGCTAAAATCCATACAAAATATCTTTAAATTTTATGAGATTATAGTTTTTGATTTTTGAATTCATTGTAATACGCGCACTTATTTATATTATAAGCTTGATTGTTAAGTTAATAATTAAATGATCATTTCCTCATCTGCCTAGCCTTTTCCCAACTATATTGGGATCGACTTCCAGTCTAACCGGATACAGCTGAATACCAGTATCTTACATGGAGCAACTGCCTATCTGACCTCCACAACCCAGTTACTGGGTAATACGATACCCCTTGGTATGGCTGGTTGTCAGACTTTCTTCTGACGATCCGTAACGACTGTCAAAGATTCACGAATGACAGCCGGGACCAACGGCTAAACGTGCTTTCCGAGACATGGAAGGGTCTTAGTATGTGGAGATGGTCACCCATCCACGGACCAACCGCAGCAAATGTAGCTTAACCTGATCGATCGACTCATGCGGCTGTTATTACTTAGCCACAAATCCCTCAGTAAATAATTCAATGCTATCTAGAAATAGTAATTCTATACAGAATACAGTTAGTTACTTAGAATTAAAGTTTTACTTAGGCTTAAGATCTTAGAATAGATTTGGAAAGTCTAGTCTAAAGTCTAAGCAACTGGTGTTGTTTTTGTTGTTGTTTTCTTATCGCGATGTTAATTTAAGCCTCTCTAAATGTTATTATTCAAATTTTAGTAAAAGCTTTTATTTATTTGCAGACTTTTTTTTTTTATATGTTTCCAAGTAAATAATTTACATCTCTGGAAAGAGTGTATCGTTGGTGCCTGTAGTAATGAAAACAGACACCAGAAACGAACGAAATGAGTATGAACGAAGATGCTGTATTACAGACACATACAGAAAATTATTGATACGCCTTTATTTTTGAAACTTTGGTTCAATAAAATAAATACATCAACTGCCCTTCTAAAATACTTTAAGATACTTTCAAATTCCAATTCAACAATTTTAATAGTTTTTTTTTATCATTGTTCGGTTCAACCAAAGCACCTGCCATCTAATCTCTTCACCGCCCTTGGTTGACTGGTAGAGAATGCCTAAGGCATCAAGTCCGCCTTTGTACCTTTTTGTGTGCGAAAAGTTTAAATAAATAAATAAAAAAATAAATAAAAAGAGTGTCGTTTTCTAGTCCTTTACCAAAATATCAACATAGTAATATGTTCCATCCATTTCAAACATTTGTCGTCAACCAAACCAGAAATCCTCAAAACCCAACATGGAAAAGTTTTAATCAAGGCTCGATAACCATCGGTAATGTACGGAAAATGTCGCTACTTTTTTTTATCGTCGAGGCAAGACCCAATTATCCATCAGTCTGCCACATCCGTTTCTGGATATAAATTCATCGCTATTTATGTTCCCATTTGCATCGCAGTTTCATCTCGACTTTACGAGATTTGGCTGTTTTGTTTTTCAAACGAGTCTTCCTTTGAAATCTGCAATTTGGTTTTTTCAATTTTAGTTCCGAACGTTTTCAGTTCGTTTTTAGTATAGTTGTTTGTGTGAGTTTGTTTTCCCAGTAATTCGAAAAGCAATCATGCTTGTGTTAAGATTTAGGGGCACTGTGGCAGGTAGGTAGGTTATGTGACATTTTCATAGTAAAATAAAATAACTACCCAAAGATAAAAACACAATATTCCTATTATAACAAATATTTAATAAAGCTATGTATAATAATATTAACAAAATATTACCTTTCATGAAAAAAATATCTTTGATATCATTTATCAATTTGCTTTTGAAGGAACTACGTCAATATTAATTTTCGTACATTTTCCAAGAATTGCCGTTTTGATAGACAGTATTAGCCGTACAAAACGAATTTTATGAAAACGACAAAATTGACATTCTCCATTTTTCCCGAGCATCCATATTATAATGAAAATATCAGCCATGAAAGATCTGGGAATCACATTCGTCCGAATGCTCACCTTCCACGACAACATCGCCACGGTAGTTAAGGCATCCTACCAAAGATTGGGTTTTGTTTTGCGTAACTGCCGCGACTTTCGTTCTGCACATACCATCAAAATTATATCGTACGTAGCAAATTAGAATCTAGCTCCTGCGTTTGGAATCCACACGAAAGTACCTACCTAGGTGCTTTTACTGGAAAAGGTACCAAAAAGCGTTCCTTAGGTTTATCTATAAGCGTAAACATGGCTATTGTCCTTACCCCTATCCGACTAAATTTCTACTGGGATACCTCGGATATAACTCGTTAGAGGTAAGGCGAGTAACAGACCAGCTCACCATAGTCTGTAAGACGGTCCGTGGCACTATTGACGCGCCTGATCTACATGCTGTGCTGGCTCGCTTCTTTGTGCTAGAAAATTATTGCCGTGGCGGAAAGCACAGGCTGTTTGCTGCCTCACATTGTTCTCTGTTTGTGTGTGTCGCACAGTTACTAGTGTTAAGTCCCCAGTACTACGTTCTCTGGCCGCACTTAATGATCTCTTGGACTCTAATCCAACAAACGATATGTTTGCGGCCGAATGGATGAAGATTTTGTCGGTATGTCAGAAGTACTGTGAAAGGGGTCAAAGAAAGTGTTGTTAACTTTTTACTTGACGATTTTATCTTGTACACGGAGAGAATAATCTTAGAAAAATTACTGTGCTGTCTCATAATCTGAGTGCATTTGAGCGGTAATGGAAAAATTACCATGCTAGGACAGTAAAAATTCTTATGCTGTACAGTAAAATTTATTGGACAAATAGTGATTTTTTCCCAATCTCACTCAGATAATTTTCTGTAGTTGTCACTTGCACTCACTTTACAGTGACGAGCACATTCATTTTTCTAAGAATTTTCTCTCCGTGTATGTGTTTAGACAAACTGTGTCTTTAGTGTCTGTAATTTTTTGTAACCCGTTTTATTGTAATTAAATAAATAAATGAACTATTGTAAATTAACTATTTATTGAAACAGTTAAGGTGATTTCTGTTTTTTTTTGTGCTGTATACATAGTGTAAATGTAGAAATGTATACAAAGTGGCAGAAACATCGATGCGCAATTTGTTACCATGGATTCACCACATGATTCTGAACTGACGAAACACAGCACCTTAAAGTCGTACATTAATTATCTTTTCTGCTTACCCCTGGCCTTAATAACACACAAACGTTCAACTGTTCTTTATCCACGCAGCTACCCTTATCACTCATTCCCTCACAAATGGCCTCTACGTCATCGGTCCGTATCGTGGAAACGCACTGATAAGTCCTACTAACTCGTCTTCTAGGGCTGTCGCATCAAGACACTCTTTAGATAGGTAGAAAGAATACTCTTTATTATTTACATCATAAAAATAAATGTAGAAAGCTAAATGAGTAAATGTAGAAAGGGGATTGAAGATTTTTATGTGGATACTGGCATACCTATTGTCGCGCCATTTTGCCATGTTGTTAAATATAAAGATACGCATACACCTATTAAAGTAAAACCTATAAAAATAAAATACATACCTAATTACACATAACTATAAGCACAAATAAATATAAATAAATACGTGAGTATACTAAAAAGAAATAAGACAAACAATTAGAAAATATTAGCGTTGTGATGGTACTGCCAGCTTCTTGCGAATGTGCTCACGAACCTTAGCTTTAAAGGATAATCAGTTGGTTGCCATCCTGATTTCCTGGTGGAGCGCATTCCACAGAGAGATAGATTGAACGAAGTAGGAAGAGTGAAAGAAGTCTATGCGGTGAGTGGAACATTGGAGAAGACGATTGTGTGATGAACGTTGATTTCTATTGTGATTGGCGCTAATGTACTGAAAGTGGAGGCTAGATAACCAGGGAGAAGAGGGTGAATCGAGAAATGAAAACAAGGTGGTCAGCGCCCTTAACTCTCTGCGCTGGCATAGGGGCAACCAGTTTAGAAGCGACCGATACGCAGAGACATGATCATATTTTACGCAGATTGAAAACGAATTGAATGTAGTTATTGAGATGAAGGTCAAGTTTGTCGAGGAGATCTGCATTCAGTTCATAATAGCATACATCACTATAATCGATGAAAGGGAAAATAAGGCACTGCACAAGCTTTGTCTTCGTACTTGATGGTAATACATTTTTCAAGCAGTACAGAGCCCGCAGCGTTCCAGTAACCTTCTGGCTCACCAGAGCGACTTGAGACCGTCAGTTCAGGGTACAATCAATCTTCATGCCTAGGTCCTTCACGTCAATACCAAAAGGAACGATCGTGCCATTGAAGAGAACTGTTGGCACGGTACCTTGCTAATACTACGACAAATGCCAATGATGATCACCTGACACTTCGAAGGGTTTTCAGCTAAACCAAATCTATCGGTGCAGGTTCACAGGTCTGTTTGCATTGATGGAAACTATCGATTTATACAGGTTTAAAAAAAAAAAACAAAATGACGCGACAGTATATATTCCACTGACCTTAAAACCCAACAAGGAGTGACACAATGGGCGGTCTTATCGCTAAAAGTGATCTTTTAAAGACACCTTTGGATGAACTGAGGGAGAAGGAGAGACAATACCGAAGGTAGTCTTTGGTGTACCATTTAAATTTAAACAATAAATACATCATCATCTGCCTAGCCTTTTCCCAACTATGTTCGGGTCGGCTTCCAGTCCAACTGGATGCAGCTGAATACCAGTATTTTACATGGTGCGATTGTCTATCTGACCTCCACAACCCAGTTACTGGGTACTACGATGCCCCTTGGTGAGACTCGTTTTCAGACTTTCGGGCTTCAGACTACCCGTAACGACTGTCAAAGATCCACGAATGACAGCCGGGTCCTACGGCTTAACGTACTTTCCGAGGCATGGAGGGGTCTTGTTATGTAAAGATGTTCACCCATCCACGGACTAATCGCGAAAAGCGTAGCTTAGCCAGGTCGATCGACCCGTGAGGCTGACGTTACTTAATCACAAACCCCTCTATACAATAAATACATATATACCCAAAACATTCTATACTTATCTATAAAAATATACAATAATAATCATGGAACAATTGCAAAGAATTAAAAAATAATGTGTTTAAGGAGAGAGGCAGTGTTTTTTTTTATATCATGATTTAAAAATGGACAATGGTTGAATACGCCTTATCAATCGGCAATCTTTTGTTGTGTTAGAACGCTTTTGTCAAATAATATCAAACAATTTAGAAATTGGCAGAGTGGTAGACATCGGCCTTTTCTTGCCATTAAAAAAAAATAGAATAGAATTCCAAACAATTGTAAATCTGGTTTATTTTAATGTATTATGTCGATTTGTAATAAAGTTACGTATTGTACACATTGCCATATTTTAAAAAAATCTACATAAATGTTACCTATTTTACACTGTTACAAAACAAAAAGGATGTACAGGGTGTTTGGCAGAACGTTGATCATACGAAAATGGTGGATAGGTGGGGTCATCTGTTACTTACTCAGCCTTAATTTATTTGGCCCTGGCCGCCTGGATATTTAAAAAAAAAATTTTTTGCCTTCTTCTAGTTTCACCACTTTCTTAACTTTAAAGTGTAATTTTTATTAAAAATGGGTAAAACAGGCAATTTTTTTTTTAATCATTACATCTTAACACTTTAAAGTTAAAAAAGTGGTGAAACTAGAAAAAAGAAAAAAAAAATTTTAACATCCAGGGGGTCAGAGCCAAATAAATTAGGGCTGAGTAAGTAGCAGATGACCCCACCTATCCACCATTTTCGTATGTTCAACGTTCTGCCAAACACCCTGTATTATTACATAATTAATTTTATAAAAAATTAACATAACGATGCATAAAGATTATTTGAATCTCCGGTTTCTTATGCCTTTCGTTTTTATGATTGTTAGAAGTTCAAACATTACGTTTCGTCTTGTTCGTGAGTTCCTTTTGAAAGGCCCTGTTCCTATTGATTGAGTTAAGCACAAGTGTTAGGCTTTTTATACACATATGTTTTTCTTGCCGTGAAAAACTACTGTCTACTCGCCGTGTGCAGGCACGGTCATCCGTGATGTATGGATCACTATGGACGCGTGTTGACAGACACGTTTTTTCTACGGCGCGGATTTATACACCGTGTGCAGGTAATGTCGTCAGTGCTATATGGATTACTATGAAATCTTGTACCGTTTATACCCCGTACCGCAAAGAAACCACTCCGTGTACAAAGGGCTTTATTGCATAATAATATCGTTTGTGGAGTTAAGTTGGTCTAACAGATGTGAGCCAAACGTTTTTGTTAAAGAGACTTGACGGTAAATGGGTACCTATTTATTGGACCAGATACCTTGAAGTATTTTATTGTACCTTTTTTCATTAATGTATCTTTTTGCGCAATAAAGAATTTCTTATCTTTTTTCTCTTTGATAGTTAGGTACCTAAATTGAATTATTTAATCGTTCAATAGAGACCCAAAACATACTTGAGCTAAAGGTACAATACAAGATTTGTCAGAAAAAAAAATACAAAATACAGGTCAAGGAGATTAGTAAAAGTGATTGTCTACACATGATTAAAACATAGAATTATTGAAAGAATGCTTTTATTTGAAAAAGACTAAAATGTTAGTTATTAAAACGCCAATAACCTATCTTGTATTTCTTAACGCACCACACAAAATGCTCGACAACATCACAACATGTCTTGTTTTCCCAATCAACTTTGAACCTCATACTTTGGCGATAAAGTTGAAAATCTATTAAAGAAATTTGACAGATTGTAGTAGCTTGATGTGCTGGCGTCTGTACCATTTCACAAGTTATCTTTAAATCCTACGTAATAGACGGCGAGCCTATTGGCACCAGCAGGGAACAATTCCAGACTCCGAGCTGCGGTTGAGAAATTCCTAATGGAAAACTTTGCCCGACCTGGGAATCGGTCCCAGGACCTTACGCTTAGCAGTAGCGCTCGCTACCACTAGACCAACGAGGCAGAACAACAATGCAAGAGAACTCTTAAAATAGCGAACAAAAATCGGCTGTTCCCTACATCACTACATAGTATAAAACATAGTCGCTTCCCGCAGTCTGTCCCTATGTATGCTAAATATATAAAGATCTATATCTTTAAAACTACGCAACGGATTTTGATGCAGTTTTTTTAATAGATAGAGTAATTCAAGAGGAAGGTTTATATGTATAATACATGCATAATATAGTAGAGAAACACTGATCATTTTAGAGGTTTCTAATGTGATGTCGTAAATAATCACATTTTTTGCGCTTACATTGCAAACGCTGGCTTAACCCTACGAGATAGATCAAAATAATGTACGACAGTATTGTACACCTTAAAAAGGTCTACAAAAAAGTCCCCGGTGGCATATGTCTATCTCTTAGGGATAACCCACAATAACCATTTTTTATCCTATACTTTTTAAGAGAAATAGTGGCTCTAAAATTATCAGTGTTTTTCTACTATATTATGCATGTATTATATACATATAAACCTTCCTCTTGAATCATTCTATCTATTAAAAAAACCGCATCAAAATCCGTTGCGTAGTTTGAAAGTTCTAAGCATACATAGAGACAGACAGACAGCGGGAAGCGACTTTGTTTTATACTATGTAGTGATAGTGATCAGCATTGCACCCGTGCGAAGCCGGGGCGGGTCGCTAGTTTATTTATAACTCGTCAAAGCGTAGGGAACAGCTGATTTTTTTTTCGTGATTTCTGTTTTGATCCCATAGTAAAAGTTGTTCATAATGTTAAGTACAATGACCCCTTATGAGGTTGTGTGTTATTTAAGTTACAAATTTTATAAATCGATCGATTTTCCTTGATTGACCTGCCATGTTTTGTTTCTGCATCACCCTAAGGTTGACTGGTAGAAAACTTCTCAGGCATTAATTTCGCGTTTGTAAAGCATTTTTTCACTTGTGCATACAATTTTATTAGTAACGATATTTATTCAGAATTTAAATAATATGTACTTATACGTAAATAACAACTATACCTAATTTAAATAACATAATTATGTACTAAATTATCACTGGCTAGGCTGTTTGACACTTCCCGTGACCTTGGCCAGAAGCTAAGTATTGCCATACAACGTGGCAATGCCATACGTCTCTTGGGTACATTACCAGTCAACAGCAGGCATGCATTTTTCGACACTATATTTAAGTTTGTGAGTTATTTTTGGTAGGATACAATTTTATTATTTTTATTAATTAATAAATAATAATAATAATAATATTCCACAACTTTTCACACAACGCCATCTAGTCCCAAACTAAGCAGAGCTTGTGCTATGAGTACTAGACAACTGATAAACATACATATATATTTCTAAATACATACATATTATAGATAAATTACACCCAGACACAGAACAAATGATCATGCTCATCACACAAACATTTGTCCTGGGTGGGAATCGAACCCACAAAATATAATAATAAATAAAAATAAATCGAAAAATGTATTTTAAAACGGTTGTCTAAAGACAGGTTTGACAGCCCTGGGTATATTGCGTATGTGACAGGACATAAAAGTTCTAAGGGCGGTGGAGAGTGAAATATATGGCGACTTGTATTAAAATATACGGTGAAACTAGACATGTTGGTCCCTTCACAAAGATTGTGTTATTGGTTTTTCTTGTTCTTTATATACTGTTTGATCTAGGTTAATTTGGTTTATTCTTTTGTTTTCTAGGTATTTTTATTTAAGTTTCAATTTTTTTGTGTCAAGAAAGACAAGAAACTACGCCTATTTGTGGTAAAATATGACGCAAAGAAGAGGCAAAAATACAAAAAGGAACTAGTCGGGGGTTTGCGTCACATCCACACAATGAAAAAAAAGTAGTTGTTCATGACTTTACTATGCACCTATAGTTCTTAGTTTGTTTAGCACTTGTGTGTAATTTGATATTTTTGGATCAATAAACATTATTATTGTTATTATTATTATTATTAATGCGGCCATCGTACAGCATAATAGTGTGACCTTATTCAAGACAGAGCCACAGCGCTATTATACAATCGGGGAAATATTTTTTTTTATCAAATTGACAAGTTATTTCAATTATTCGTGTTATAGACATTGTATACATAAAAATAATAACAGCCGCAAAGGTCGATCGATCAGGTTAAGCTACGCTTGCCGCGGTTGGTCTGTGGATGGGTGACCATCTTTACATACCGAGACCCCTCCGTGCCTCGGAAAGCACGTTAAGCTGTTGGTCCCGGCTGTCATTAGTAGATCTTTGACAGTCGTTACGGGTAGTCAGAAGCCCGAAAATCTGACAACCAGTCTTACCTAGGGGTACCGTATTACCGAGTAACTGGGTTGTGGAGGTCAGATAGGCAGTCGCTCCACGTAAAATACTGGTATTCAGTTGCATTCGGTTAGACTGGAAGCTGACCCCAACATAGTTGGGAAAAGGCTAGGCAGATGATGAGACATTGTATACATCTGAAAAGAAAAAATACAGTTATGAATATAAGAGAGAAAGGATAAAGTTTATTTCGAGACAGTTCGTGAAACATAAAATACAAATAACTGAAGAAGAAGTTAAAATAAGGCTTTGCCAGGGTCGCGGATTGTTCGATAGAGTTACCGTGGCCCTCGGCACAGGCAACTGAAGGAACACGGGTGGGTTTTAGTCAGTAAAAGTCTGACACAAAAAAAGGCTTCGACAACAAAAGTGTGTGCCTCACGGCTACGCCAAAAAGGTTCATTTCAGCATTAAAGTCAGACAGATGCTGTCTGACGCTGGTTTTCTAATGAGCCTCGAGAGGCAATAGGAAACTTTGTTTGTAAAATCAATTAATTCCCTGCCTTTACAAAATGATGTGGTTTCGTTAAGATAGCGTTTTCGATTTATCAGACAGAAAACACCATGGTAATCGCCTTTATACGTAGTCAAAGAGCAAGGGATGTTAAAAGCGCGCGTCGGATCAAAAGGCTGAGTTGCATTACAAAGCCTTTACAGCTCACTGGCTCCCTGACTACATGAGGAGGTAATTAGGCATTCTGCCGGTTCCTCTCTAATTGGGTTTTAAACGTATTAAGATTAACAATTATTTAATTAGGACATGTATGCTTACACCCATATTTGTGAATAAATAATTGTTTTTAACTCATATTAAATTTGTGCTAGTAGGAGAAACCGAATATAAAAGTGTTTTTTTTTTTAGGTTACACATTAAAATATTTATTTTATTGGAACGAAGTTGCTTACGCGGCTTGTGGTATTAAACTGGTAGGAATCCGTCATGTAAAAAAAGCGTTATATTTTTTTTAAATGTTGTCCCACACCAGGAATTTCTCCTGTATATACACAAACAGCCAGACCCGGAACAACTACTAGTAGGTCATACAAATATTTGTTCCGTGCGGGAATGGAACCCGCGACACGCAGCGCAGCAGTCAATCGCTTAACCACTGCGCCAACCGTGTCGTCGCCGTCGTTATGCCGCCTCCATGCGACTTTCTCTCTCTCTGTCTCCTTCAATTATATATAAAACAAATATATTTTAAGATGTGGATAACGTAGTTAGTTGCACACTGACGCAGTCTCGTACCAATTATTTGTTAACCATTTATAGTGTGTAATTGTTTGTTTTCCCTAATAAATAAAATAAAAATAAAAATAAAAAATAAAAATAATAATATTGTATACGAGTGTGTGTGCGAGTATCGCGTAAGGAACTTCGTTTCTGACGGTCCCCGGACCGCAGTTTTTTTTTTTACAGGACCGGTTTTTATCTCAAAAGTTCTCGGACATTATATGATGCTATATTTTTTATAATATTTCCAGTTACGTGGGACAAAATTGAAACTATAAATAAAAGCAGACAAGGCCATGTATTTTGAAACGGGCGTGATATCGCATAGTAATAGAGGATCCATCTTGAGTACCCACGTAACATGTGATAAAGTGTATAAATAAAAGCAATATGGCCGACATAATTTGGTTCTTTGGCTTGTGGAGGTCAAATAATAAAAATATTATAATATTCCACAACTTTCACACAACGCCATCTAGTCCCAAACTAAGCAGCGCCTCTGCTATGGTACTCATAGCACAGGCTCTTAGACCACTGATAAACATACATATTGTATATATTTCTTAATACATACATATTATAGATAAATTACACTCAGATAGATAGGCAGTCGCTCCGTGTAGAATACTGGTACTTAGTTGCATTCGGTTGGATTGGAAGCTGACCCCAACATAGTTGGGAAACGGCTAGGCAGATGATGATGATGATGAATTTGAAAGCATTTCGCCCAGAACTGGAACACAATAACGTACCCAGCAGGATCTTCTATAATAGAAAGATTTTAGAATGTTAATGGCAGGTGCAGTAACTTGTACAAAAGTATGCAATTAGATTGCATACCATTGCGATATACCTACCCATGTTATCAGCAATCAGAAGTTGTTATGGCACAATGGCATACAAGCTACTCGCATATTTTTGAGCTAGTTACCCGGCATGCATGTATATGGAACTCAAAAATGTTGGCAATGCTGGAGACTGCTACGAGTGCTACGAGTAGCTACGCCGTAGCTCGTAGCGCCATAGCGATATGAGAGGGTGTTTCGATTTAAACAAATAAAGTGATTTTTTAATGAGAAAACTAGCCTAATTGCTGCCTTGAATCCGAACGAAAGTTGAAGGTTTATCCTGTAATGAATGTTTCACCGCGATTTATAGATTATGAAGTTCATCTCAATGGTATCTAGGGGCACGGGAGTACCTCCGCCCTGACGAGCTAAAAACAAAACTGGGGACACTACCTTCCTTTTTACCCGACAACGGCGAAGCAAAGAAGAAGGTTATGATTTTGACCTGTATTTGTATGTATGTATGTTCTGTTTCCTCATAATTTCTAAACTGCTTGTCATAATTTGATAAATGAAGTATCGTTACAAGCGTCATGACTGTCCGCTGGTGACGTCATACTAAACTAAATATGGCGCCCTCTAGAGGACATAAAGTTATTAATTTAAAAATAAGTATTTTGGGATGGTGCCTTGTTGGGTATCAAATGAAGGGGTTTAATTAGCACATTTCAAGAATATAAATATTATTGAAATAAGCCCCAAACTAATTAAATAAAAAACAAGATTACCAACTAAAACCCGGCTACTGAAAATAATGAAACATGAAAGTACCTTCCCGTGGTCGCATGCTATCATAGCTTATAAGTATGTTAGTACAGCGGCATGCGACAACGGGAAGGTACTTTCTTGTTTCATCCTTTTCAGTAGTCGGGTTTTAGTTTTTAAATTATTTTCTTATCGAAGTGCTTCGTCTTATTTTTCAACCCTCATAGCTTCAGTCTGGATAGTGCTAAAGAGATCAAATTCTCAGTGTGAAATTATATACAACGTGTAACTTTAAATGCGCAAAACCTGAAAATAGTTTGATCAGAATAAAGAGCAGAATTAATTGAACCACTTTTTAATATAAGTCACATTTTTCAAAAAATATTCATTAAAAACGTTGCCGTGTCTATTTATTAATAGGTCAAGCAAGCCAATGTAAGCGCGGCGCAGCAGCCCGGTGACGACTCCTCCCTCGATAAAGCGTCGTCGCAGACGCAAGAAACGATCAGAATGGCCAGTTAAACTAAAACAGCACATAAAACCTTTACAATTTTGTTAATGATTTATGTTCTCTCTGAAATAGGTCAATTGAATTAAAAATCAGTTGGGGTGTCAGGTTTTGCGCATTTAACGTTACACGTTGTATAATATCAAACAATTTCGCTTTTCGTGCCTGTCAATGTCAACGAGTTGTTCTTCTACCGGATTTTGTAGCGGATTTCATCATTATTTAGATAATTTATTCGGGAAGGTGTATGTGTGTAATTTTTATTTTTTATTTTATTTTATTTTATTTGGGAAAACAAACAATCATACATTGTATCTTACATCTAGATATACAATATGCTATGAATAAATGTACGATCCACTACGTTTCCACATATTACTGGGTTAGATACAGTGTAAAATAAACATCAACATAAATACAATTAGAGCAATACAATTTTATCGCTATCTTAAAATCTAATGGTTAAAAAACAACATTACTACTTATATAATTTAGAAATTCAAGAAATTTTAAGCGTTTAGAGCTAGGCGCTTAATAATTTGTTTTTTATATTTATGTTTCGATAGGGCGAATACATCGATATCACTAAAATGGTTATTGTAAGCCTTAACTAACCTGTGCAGCGGCGCTCTCTCTCCCGCATTTGTTCGACAGGGAGTTGTAGCAAACAGTGGATAGGAGCGCGCCTCTCGTCTCATTACCGTTCTAGGTACGATGTAGCTTAATTTGCTAATTAGTTCAGCGCAATCAAATCTATTATTTACAAGTCCATGGAGAATCATTCCTTGAAGCAACAAGCGTCTATAGCGCAATGCCAATAATCTAAACTTGGTCAAAGCGTTATTATAAGATAGACGTTCGATGCGATTTTTGTACTGCATTGCACTGAGGAATTTACCAGGAGTAATACGTTAATATTTAACTTAGATAAAGCACAAAAATCATCAATGTTTTGAAATGTCGCCATTTCTATAGATTACACCCGTGCGAAGGAAGGGCGAGTCGCTAGTCTTAACTAATATTATAAAGAGAAATTATTTGATTTTTTTTTTTTGTTTATTTGATACGGTTTCACGCTAAAACGGCTAAACGGATTTTAATGAAATTTGGCACATGGGTAGACCATGACCTGGATTAGGAAATAAAATATATTTTATTCCGATATCACCATGGGATCAAGACTCACTTGGGTGAAACCGCGGGGCGCTGCTAGTTATTAATACATAATTACTTTGACAGGCCTGTTCGTCTAGTGGTCAGTGGCCCTGACTACTATGCCCAAGGTCGTGGGTTCGATTCCCACCTAGGAAAAATGTTCGTGTGATGAGCACGATCATTTGTTCTTTGTCTGGGTGTAATTTATCTATAATATGTATGTATTTAGAAATATATATGTATGTTTATCAGTTGTCTAGTATTCATAGCACAAGCTCTGCTTAGTTTGGGACTAGATGGCGTTGTGTGAAAGTTGTGGAATATTATTATTATTATTATAATATAGGTAAGTCACAAAATCTATAAGAGAATATCTCAGGCTAACGTATTTGTAGGTGATGACAACATTTATGACAGACACTTTACGAGAGATACCATAAACTGCGGGATTGCTATTTACGATTAGTAGATTATTTAGTTTATGGCATATTTTATGATTTAGGTTGGTATCTTGTTGTTGAGTTAGTGTGCTCTTTTTACGGAAATAAATAATAGGTTGGAAGTGAGTTATTTTTTATTAGTTTATCCCTTAACAACATGGCAGTGGGTGATAAAAGTACGGTCAGTGAAATTAATAGGCAATTTAAAAATGGCGCCGGATCCCTTGTTCACAAACTAAACTAAATTTAAGTTCAGTGCATCTTTTTCTTTCTATTTCATTAAGAAAAGGACAGAAGATAAATATTAGTTTAGTCCTGTCAAATTAGTTAGCGCCTGACGTAAATTGACGTATTTTTAGTAGCCAATTTTTTAATCACGTCTAAACTTGTCTACGGAATAACTTAATTTGATAGGACTAAACTAATATTTATCTTTTGTCCTTTTCTTAATGAAATAGAAAGAAAAAGATGCACTGAACTTAAATTTAGTTTAGTCTGTGAACAAGAGAATTGACGCCAATAGCCATTCACCACTTACGCTTAAAAATATAGTAGATGAAAAAATCAGTAAAATATTTTTTTAAGCAAATCTATACCCTTTGTCTGTATTCCGAGGTATAGCAATGACTATACGGACCAAATAAGTTGGAAGTCAATTTACTTAGCAATTAATATCCCCAATTTTACAAAAAAGTCTAAATTAGAATGTACAGACGCCAGCACATCAAGCTACCCGAAACTGTCAGATTTTTCCAATCAACTTTGAACCTTATGCTTTAGAGCTAAAGTTGAAAATCTATTAAAGAAATCTGACAGATTGTAGTAGCTTGATGTGCTGGCGTCTGTACAAAAAATCCTACAAAATGCAAACACGGAAATTTTACAGATTTCCACATTTAATTAACAAATAAGCATTTTAGAGGCACAAAGGGAATAAATTAAAAGTCAATTTCAATTGATTCCATAAATTGGTTTCCTTTAAATCAATTAAAAATTACCGTGAGTAAAAGTATCGTCTGACGAAATGGAACTAATCTCAAAATAATGAACTAGAAAGCCCGTTTGCGTTAAAAATAACTTTTTTAAAAGGATTGTTCAAATCCGTTTGAACAATTCCGAATGGTCGAGCGAGGCTGAATAACTTCATCGAAAATGTTTGAAAAAAAAATAATTTATTAACTTGTTTCGATGCTTTTCGATTGGATAAATCGAATCGGAAACAATCGTAAGTGAACACAGATAATCGAGACTTTTCGGATATCTGTAAATCTTTTTTTTTTATCGCAATGCTGTGTAAAAGTCAATTAATCCGTAGGCATATACCTACTAGCCTTTTCCGAACTATGTCGGGGTCAGCTTCCAGGCTAACCGGATGCAGCTGAATAGTGAATACCAGTATATTACACGGAGCGACTGCCTACCTGACCCCACAACCCAATCACTGGGTAATACGATACCCCTTGGTAAGACTGAAGATGGTCACCCATCCACAGACCAACCGCGGCAAGCGTAGCTTAACCTGATCGATCGACCTGTGTGGCTGTTACGGCCCCTACAACGCCTGTATTAATAATGAATAGATAAATAATAAAACATTCATTTCAGCTCTGCTTGCTCAGCAAAGGACCGACCCGGTACGGACCGGTATTGCCCAAAGTGTTGTGCAGGGGTGTACCTTTTAGTACACCCATATTTTGCCAGGTACGTTTAAAAGTCCCATGTAATAGGGGGTGAACCTATTGTCATCAATTGGGCCCAGATCCAGACTCAGGGGCTGAGAAATTTTTGATGGAGAAACCCAATAATAAAAAGACTCGGCTAAAACACTCATAAGGGAACACTACTTGTCGTTGTGATCTTGTTGTCCTAACTGCAATCATCTACAGTCTTCTTTTATTTTCTTTGCTTATATATTGAATTTTTTTTCAGGCTCCAAATTTTTACAGGGTGTTCTACTTTCACTTTGGGACCAACTCTGAAATCACGAAAACAAAATCAGCTGTTTAATACAAAAGTTCAATACCTACTTGACAAAATTCGTGATCTCAGAGTTGGTTCCATAGTGAAAGTTATTCATATTCATGGGTAGAACACCCTGTAAAAATTTGGAGACGGTAAACAAAAACATGCTCTATTTAGTAAGTATGTTGTATGCTGTTCGCTACATTTATGCTCGCATAACTCGTCAAAATGTGGGGAACAACTACTTTTTTTTTTCGCGACCGATTTCGTACATTTTTTGTAGGTATATCGTCAGAAAAGGCGATATAACAAGTACAGTGGACCCCTGGTAATCCGGCCCCTGTCTAATCTGGCAGCCCCTGTAATCCAACATGTATATTATGTATTATTGAATACTTTTTTAACAATCTTCGCTAATGTAGATCTTCGCTAAATTCCGGACTATAGGATGTCTTCGGCAGTACTCCATAATCCAAAAAAATTCTATAGTTTGACACTGCCCTGCAGAACGTTTGTCGGATTACCGGGGGTCCACTGTATGTGGTATAATTTATTGCATATATGTGGGTTCCAATCTGTATATGTTGGTAGGGCAGCTAACTCTGCTTGCGCGATGCAAGATTTTGCGTGACGTCAGTATGTTGCGTAGTTCGCATGTGGCGATATACTCGTAGATACAGCCTCAGTACGAGAAGTCCCAGAGTGCAATTTCTACATTTTATCACAAATAGACACAAAAAAGACATTGGCATTCCTGATAAATAAAATTAAAATGAAATCAGGCTACATTGTACATCAAAAACGTTCGGAATCTGCGGTCCATCCCACCATCCCAAATAGAGACGGCATTTTTTGACGAAACTAACTTCATTTTTGGAGTACTCAGCCGTGAAAGGGGCGTCCAACCTTCGGGAAAAGGGAAACACCCCGTGTCGTTATTAGAATTTTGACAGTTCCCTTAGCATCACTGCCTTCGAGTTTATTGGAAAAAAACCGGACCACGCACAATGAAGGGTTCCGTAGTTGGAATTAATTTATCCCAAGAACAAACTTAACATTGTAGTTGAAAACCATGTTCTCCCATACATCGCAACTGCAAATGTAAATTGGTCGACTTATACTCGTTAACTTGTAAAGCCTACTTAGCTGTGATAGTTTTCCTTTTAACTTAGTTATATATACAGCGTGTAACGGAAGGGGGGTATCAACCCTGAAGGAGGTGAATGTGCTCATGAAACTCAACAACTTTCCCCAAAGAACATAGGTCGAAATATGAAAAAAAAATTTGGCCCTCCCATAGTAAATCAATCAGCTGGTAGTCAGTTTTGTAAGGGAGGGCCAAATTTTTTTTTCATATTTCGACCTATGTTCTTTGGGGAAAGTTGTTGAGTTTCATGAGCACATTCACCTCCTTCAGGGTTGATACCCCCTTTCCGTTACACCCTGTATACTATTACAGTGATTTTTTTCTTTTAGGGGGGGGGGGGGGGGGCACGTGACTAACAAAAAATAACACTTTAAAGCTTAGTATTTCACAAAAGGATCCCTGAATCGAAAAATTGTTTTGGTAGGGCTAGTGGCCAGTCATAATAAAAATTATAACAACAGCCGGTCGATTCTGTAAAAAATCTCACCGTGAAATCATAAGTGAAGTGAGCTTGAAGTGTGTTAATAGTGTTAATCCCTAACGACAACTCACTCCACGCTCACTTCACCCAAGTTTTCACGATGAAACGGTTACAGAATCGCACGGCTTATCATAATTCTTAATTTGCAAACTACCGCCTGCACCGCTGGCGCCAATATAAGGCTCTCTCTTTCCTTCAATTCGCCTACTCTTTGCACTTATTGTTTTAATTATATTGATGCGATGTTATGATACATGACCCCGGCAAATGACCCCTGTTTAGTTCTCTAAGTACAGGTTGCTCCAAGATGCTATTTTAGAAAATTGAAAATAAATATTAATGTTAATGAAAGCACGAAACCATATACGTGTGTTAAATTAATTTCGTCATTATAGCTCCACGCTGTATAAAGATTAACAAATGGCGGCGTAGGTTCAGTAATGTTGAGTGCCTTTGGGTACGGAACCCTAAAAACAAAGTTACCTCTCTATGGACCCTTAGATTGTTCAGAAAACAATTTGTTTGAGGCTTTGTCAGACGCTCGATTTCTGCTCAAGTACATGTAATAGAAAAATCTGAACGTCTTGTTAGATTTGTGAAGAGCTATTATTTTTTTATTTGCAAGATTTCTATTAGGATTTAGTTTATCAGTTTATTTTTTGTAATGGAAACTAATATAAATAATTAAAACTTGTCCACTTTTTGTCAAGTTGATACTTACAACCAGTTCTTTGTGCAGTTTTTTTGTTCTACGAAGTGACGCGCGCTTTACTTGTGGTAACCAAGAGTAAAAACACTCTGTGAATGTGTGTTAGCACAAGAGCTCATTTTACCGCCCTATCCGAGACGCAAGTGAAGTCGAAAGTGTGTGTATGTGTATTATGTGCTGACGCTACTCGTCTTAACGCACATATTCAGAGCATGTTTGCACACTTGATTACCACAAGTAAAGAGCGCGTCGCTTCGTGAGATGATAATAATACTGTAGTATTATAGATTAAGTGTTACATTCGACTTACCATCTAGCCTGAATGATTTAAACTAAAAATACTGATACTATGATTTATTAAATAAAATACGTTAATAATATATTTAAAAAAAAACTAAGTACCTAATCTGAAATTTAAAAAAACCCAAAGTAGTCTTTGTGTCATATTTAATTTTCATGGAATATACACGGACAGACCTATTGGTCTAGTGGTCAGTGGCCCTGACTACTATACGCAAGGTCGTGGGTTTGATTCCCACCCAGGACAAATGTTTGCGTGATGAGCACGATCATTTGTTTTTTGTCTGGGTGTAATTTATCTATAATATCGACTGCCGCAACAAACACTATCGAAACTGCAAATCACGTACTTCAAAGCAGAGCAATTCAAAGTTGTAATTCGATGCAAAATATTTTGTATTATTAACTTCAGTAAAATTATATAATATATAATTTTACTGAAGTATATTATATTCTATTTCTATCTATTTTTATCTGATATTTTGCATCGAATTACAACTTTGAATTGCTCTCCTTTGAAGTACGTGATTTGCAGTTTCGATAGTGTTTCTTGCGGCAGTCGATATGTATGTATCTAGAAACATATAATTATGTATGTTTATCAGTTGTCTAGTACTCATAGCACAAGCTCTGCTTAGTTTGGGACTAGATGGCGTTGTGTGAAAGTTGTGGAATATTATTATTATTATTATTATTAATATTGAGTCATTGTCATCATCATCATTTCAGTCAAAAGACGTCCACAGCTAGACATAGGCTTCCCCCAAACACCGCCATTTCGACCGGTTTTGTGCTACTCGCATCCAGAGGATTCCTGCGGCCTTGACCAAGGCATCGCTCCACCTTGTGGGAGGCCTTCCAACACTACATCTTCCGTTGCGCGGTTGCCACCCCAGAACCTTTCGGCCCCATCGGCCATCTGCGATGCGAGCAATGTGTCCAACTCATTGCCACTTCAGTTTGGCAATCCTTCAGGCTATATTCATTCTCCTGCGGATCGCTTCATTTCTGATTCCATCACGCAAAGAGACTCCAAGCATAGCCCTTTGGGTGCCTTTTAATCTTCAAATGAGGTCCATTGTGAGCGACCACGTTACGAATATTAACCAAACAGTATAATTTTCACAAAACAAAAAGCTCGTCAACATCTACAACTTAATACCTTTTCTAAAATTCAGAGAATATTTTCTAAAATATATGCAAATAAGGTGCAAAATATTTTATACTACGTAGGTTTAAAGCCCGCAAAATTTTCATTTTGATCTCTACAGGCGGTAAATTGAGTGCTCGATGAGAGGTGGGCATTTTAGACCTAAAGCTTTGAAGGACTCTTGTTTGGAATTTAGGTTTTGTAAAATTATGTCCCGTGTAATAAATACTGTTTGTCCTTTTTGTGGGTTAATTTGCCTGATACCTAAAGTTGGTGGAAACGGCAGAAAATTTACAATTTGATGTTAAGTGCTGAAATTATTTTTGGATGAAGAAAACAATGAGCTGCGAATAGTAACGTATTATTGTAGCTTGGTTTTTTAACGCAGCTTGCGGTATGAGTAAACTGGTAGAAATCGTCACGTGACAAAAAAGCGTTATAGCGGCCCCATCGATACGACTTTCTCTCTCTCTGTCTCGGTTTTTTTCTACCAAATGAGAGAGAGAGATAGTGAAGTCAAAATAAAATTCCAAGATGGCGGCTGCGAAAATTTACTAAATTTTCGAGAGTGAAACTTCGTTGTAGACGGGGTTCCACACCGTTTTTTTTTTTTAATTTGGCGCTAATGGACAGGATTCACGTAAGCTCAAGACAGAGAGGAATTGGAAAAGGGGGTACTTTCCCTGCGTTTGGACTTTGGGGCATCTGAAGGCTAGAAATCCTACTAATCACAATAATATTATAAAAATAAATAAATCATCATCATCTGCCTAGCCTTTTCCCAACTATGTTGGGGTCGGCTTCCAGTCTAACCGGATGCAGCTGAATACCAGTATTTTACATGCAGCGACTGCCTGTGTGACCTCCACAACCCACTTACTGGGTAATACGATACCCCTTGGTAAGACTGGTTGTCAGAATTTCAGGCTACTGACGACCCGTAACGACTGTCAAAGATCCACGAATGACAGCTGGGACCAACGGCTTAACGTGCTTTCCGAGGCACGGAGGGGTCTTGGTATGTGAAGATAATCACCCATCCACTGACCAACCGCGGCAAGCGTATCTTAATCTGATCGATCGACCCGTGCGGCAGCTATCACTTAGCACGCCCCTCATCTAGTAATAAATAAATAATTATCATAAAAAAAAACATTTTGGGAACTAGATCTAATACTTAAGCGTTTTTAGCGAAACAGAAACTTAGTCACAATACCAATTTTCTTTTTTTTTTCTAGACTAGTCCTTATGTGAGGACTAGTCTTTTTTTTCCTAGATTGAACCCCCACAAAATATGTTTTGTCAATAATAATAATAATTTGTCACCCAATAACTGAGCTTAGCAACAGTGAACAAGGAAATAACCATGATAATAATATTCTTCAATTTATGCCCAAGAAAATTGCTTCTCGCTATAATGAAAATAAAAGAAAAACATCGTTTCTTTGTTAGTTTACTGTAGCTTCTTTCAAGAATGCAGTCAGCGCGAGATTGTTGTAAGTTATAACACCCCCAAGCTAATGCCCCAGCTGGCTTTCTTTGAATAGTAAGAAACTTGTATCTTCTTTTTTAACTGCATAGTTAAGCTTTTAAATGGGTTGTGGAGGTCAGATAGGCAGTCGCTCCATGTAAACTACGTGCTCCCTTTCACCGGCTTCATAAGGTTCATAACTCATTTGTTGGGCTTGGTATAGCCTTTTATAACAAGCTACCCTCTTCTTTGCTAGATTTGCCTTTTAATGCATTTAAAGCTCAAGTAAAATCCAACCTTTGTTCAAAGGCATACTACTCCATCAACGACTACTTAAACGATAAGAATAGTTGGTCGCCCTGATTAACTCAAGACAATGTTTATGTTCTTTCTCCAGAATTAGATTACTGATAGGTTATTATACTATGAGCTCATTATACAATTGTTTTTATTGGGCTGTATAAGTCAAATCAGTTTAGTTTTATTTTTATTATATTATTGACATAATCAACCCATTTAAATGTTTTCTAATGAGTTGATTACAATATGTGGTTAGCTAGTGACCTCGACGATTGATCATATTATTCTTACCTGAGCAACCGGCAGCAAGTTCGTCATGCTCCCTCAGATGTCACTGCTTGCGGTAGCGTCGGGGGTCGGGTTGCCTCCTTCCCTCAAATATGGCGAGGGGGGTGATGGCTGATCTTTGCGTTATGCTCGTGAACGGGTGCTGCTTGTGGTGACTGGTCGTCTTGCTGACCATGGTTTTATTATTGTTATAATTAGTAATAACTTGTTTATTTAGTTTCCTTCGATGGTCCTAGTTTATCATTTGTGACTTCAAGCGACAGCTATGTAAACAGAACCCAGCATTGCATAAATATGTTAGCGGTCACGCCCTTCATACCTGGAGGCTTTTATTTAATTTTCATTTATTAATTTTTGCTTGAGTACCTACGTATAGTTTTTTATTGTATTTCTTGGTATATTGGCGTTGCTAGCTGACATATGGCAGATAATTGAATTTAGTGTCCTGTGTCTTGTAATGTTAATTGCTTTGCATACCTTGTATTGTATTCAGTCAAGTATTTTCTAACTGAACAGACAGCTGTGCTGCTGGGGAGTTTGTTGCGCCACTTCTTCTTCCCAGCGAAAGCACTAGGAAGTGGTGAAGGGCGGGCGTTTTGGGGGACTGTCTTTTGTAATTTTGACGTTCGAAAAGTGCTGATTCTCAGCCTAGTTTGAATAAATGACTTTTGATTTTTTGATTTTGATTTTTAAAAATACTGGTATTCAGCTGCATCCGGTTAGACTGGAAGGCGACACCAACATAGTAAGGAAAAGGCTAAGAAAAAAAAAAGTTTAATAAATAAGAATGTGAAAAAAAAAATGTTCATTACAACAGCTTTTACTTGATGTTTCGAACTTTGTAGAGAATACGGATTCTTCATATTGAAATAACTATCATCTGCTCACGAACTCATACGCTTGAAATTTCTTGTTCCCCCACCCCGTCGCATCCCACCATCTGCCCGCGCTATCATTTCGTTTTCGCTTAGTGTTATTTATTTACTTAATACTTCAACCACATAAATTTACAGAGGTGGACTTAATGCCATAGGCATTTTCTACCAGTCAACCTTTGGGTGATGCAGAGAAAAACAGTAGTAGGTGCAATCATGAAAATTTAGAAGTAAATATTTTAAATATAAAGATACGCATGAACCTATTAAAACTGAAAATATAGTGTGTACCTAATTACATATAAATATAAGCACAAACAAATATTCATAAATGCATGAATATACTAAAAAGAAATAAGAATCTCGATTATGATTGTAAATGTATGCTTGGTCAATATCTAGTATCAGGTGGGAAGACACTGACAGCTCACTCCACGCTCACTTCACCTAATTTTTCACGGTGAGATGATTACAGAATCGCACTGTAGTTTGATGGTCCCTATCACACCCCTAAATTTGACCATACCTTTCTGATACAAGTTGTATTTGCCATCAATTTCATGTCACAATAGAATAAACAATAACAAGGTATGGTCCCAAAAATACGGATGAAATAAATCCGTTTTCGTACACAAATAGCACCACAACATAAAATATTGAACAACAAAAACTGCGTGGCTTACAAAATTTCTCTAGGAGGACATTTATTTTCATTCGTTCATAGGTTCAGCCGAAGCCATTACGTTAAAGCCGAAAATTCCCTATTCGGCACTCGGCCCAAATAAATGGCAGTGCAAATAATTTTGGGGACAAACAACGCCGGACTAAATTCTTATAGACGTATCTAAAGGTAGGAGCGTCGGCAAAAAAATATTTTTGAACAAAGCTTTATAAAAAGATAGATTTTTGATTTTAGATTTTTTTTTTTCATGTATATAATTGTGGTTGGAAAATCGTTACCACCTAAAAACTGAAAATAGGTTTACCGTTTATCTAAGGATGACATTCACATTATTTCAATCAATGAACACTCAGAAAACCGAGGAACTCCTGGCGAAATTCGTAACAACCGCACGCGTCGACGGATCAGATTGAGCTACGCATGCCCCGGTCGGTCTGAAGATCTTTACATACCGAGACCCCTCCGTGCCTCGGAAAGCACGTTAAGCCGTTGGTCTCGGCTGTCATTCTTAAATCCTTACGAATCGTTACGGTTCGTCATAAGCCCGAAAGTCTGACAACCAGTCTTACCAATGGGTATCGTGGTACCCAGTAACTGGGTTGTGGAGCTCAGATAGGCAGACGCTTCATGTAAAATACTGGTGTACAGCTGCATCTGGTTAGACTGGAAGCCGACTCCAACATAGTTGGGAAAAGGCTAGGCAAATTAACATGATAATGACACCTAACATAAAGCATGCATTACAAACGGTAACGGTCTATTTGTATAACGATTTAAATTTTGTAATATTATAATGTAATAATGACATATTTTTGTAAAAATGTATCAATGATATATTCTGTGATAACGACATAAATTTCAATAATTTGCACCCTTGCTTGCAAGCCGAATACAGTGACTTTAAAGCTATAATATCTTCCTTGTAAAAATGTATTTCTTGCAAATAAATATTATTATTATGTCATTTATTTATATATTTTTTTTATTATTATTAACGAATACAATATTATTTATCTATTTAATTCGCTCCATTTTGTGGCCGTTTTCAAAGATCCTAGGAAAGGCACAGCACCCTAATTGCGTGACACATAATCTGAATCATTTCGAAGAATATGCTATCCATTGGTTTATATCTCAACAACGCAAATAACGCAATGAATTTTGATGAACTGTCAAAATGAAAACCATTGCTACTGTTAGAGTAGTTACGAAATTCCCTGCTTGCCTTTTTGTTTCATCAAATTTATCTAAAAAAATATACGTACATTTTTGCCTCGCGTTTTTCCTATCGTTACAGGAGAGATATCAGCACTACTACATTATTCAAGTTGTACTGGCCATACCTTATATTGGGCCGGTGAGCTCATAGCTGGCCATCCTGAATATTTTACCCTGGCGTGTTGTCAATTTTGTAGTACCTAGTCGGCAACTAAATAAATTACGTTCCGCTGACAATATGGCTCGAATTTAGTTTACGATGAGTGATGGTCGATGTTGGTTTATTTTTTTGTTGGAATAATAGTTTATGCAGAAGTATTTCTAGGCTCATGTGCGAAATTTCATAGTCAAAATCAAAAGTCATTAATTCATACCTACGTAAGAATCAGCTCTTTTTGAACGTCTACAGACAGTCCCCCGAAACGCCTGTCCTTCACCACTTCCACTTCGTTACGGATCCTCAGAAGCCCGAAAGTCTGACAACCAGTCTCACTAAGGGGTATCGTATTACTCAGTAACTGGGTTGTGCTGGTCAGATAGGCAGTTGCTTCATGTAAAATACTGGTATTCAGCTGCATTCAGTTAGAATGGAAGCCGACCCCAACATAGTTGGGAAAAGGCAGGCAGATGATGATGAGAAGTAGTCCAAATCTAGTTTATGATTGGAAAATAACTAAGTAGGCAGTTGTTAGAAGCTCAAAAGTCTCACAACCAGTCTCACCAAGGATATTGTATTACCGAGTAACATAGTTGTGGAGGTCAGATAAGCAGTCGCTTTATATAAAATACTGATAATCAGCTTGTAACGTTACATTTAGCTGAGGGCTAATTGAAACTTACATGTAAAGCCTGTTGGTCTAGTGGTCAGTGGCTCTGACTACTAAACGCAAGGTCGTGGGTTCGATTCCCACCCAGGACAAATGTTTGTTTGATGAGCACGTCCATTTGTTCTTTGTCTGGGTGTAATTTATCTATAATATGTATGTATTTAGAACTATATACAACGTGTAACGTTAAATACGCAAAACCTCAGACACCCCAACTGATTTTTAATTCAATTGACCTATTTCAGAGAGAAAATAAGTCATTAAAAAAATTGTAAAGGTTTTATGTGCTATTTTAGTTTTACTGGCAATTCTGATCGTTTCTTTCGTCTGCGACGACGCTTTATCGAGGGAGGAGTCGTCACCGGGTCGCTGCGCCGCGCTGACATTGGGTTGCTTGACCTATTAATAAATAGACACGGCAACGTTTTTAATGAAGATTTTTTGAAAAATGTGACCTATATTAAAAAGTGGTTCAATTAATTCTGCTCGTTATTCAGATCAAACTATTTTCAGTTTTTGCGCATTTAACGTTACACGTTGATGTTTATCAGTTGTCTAGTACTCATAGCACAAGCTCTGCTTAGTTTGGGACTAGATGGCGTTGTGTGAAAGTTGTGAAATATTATTATTGTTTTTTTAAATAAAGAGATATAAAACACATTATTAAAGTCGGCTTCGAAACGGGACTCGCTGGAGCGCTTGGTAGTGGTAGAATAGGTTGGGGCCGGATATCATTTTCTCCCGCAATCAGTAAATTAATTCAATAAATAAAACATGTTTTATACATAATAATAGAATGCATTGTATATGCAATCATAATACGATTATGGCATAATATTCCAATTGGTGGTGTGCGTTAATTCCAAGGTATGTTTTATCTGATGAACATTTCCACAAGAAGCTTTACTTTTGCAAAAAAAACTTCTAGGAAACGTTCATTCTCAAAAATCAAATCTCCAATCATAAAAAATTATGTACCTAACAAATGAAACAGTTGAATAATTCATCTCTTAATACTTTGAAGTAAAGTTATGCTACGGTTACATTAACAAAAACTTGGTCGTTATATCAACTTTGTTTTTCTTAGATTAAAACCCCAAAAATTAGTAATGTTTTGACAATTAAAATACTAGCTTTGAAATTATATAAAATGAACAACAGAATTAGCATAAAAAATATGATTAAAATATCGATTATGATTGTAAATGTTTGCTTATTCAATCCTTAGTATCAGATGGGATGATATTGACAGCTCACTCCACGCTCACTTCACCTAAGTTTTCACGGTGAGATGGTTACAAAATGCACAGCAGATCGTACAAGTCTACATAAAAATCACATCACTGTTGGGCATCGTATCCCAACAGTGGTAATTAGGAAATAAACAAAGAACAAACAAAACCTAAGCAAAGACGTCACAGTCAACTTGAATGATTGCTATTCATCATAGGGCCTCAACATTATTTATTTTATGCGATTCATCTGTTTCATTTAATGGGTGAAATAAAAGATGGTCGTCGTTTCTTTGATCTGCTACGTTTATTTTAAATTGTAAGGGCCTCGCTTTGTTTCTGGAAGCTAAAAATAGGTAATCAATCTTTCTGTGTTTATTGCCAAGTCATATAGAACATCATTTATTTGCCCGCCAGTTCGTCCGCGTGGAATTTCTAGAACCGCCCACCCATCCCATCGCCACGGTAATATTATAATACAGTAGTGTAACTCGGCCGCATGATAGAAATAAATGCCTGCAGCCGCGCGGTACGGTGCGTTAGGGCTGCCCGTCTCCAGCATTTCCGTATCATGATTCATTCAGAACCGCATATAACTACCTATTTCACTCGTCTCAATAACTTTCCGTTACTCTATTCGCTTTATTTATTAATCCAAACACCTTTTTATTCGTGAGATAAAAGGGAATACTTATCCATTAAAAAGACACACATTATGTACCTACCAATTAGTAAGTAAAATTATTTTATAGTCTTACCTTTCAGAGTTTCCAGGTAATTTACAAAAACTTATGTCTGGATGCGTTATTGACTAATTTATACAACCAAAAACAGCACAATATTTCCTACTCGTCATATTAACTGATTTTTAGAGAAAAAAATCGCGCGGTTATTGTTAAAAAAACAACACACCGTCCGTTCGACACTGCGGTACAGCCGTGACTGTCTGCGCCCCGAGCGCACGCCGAGATCGAGGCGCGTAGGTATAGCTCGCGTTTCGTCCGTTTGTATGAAGTTGGAGTACTGTATTATAATATTACCGTGCCATCGCATCGTCTGCCAGCGCTATTACTTCGTTTCACTTAGCGTACTTTTTTATTTTTCTATTTGTTCGGCTCCTAAAAGCCCTAGCGTGAAGTTAAATAACCTATAACCTTCCTCAAAACTGGGGCCAACAAATGCAAAAATATTTTATCAAATCCGACACGTATTTCCCGAGATTAGCGCGTTCAAACAAACAAACTCGTCAGCTTTATTATTAGTTTAAGATTTAAGAGCTTCGGGTATGATGAAAGAAATCTTACCTTGTACAACCTTAAAAAGTTACGTTTCTTACGACAACGGTGGCCATCTCATAACGACCACAATGATGGCTGTCATGACAATAATTGGACCGAGGTTTGACGTTTTGACGAGGTTTGACAAATAATGCTGTCAGGAAAACACGCCAACTTACTTGCTCATAAAACGTTTCGGTGAAGTCATTTGGCGGTCAGTTGCGGACGCTATGGTGGCCGTCCCATTCGAAACGCATTGAATATCTGTTTAAAACACGGGAAAAGTCGAAAGTGTTTGTGTTATGTGCTAACGCACACATTCACAGCCTGTTTGTAAACTTGGTTAGCACAAGTAAAGTACGAGTCGCTTCGTGAGATAAAGATAACGTATTCATATTTTATCGGATCTAGACAAAGTTCTGTTTGAGAGGTTTTCGGCATCTAAATATTTATACATTATTACCAATCTGACTTTTAAATATTCCATTTATTTGTAAGGTTTGAAATTACTTTCAATTTGTTTTATGGAAATTATAACAATTTAATTAAAAAAATAGCAATAAATTTATTTTATTCAAATGTTTTATTTCAATAATGTATCATTTGTATAAAAGCTACGGGCCCGTGGCTAAATAATAACAGCCGCACAGGTCGGTCGATCAGATTAAGCTACGCTTGCTGCGGTTGGTCTGTGGATGGGTGACCATCTTTACATACCGAGATCCCTCCGTGCCTCGGAAAGCACGTTAAGCCGTTGGTCCCGGCTGTCATTCGTAGATTTTTGACAGTTGTTACGGGTAGTCAGAAGCCCAAAATTCTGACAACCAGTCTTACCCCTAGGTATCATATTACCCAGTAACTGGGTTGTGGAGGTCAGATAGGCAGTCGCTTCATGTAAAATACTGGTATGCAACTGCATCCGGTTAGACTGGAAGCTGACCCCAACATACTTGGGAAAAGTCTAGGCAGATGATAAATGTATGAAAGCTACGCTTTGCATCACATAAGTATTATAAGTAGTACTTACCATATTCAAATTTTAGACTAAAAAGTCTAAACTTAATCAAAAGCAATAATTTGAAGCTCCACTTCTAGACATTGAATAACGATCACATGCCTCCACAATATTAATCTTTAAATCTACGATAGCTTCAGTACAGACATTCACTTTATGTTCTCCAAGTTTGATAGCTAATGGGAGTTTTTCTTCGACCTATTTCTCCATAAAATGATTTCAACTGTAATCTGTCTTGATAAAGACGACTGCCCTTAATGGGATCAGCAGAGTCCCATAAATCTTTATTTGTTGTTCTTGTGTTATCCGTAGCGAGTGTTCAGGGACAGCCTTCTAATGTACAGACGCCAGCACATCAAGCTACCCGAAACTGTCAAGTTTTCCCAATCAACTTTGAACCTTATGACTCAGTGATAAAGTTCAAAATCTATTAAAAAATCTGACAGATTGTAGTAGTTTGATGTGCTGGCGTCTGTACAAATGGCAAATGACCATACATGTATATACACGTTGCCAACTGTCATTAGTATTTAGGGAACTGCCTCAATTGTAGTGTACGTACTTTTGCAGTCGGGCTCGTGGTTAAATAATAACAGCCGCACGGGTCAATCGAAGGTTAAGCTACGCTCGCCGCGGTCGGTTCTTGGATGGGTGATAATCCATTACCTATGGAGACCGTGTCTCGGAACGTTAAACCATTGGTCCCGGCAGTCACTCTTTCAGGGGCACGTTCATGTAAGTTACAATATAAGTCGTAAGGCTCCTCAAGTTCTGAGTTGAGCTGCACAATTTTTGACAAATGCGTGCACTGACTGGACAGGTCCGCTCAATCTGTGTGGTTCTTTACTCAAAAGACCATTTCAGACACCAATCTGCATGGTCTTCACATGATCTGACCAAGATTATGTCTGGACTTTAAAAGAGACTGTGACCTCTGAGTTTGTTTCGGCCTTTCTTCTCAGAGTAGTCAGATAGGAAACGCCGACCTCATCTAGTTTAAAAAAATATGATTGACATGTAAAAGTGTTTGTACAAACCTACTTACAGAAAATAAATCATTTATCATTTATACTTGTTTTTATGTTATTTCTAGTTATATTTAGGCTCAACAATACTGAAAACATGGTTGAAAAAATTATCTACGCGCTGGTTAGCTACTGTAACCACCTAATTATGAGTGTGATATTACATTGGAAACGCAAAATCACATAAATTATTTATCAAATACATGCAAAAGATGTCTAAATACGTCTAATAAAATAATCGAAGTCATAAAAATCACGCCCTTTCGTTTTTTTTTTTTCGGAAAGTTTTTTTTGAGCACATCACAAAAACACTGATACACACAAACTATTATCGGTGCCACTTACTGCCTAAACTAAATCAAGCGTAAGGTGTATTTCTATGTTAGTTCAATAAATAATTATTTAAGCGATTATATAATCGCTATATGGCATGAATTTAAAGAAAAAAACCGAAATATGTGGTTAGCGTAACTAACCACAGACCCTGAAAGAGTTAAAAGTCGTTGCGAAATGTCAGAAGCCCAAAAGTCTGACAACTTACCAAAGGGGATTCGTGTTACCCAATAACTGGGTTGTGGACGTCAGAAAGGCAGCCGTTCCATGCAAAATACTGGTAGCATAGCTGCATACTGTTAGACTGGAAGCTGACCCAAGATATTTGGGAAAAAGCTACGCACATTGATTGACGTACTTTTTATACTCGAAACACACAAAAGTTTGATGACAAGACACGAGTACTGTAACAGATTTTTAATGAGAGCTTTAGAGAGAAAATGATCTATTCTGTAAAAATCTCACCGTGATAATTAAGGCGAAGTGAGTTTGAAGTGAATACTATCAATCCCTAGCTTCAGGTAGAATGACAGCTCACTTCACCTAAGTTTTAACAGCGATATTTTTTACAGAATAGCACCGCTACGGTAGCCTAGTAGTAATGACCCTGAACTACGTATTGTACACACGCCAGCACATCAAGCTACCCGAAACTGTCAAATTTTCCCAATCAACTTTGAACCTTATGTTGTAGCGATAAAGTTGAATATCTATTAAAGAAATTTGACAGATATTAGTAGCTTGATGTGCTGGCGTCTGTACGTCGTGGGTTAGAACTCAGGCAGACACTTTACTCCAATCAATCAATCAACTCAGCCTATCGCAGTCCACTGCTGGACATAGGCCTCTCACAGACTGCTACAACACCCTGTCCTCCGCCTTCCGCATCCAGTCTACCCCAGCTACCTTCTTTAGGTCGTCCGTCCATCTAGCTGGGGGGCGTCCCACACTACGCTTGCCGATAGGCGGTCTCCACTCCAGGACTCGTCTGCTCCACCGGCCATCGGCCCTTCGACAGACATGGCCAGCCCACTGCCACTTCAGTTTGCTTACTCTGCAAGCTATGTCGGTAACTCCGGACACTTTACTCAGTGTTATTTATTTCACCACCACTACTCTCAAAACAGTGAAGGAAAAGAAAAAATCGTAAAGAAACCGGTGTCTTAGTACCAAAGATTTGAAGACATGTGATATCCACCAACCTGGACTGGCCCGAGTAGTGGATTATGGTCCACTCCTTTTCACATTAAGGAGGCCTATGTCCAAGCTAATGCTAAGGGAACGCTATAGGCTATATTATGCTCTGTTTTTTTTTTTTTAAAGTTCTACGAACACGTGGTAATTAGCATCAAGTATAACGAGTGTACAATGGGATCTCTTCTTTTCGCATAATGTTTTTTGTTCCTAATATACTTTGGCATAAATATTTTGGTATAATAATACTTTGTCATCATTGTTTTTGGCATACCGTTTATGTTGACATAATAGGTTAGGTCAGGATAGAGAATGTATCTGCCGGCCGTGGTCGAGTCTATGGTCGGCAGCGAGGAGTCCTGGGACGCGGTGGTTTCCTTCTGCGAAACGGTCGTCTCGCAGAAGGAGGCTGCGGAAAGGGAGAGGGAGATCTCGTCCCCTCACCCGGCCCACAGCAGGCGCACCGGGCGTCGGCGGAGGGCGGATAACGCCCTCTTCCAGCCCCCCTAAATTGGTCCAGGGGCGACGGACGTGGGGACGTCCGTCGCCCCCCACACTTCAGGACCCGAGGCGGCGGCGCGTAGTGTTCCACGCGCGCCCCTCTTAGACGTCGCGTGGGGAGTTTAACACCTCACTCCCCTGACACGAGGAGGCCCGCAGGCGCGGGCCAGCACCAGCCGGGGGTTGCGGAAGTATCGTTCGTTCCCGCGACCCCCGGCGTAGGTGAGAGAGGGAACACCGGGGTGGTTTTTAGTCAGTAAGAGTCTGACAGACCCCGCCGCCAGTCCCAGGGCGGCGGACATCCATGAGGATTTTCCAAGCCGAAACAAAAAAAAAAAAAAAAGAATATAGAATGTATGCTTTAAAAAAATATGCGTGTTTTATGCGTAAATATAATTAAAATAAACAAAAGTATGCCATGTTATATTATGTATAAAAAAAATTATGCAAATGGATAGTGATCCGTGTAAAATACCCTCAAAGAAGCCGAGAGTCACTTGTTTTTCCCGTTATTATGATTTGTTTTTTGTACAGGACCACACCTAGGAACCATCTATTTACGGAGATATTGAAGATCAAAGCTCCAACTTTTTTTGACGTTTATTTAGGAAAACAAGTTTTAACCCTACAGTGCATGATTTTTCTCATCGGCTTAAAAAAATACATTAGCCTGCAAATATGATGCAATTTCTCGAAAAAATATTTAGAAAAATCATAACTCAATAGAAACGTATGTTTTTGTGCATGGCACATCATGCATTATAATGTTAATATGTGTTACGTAGAATCAATGAAATTACAAGATTACACATAAAATGACAAATATGAACATGAACTTACCTCTACTAATTATTTCGACCCTGAAAATTCTATCATTTTAATTTTATCATTTTTTTGCGATTATTATACGCCGCTCGTTAATCGTATTCAAAGTACCTACCGATTTGAAGAAAACATAAATAAATGTTTATCTACAGATCTATCCAAAATAGATGGTACTAAATTCGAAACTCAAATACATAATAGTTAATCTTGTCAATCACGCTACTTGGATCGATTTTAAAAATATAAGACATTTTTCGGTGTGTCCCATATGTGGGACACTATGCACTGTAGGGTTAAATATTATAACTTATCTTTAAATGCTCTAACGATACCTATACCGTTGTGTGCACCCATAAACACAATGCGCAAGACCGTAAACAGCAAATTTTCACACCAAAATTAAAAGCCCTTTTCCATCAAGTTCTTACACCAAGTTACTTAGCTTTATGTACATAATGCGTAGCTGACGGCTTCGTAAAAGGCCTTTTTACACCCTGTTTTCGTCCTTGAGTGATGAAAATTACAATTTCTCATTATAACAAGTATTTTCACAAGAATCCAATTTAATTCATTCCAAGCCAATAAAAATAATTTCACCAGTAAAGTGGCACGAAAACCAATTGAATACGAAATTGAATACAATAATATAATTGAAATACAAAACAGAACGAGCAAATGCTATTCCAAATGAAATAAAAAAAAATACATTGAACTATTCGGATGCAAGCTTCTACCACAGTACTGAATAATGAATTTGGGAACCGACTATATGAAAATGAGAATAAGTGTATGGTTGGCAAAAATGGGCGAGGGTTTTCGTAAAATTTCTGGTTTTTGCAAAGGTATTATACCTATGGCCTCAATGTTAGGTTTGCGGTTTTCAAGGTCTGGGGCCAAAGAGTTTAAATAATTTTGTTGATTTTTAAAATACAGGGTGTAAGGGACATCGGCGTGCAAACTGTCGGTACTGGGGCTGTCTAGAAATATTGTTCTGAAAGAATGGTAACAGTCGCCCGTGTCATTTTCACCAACAAGTTTAACATTGTGTGGGTACAGACGCCAGCACATCAAGCTACTACAATCTGTCAAATTTCTTTAATTGATTTTGAACTTCCCAAATTTTCAACTTTTCAGACTTAACAGTTTCACATCTTCAAAATTTGACAGCTTGATGTGCTGGCGTCTGTACTTAGTCCCATTCATTAATTCTCTTTCGCCTATCCCAATTTGTTTGGTGTTGGCGCAACATGTAATTATTTAGATAAAACAGACTCACTTCTTCTCCCCAGCGAAAGCACTAGGAAGTGGTGAAGGGTGGGCGTTTTGGTGGACTGTCTTTTGTAATTTTGATGTTCTAAAAGTGCTGATTCTCAGCCTAGTTTGAATAAATGACTTTTGATTATGATTCGATTTTGAATTTTCAGTCATACTTCTCTAAAAGTCGTATTCTCGGAAATCACACTCTTTCTAGCCATATCATCTTTCACACAGTCCAACCATCGTTTCTTTGGTCTTCCTCTATTCTCATAGCCTCAAAACTTCATAATCAAAACTTTCCTCACGAGATTGGCCTAATCTTGGGAAAAGATTAAATCTAAACCAAAACTGCAGTGCAGCAATTCCGCACTATTTTTCTCAATAAACTAAGCTGTTTCGTGCTATTGATATCGTTTCAAAGCGGTGTGAAAATAATCCAATTTCCTGAAGGCTTTCCAGACAAAAGGTGCAGTAGAACGTTTTGCTGCCCGTGGAGGCAACAAACCAATATTTATTTTTCTATCACAGCGATCTCGTCCTAACTTTCTATAACAATGCCGCCAGTCTTTTGGAAACATTACCAGCCGACAGCGATGTGGAAGAATTTTTCGACGACATGTTTTAGTTTGTTAACAGTTTAGTTAGGTTAATACCCTAAGTATTATATTTTTATTTTAATAGTTTATTAGTTAATCTATATATATGTATATACAACGTGTAACGTTAAATGCGCAAAACCTGAAAATAGTTTCATCAGAATAACGAGCAGAATTAATTGAACCACTTTTTAATATAGGTCCCATTTTTCAAAAAATTTTCATTTAAAAGGTTCCGTGTCTATTTATTAATAGGTCAAGCAACCCAATGTCAGCGCGGCGCAGCGGACCGGTGACGACTCCTCCCTCGATAAAGCGTCGTCGCAGACGCAAGAAACGATCAGAATGGCCAGTAAAACTAAAACAGCACATAAAACCTTTTCAATTTGTTTAATGACTTATTTTCTCTTTGAAATAGGTCAGTTAAATTAAAAATCAGTTGGGGTGTCTGAGGTTTTGCGCATTTAACGTTACACGTTGTATACAACATTATTTTTAGTATATGGCAAACCCGGAACACGTGTCTAGTATTTTTATGTAAAGAATCTATGTACAAAATTTCAAAACTGTAAAATGAAAAATCACGAAGTTATAAGCTTGTTATGTTACCTGATTTTCCTTCCAAAAAGTTGGTTACCGCTTAACACGCACCGCCGGCCGACTGGCTGTGACCTGTGTTGTGCGCATATGATTGCGGATATGTACTCAGTGTCGCTCGGTGTCCAACTTGTTACCATTTTTAAATATTTTTGGGACAAAATATTACATGGTGTAAAAATTATTGCAATCGATTGAGTTACTTATTCTGAACAAACTATATTCAAGTTTGCAGTATACTAAAAATAATGTTGTATAAAAATATAGGGACACACACCTCGTGTGTCCCTATATTTCACTTTGCAGCTAAAACTGCACGTCGCAGACGCATAATGTTTGTATGTCGCAATAGGTACAAAGCTCCCATCGTGCACTATGGTGGTTGCAAGTAGATGCCTATAAGGGTGTAGAAGATACGGGGGTTGAAAAATGTGATTTCTAAAAATGTGTGATTATCATTAATAAAAATGTTTAGTATATCAGTTAATGTTAGATGATTTAACTTATTAATGTCTACTTAGTCGTAAGATATTAATGTAAAAACAAGTAAGATCAATAAATTAGTAAGAAAAAAGAAAATGTGTCTTTTATATGAAAAAACTATGAAGTAAGTAGTGATAGATTATTAACATTAACAAATAACTATACAATTAAAAATGACCCAGCGAAGCGGGTATTCACAGCTACTTTACTATAAGTTTATCCAGTGTATATATTTTTGTCCTCTTTAATCATATATTTTCTTCTTTTCTTCTTCGCCCTGAAGGGTCATATTCATTGAAAGATTCTCATTCAATTTATACCAGCAATCTCTTGGGAACCAAATTAATTATAGACTGATCAAAATATCCTAACATCAAATATCGCCATCAAAACATTGTTTTTAATTTTCCAACTTGTTCACTGACCATACCATATAACTAAAACGCCGTACCTAACCGCGCAGTATGGCGTAACATACAAATGTTCAATTTCGTACAACACGCAGCCAAATTGAATTCTTTGTCGTTTACCATGTTCTGCGTATTGCCGTATCCTCACGCAACATTGTACGACTTTAATTCACTTTTATTGTACTTACTGTTCACAGGAACAGATAGGTGTTTACAATTAAAATACAAACCTACTTGGATGTCTATATAAATACATAAACTCACAAGGTAACGGTGCGGTTTAAATCAAATCAAAATCGTTTATTTGCATAAAATGTAAAACAAAAGATGATATAGAAAATTGTAGTGCAAAGACACATTTCGCTATGTAATGATGGCATGCAAATATTTAATACATTGGAAACTCGATTAACCGGACTAATTGTTGTCGTTAGGGATTCGGATAATCGAAAATCCGGATAATTGAATGTTTGAAGAAAAGCGGGTTCTGTGCATATGTCGTACATATAATTATAATGTTATGTTTTTATTAAAAACAACAAATACATATCAACGAAAATTAATGTTTTTTTTTTAATTATTATGAGATACATATTTCAACATACGACGTATGCACTTCTGCCGCCGTAGGTAAAAGGGGCGCATCTGAGGAAAGGGAATAGAGAAAAATGAGCCTTAATGGATGCGCCTTTTTTGTTTAGTAAGGTTTATTTTTCTTTCTTACCAATGTTCGTCCTTTTCGCTTACTGCGGCAGACTTATTGGTCGTGGTTGGTCGTGGTTGATAGTCCGGATAATCGTACTGGAATCCGTATAACCGAGGGCCGGATAATCGAGTTTCTACTGTACATAAAGTAACTAGGTATGTAGGAACAACATACAGTAATATACTATTAACGTAGTTCACTTAATCAACAAAGAAACATAAATAATTTAAAAAATATTACAATGCATTTCTGAAGTGGCAACTCTCAAGATTTGACTCTCAAGATTTTTTTGTTCAGAAAATGACTGACAGAATAAAAACAATGCGATATCAACCATTTTTTCAAAACCACACAGAATTTTTGTAAGGTAGTTCTGTATTTCTGCTTCTTAAAGTAACATATAGTGATGAAAATTAAAAAGAAAAATTAAATGGAAAAGTTAAAAAAGAAAAATTAAAAAATTTGATCATGTTGAGAGGATGAATTGAAGGTGATTAACAAAAGGTATTTGCAAGAAAGATGTGAGTGGAAACGCTGGGAGGGGACGTCCTAGTCCTACAAGTTATTTGTTTTATGACGTACAGTGCTCAGACGTGGACGCTCGCACTGTGTACGGGTGAGAGTGGCACAGAGAGCAATGGCGCGTCCCATGCTTGGCACAAAGTCCAACGATACCGGAAAACGAGTAATGGAACTCAAATTGAGTTGGGCAAGACACCACACAAAGCGCAGTGATGACAGGTGGAGTAAAGCAGTGACTGAGTGGCGTCCAAGGACTGGTAGACCGAGGGTCGTTCGTCCGACGGCGAGATGGGCGGACGGCATTGTTACCATCGCGGGTAGAACCTGGATGAGGCCGGCACAAGAGCGTGGCACATAGGCAGATTGGCACATAGGTAATAGGTAATACGGGCTGGTGTCCGAAACTCCACGTCAATGCAAGTATTTTGCGTACGGGTGGGAAAATCGATCATTCGATCCACCCCAGCTCCTCAAAGGAGGAGGAATTTTATAAAATGTTTGGTCCAGAATAAATTATTTATTTTTATTTGTTGAAATGTTTTAGCAACGCCTTGATGTTACTGACCGTCTTACATAGGGTACCTGGGTTACCGAAGTATTTTGCCCTCTACGTGGCGACCACCGGGCAGCTTAGAAGCAAATGTGTCGCTGTCTCGTCATCCTCCATGCAGGCCCTGCACAGCGAACTGTCTGTTACTCCTATGACAAAGAGGTGTTTATTAAATGACCCGTGGCCAGTTAAAGCTGCAGTAACCGTACGCAGCTTTTGTTTAGTTAGACGGAGAACCTGTTTCGTGAGGCGGCCATCCATTGCGGGAAGTGCTTCCTTAGCCTGCCTGCACTCACCTTGTTCCGTCCAAAGTTTGTCATGTTGATCTCTGGTGCGTTTCCTTACCAGAGTGCGTAGATACCCGAAGGGGAGTGGCACGATGGGCTCAGGTCCCACTGGTGCCACGCTCGACCCCCTTCTGGCAAGCTCGTCGGCTGCATCGTTGCCTAGCGAACCGCTGTGTCCTTTTATCCATTGATGAAAAGAGATCAGCAGTGTGTAAAGTCGGGCTGTGGATCATGATGATGATCTTTGTTTAGCACCAGTCTCAGAATAATTATATTAGGCCTCATTATAAAATACCTGGGATATAAAATTGATGTCAGACAACACCGAAAATATTTCTGCCGCATATGCTGGTTTTAAGTATAGGACCTTTAGCATGTTTGGCAACGTAATCCTATAACAATAAAAAACAATTTATCTTATATACATATATTAAAATAGTTACGAAGTCAAAACAGTACATTGAATATTTTCAACACAAAAAAAAGTAATTGCTACGAGTTGTGGGAACGAGTCTGATGCCGAAAATATAGTTTTATGATTTTCTGTCCGTTTGTCTGTTTGTCTGGATGTACATATATACGCACACTATGCAGCCAAGCATATTATAAGTTGGGGGATTACATCGCTGACAAAAATGCTTGGTTCACTGCTGGTCCAGCTCCACAAGGGCGCATAAACTAATTAATTAGCATTCGAAAATATAGTTGTGAGCTGCTGAAGATTGAAAAAACTATCTTTGTATTGTATAAATTCAATCTCTTAATATTGTATAATTGCATAACACACGTGTGAGCACTATGCACCTAAACTCTAAAGCTACCATTTACTGGGTACGTCTTTCATTGACTTGAATGTGCCCTGGCGGCTGAGGGTATGTCATGCTCACTCAAATGTCTCGCTGGTGGTGGCGTGTGTGTTGGATCATTGAGTTCCCTTCAAAATGGTTGAGCTAAATGGTGCTGATCCATACGTCATGTTCGTGAACGGGCGCCGCCAGTAGGGACTGGTCATCTCTTAGCCGCCACGGCTTATTTTAATTTTAATCTAAGTATTTTCATTTCTGAATTGTTATTTTTTTGTTTTTGTTTTTATCTTTTTTAGTACGGACGCTTTTAACGTGCACGTCTTTCTACATCGTTCTCACATGTATAATTCCAACTTGAATGATGTAACCAAAATTTTGTAACAATTTTTATGATTTAAAAGAGTGTCCGTGGAGTTTCTTGCCCGTTCTTCTCCACAGGTACCTACGCTTTGGAATGGGCAACTAGCTTCATCTTTCTGACTGACCGACCCCTTGACAATTCAAAAGTGCCTGTAATTGGTTTACTTGAAATAAATGCTTTGAGTTTGAGTTTAAACGGATTTGGATGAAATTTGCCACCCAGATAGTTTATTACCTGGATTAATATATAGGTTACTTTTAATCTCGGTGGCACGTTCCCGTTGGATATATTACAACATACACGCCACCGAAGCCCCGGGCGAAAGCCAGTTTTGAAATAACATTATTCCTACAAACAAGTGATAGCAATCTCAGGCTGTGGCTATAGCCAGGTAAAAGAGGATGAGAATAGACAATAAAGATATGCCCAATAGACAAAAATCTCATTACTATCCGAACATCTTTTTCTGTATTTAAATATCGATTAAAAGAGATTATTACCTTTCCTCTATTTATATACACACATATAGGTATATGTTTAAATATTTTAGCATTATGTATTTATTTGAATAAACCTATGTTAATTTTCTGGATTATATGTGTAGGTATATTTAATATTTTAGTTTTAGACTTCACACATTCGTATTATTCTCTTCTTGTTCTCACATACTATTGTCTACATTTCTTTTTTACTTCTCCTTTCGCAGGTCTGCTGGAAGAAATTTCTTAAGAAATAAGCAGTAGGTACCTTTGTACTCCAATTAGAATTATGTCATATCCCTGTTTTATATTTTACTGTGTCTACAGACGCCAGCAAGTCAAGCTACCGAAAGTGTCAAATTTTCCCAATCAACCTTGCACCTTCTATTAACTAATAAAGATCAATTTCGCAAAACCCGTAATCGTTTATATAAAACTGAAAGGCGTCAAGAACGCATTCTCTCGTCGGTCGAACTCCAAGAGACTTTTATATTTATTTTTTTTATACTTTATTATTTGTGGTCTACCTGTGCCAGTCACAATAAATACTTTTCCATTCTTTCTTTTCTTTATTAATTCTAACCTCCATTAAAAACGTCATAATATTGACACACACATGTAATAATAATATTGGTACACCACAGACTACCTAAAGTATTGGTCTCTCTTTCCCTTTTCAATCCATCCAAAGGTTGTCTTTAAAAGATCGCTATTAGCGATAAGACTGCTCATTATAAAATGTATCAAAAAAATCAAAATCAAAAGTCTTTTTTTTTTCTTTCTTTTCTATTCAAACTAGGCTGAGACTCAGCACTTTTCGAACGTCAAAATTACAAAAGACAGTCCCCCAAAACGCCCGCCCTTCACCACTTCCTAGTGCTTTCGCTGGGAAGAAGAAGTGGCGCAACAAACTCCCCAGCAGCACAGCTGTCTGTTCAGTTAGAAAATATACTTGACTGAATACAATACAAGGTATGCAAAGCAATTAACATTACAAGACACAGAACGCTAAATTAAATTATTTGCCATATGTCAGCTGGCAACGCCAATATACCAAGAAATACAATAAAAAACTATACGTACTCAAGCAAAAATTAATAAATGGAAATTAAATAAAAGCCTCCAGGTATAAAGGGCGTGACCGCTAACATATTTATGCAATGCTGGATTCAGTTTACATAGCTGTCGCTTGAAGTCACAAATGATAAACTAGGACCATAAGGAAACTAAATAAACAAGTTATTAATAATGATAACAATGATAAAACCATGGTCAGCAAGACGACCAGTCACCACAAGCAGCACCCGTTCACGAGCATAACGCAAAGGTCAGCCATTACCCCCCTCGCCATATTTGAGGGAAGGAGACAACCCGACCCCCGACGCTACCGCAAGCAGTGACATCTAAGGGAGCATGACGAACTTGCTGCCGGTTGCTCAGGTAAGAATTATATGATCAATTGTCGAGGTCACTAGCTAACCACATATTGCAATCAACTCATTAGAAAACATTCCAATGGGTTGATTATGTCAATAATAAAATTAAAATTAAATTAAACTGATTTGACTTATACAGCCCAATAAAAAAACAATTGTATAATGAGCTCATATAACCTATCAGTATATATTTATGTCTGTAATTTATATGGTGTACATAATAAAGAGTATTCCATTCTATTCTAATATTGTTCTTACGAAACGGCTTGGTAAGTTACATTATTAATTAATCTATAATATTACCTTTTCTTTTCACTACCATAAACCGCATCTCCTCATTTATAATAAATTTACTAAATAACTACTAATAATCGCAAAAGGGTTGTCCATCCAAGCGATCAGTAGTCTGGGGTCAACCTCGACCCTCGACTTCTGAAGCGGCCGCAAACCGGATAGAATACAAATAGGCTGCTCAAAAAAGCCGATACTTGTGTGGGAAAAATATGGCTACCGGATTATGGCGGATAGGGGACAGGGTAATGATTCATTGACGCCGTATTTGGGTCTGTGAGACGAGGATCTTTGCTGTAGTTGTAGGTATGATTCACGACAGGGATAAATATAGAAAGGGCTTTGTTGTATGGATAAGTGCGGCGGTCTTATCGCTAAAGTGGATTTGCAGATAACTTTTTTTTATATACAGGGTGTAAAAAGACGCAACACATAGCCGTCAACAGCGCATTCTGTATATAAAACTATGTAACGTTGAACAAAAATAATTGCTGGGAAACGTCTTTTTTTGTGTGAGTATTTGCAGTTTGCGTTTGGTGGCGCGCAGTGTAACGCACGCAAAACATTGTGCTTATGGGTGCATGCAACGGTACGGGGGTCGTGGGGGTATTTAAAGTTGTATTATAACATTAAAAATTTGTTTTCGTATAAAAACGTCAGTAAAATTGGAACTTTTACTTCATAATATTAGTGTAGATGTATATAGCTTTTACTTTTTAGTTTTTACTATTCGAACCAAATAAATAAAACATGACGAGCGCTAATCCCACCGACAAACTGTTACGCAGTTTGGTGGGTTTATGAAATTTTATAAAATGTTTGGTCCAGAATAAATTATTTATTTTTATTTGTTGAAATGTTTTTAAAATTACTTATACTTCGGTAGCAAAACATTGTAGGTAATTAAAACAAAAGCGCATCGAACCATCAAGAACCGTAGAGTGGAAATTACAAATTCTCATTAAATCATATTAAAACACGCAATAAATAAGAATAGCTCTCAAAACAAAGCGACCACGCTAGCTCAGTAAAAGCATATTTACTTTGACCACAAAGCAGATAGCTACAAAAGGTCGATTCCATACAACGAGTGGAACCTCACGCACACATAGACATGTTTCACGTACCTACTTAAAGTGAGTGCGAACGTGTGTACGCGTTTATGTGGCGTGTATGTACATCGTCTGAATATGCATGAAGAAGGATTTTTGGGATGCATGAAGAACCCTCCTCGTGTAGCGCAGTTGGTCCCGCCAGTTACTCAACTGAACCGAGCGCTCGGCTCATCCTGGACACACCCAACACCTTATTTGACTCCCCAATTTTTCCCTTGCCACCACCTTCCCACCGGAGTCCGGCGTCAAGTTTCGTCGATGCCTGGGAGTTCCAATGCTTTGGGCATCTTCTGGGTACGCTCGTTTCATCATATACCTCATCCATCGCTTTCCCTCAGACGTGATTAAGGTCATTGTTTACAAAATATTGTAAAATTTTCTAAAAAGATATGGTCCTTCGTCCTTTCTGCTTCATACAAAACTAATTTATGGAAGGGAAAATTTGATTCTCCAAAATTATTGTAGTTACTCCGGACAGCTAGAATTATGGTCTAGCCGTCGAGAGAATGCGTTCCTGACACCTCTCAGTGCGACCATTCTAGTAGCTAATAAAGATCAATTTCTCAAAACACGTAGGTATTCGTTTGTATGAAACTAACAGGTGTCAAGAATTCGGCCGCACTGTAATTCTATTTTCTTGTAAATCTTTAAAAAGTGTCTATTGATAGCCTACATGTTTTTTCTAAGTAGATGTCATTATTTATATGCACCTGTTTTAGTAAAAATACAACATTTTTTCTTTCTTTTCTTTCTTTTTTAATTTTCTTCTTTCTAAATAAAAGATTCGACTTTGACTTTATGTGTACGTGCGACTATTTTCGCTCGTTGTGTAAAGCCGACCTTCTGTATTTCTATTTTATCGTAAAACCGTCTTCACTTTGACCGCTGACGCGAGTCTAATACAATTTGTTCTCAAGATGAGATGCACTGCTGAACAGGCTCAGCTTTTACATTATTTATTGTAAGAAATAAGAAACAATATAGACGTTGAACAAATAAGGAAATATTGCGGAGTTATGATTGTTTGACGAGTAATTGAATAGGGATGGCAATCAAAGCGGATTTCTTTTATGAATGTTGGTGTAAAAGTTTTTTGACAGGTTGTAAGTTAACTGCGGTCGGATTTGGTGTTTTGTCTTGCCAACTGAAGAATGGCAACCCTCACTGGGCCCACGTGGTGGATTACGGCCCACTCCCTCTCACCAAGTGGACACCTGTGTCCCAGCAGTGGGAACATTAAAGTCTGATTATGAACCGTAAAAGAAAAAGTTAAGTTAATGTTTCATGTTGGAGACTACCTACAGACAGTCGCTCCATGTAAAATACTGGTATTCATCTGTATCCGGTTTTACTGGAAGCTGACCATCAAGCCATATCCTTTCAGCATGAAAGCGTAATAAACAAACATACAAAAAATTAAGCCTTTTCACCTTATACTCTTTAGACTTTGTCTGCAATCCAGAATAAAAAGTCCATGTCCTTACCTAGGTCATGGTCTATCTGTGTGTCAAATAGTGCGTCAAAGCGTAACAAACAAACTTACTTTAATTTATAATATTTGTTAGGATAGTTTAGATGTGACAGTTCGTTCAAACTCAATGAAGTTTCATTTTACTGGGAATAGTACGTATTTCTACTTACCCTTCCGGGATCTTGAATAGCAGTTTGGAAGTTTTAAAGCAATTCTACTCAGTTCTACTAAAAGCTTAGCTCTCGAATTTCGTCTCATATACAACGTGTAACGTTAAATGCGCAAAACCTGAAAATAGTTTGATCAGAATAACGAAACGTTGCCGTATCTATTTATTAATAGGTCAAGCAAGCCAATGTCAGCGCGGCGCAGCGGCTCGGTGACGACTCCTCCCTCGGTAAAGCGTCGTCGCAGACGCAAGAAGCGATCAGAATGGCCAGTAAAACTAAAACGGCACATAAAACCTTTACAATTTTTTTAATGACTTATTTTCTCTCTGAAATAGGTCAATTGAATTATAAATCAGTTGGGGTGTCTGAGGTTTTGCGCATTTAATTGTATAGTCAGAAATTTTACTCTAAAATATGAAAAGGATATCCTATAAAAATATCTACATAAAACCGAATAACAGAAGGAAATGCCTCTGATATTTCATTCCGTATGAAGATAAGTATCATGCGAGCTAAAATTAACCTTATGTTAGAACTAATAAAGGTTTTCCATACTCCTTAACTTAATACAAAATGCGTAATTTAGGTTTGTACAAGTCTGACGTTTGATCGTGATTTGAAATAAAATGAACGTTCTCTGAAATACTCGCTTTAAATTATCACCCTTAAGGCTTTTGAAGATGAAGAAGAAAATTAAAATTTAATGTTAGGGAAAGAGAAATCTTTCCATTTAGATTTATATTACTCACATTACAAGCAATCTTTCTTTATTTATAAGATAAGGTAAATAAGGTGTGTATAAGACGTAAGTGTATATATTAGTCACGGTATGTATAAGACCATGACTGTTATCTACTGTTATTTGATATTTTGTATACAGAAGCTGTTGATGTACCTTTATAAATAATATGTCGCAATCGAGTCGTATCGTATCCGGTACGCCAGCGCCATCCGGTGGCGCTCGATGGAGTTAGTGGCGTGCGCGCCGGCGAGTCAAGACCTCTCTTCTCGGTCAGCAAGCGGCGCGTACGGATCACTGAACCATCGCGCGTTCTGCGATACGTATCTACCTAGATATACGAGTGTACCTATAGTGTGTGTGGTAATTATAATTATAGCCTACTTGATTGAGCGTACAAGTCTGTTTTCTTCATCCAACACTACCCACTGACGCCCATAGTTAAGAAGCCCAAGAATGAGTGCTAATGGTTATGGAGAATGTCCTCCCGCGTCAAATAAATAAATTTATTTTTAGGGTTCCGTATGTCTGTCTGGCCAACTGACACAGCCAATTTGCTCCGAATCTAATACACCAATTAAGTTGAAATTTTGTACACATATCAATTTCTGTGACCCAAACTCGGACGTGTTACGTAAATATTATAAATGATTTTTGGGTATGGGAATCACGTTTCGGAGACAAATAAGAAAATTAAAAAAGGTTTGCACGCTGTACCATGTGACATATTAAATGAAAGGGCTTACTTTTAGGGTCTCAAGTATTTTTTTTTTAATAATTTTTAATTTATTAAAGAAAATTGATGAAAATTGACCATTTCTCATTGAATTTGAGATAGGGTGTCAATTTCCTTAATGATTAATTCCCCTGACTTGCCTACCCTCTACTATTGAATTCTTCGCCCACCGTATATTTTTAATACATTGTAAAGGCCACGCCACATATTTGCGTCTCACACAACCCATATTACAGGCCCACATTACAATGACTGTACCCTGTGCGGCACTCATTCTGAAACTGCTCACGCCTGCAATCAGGGACTCCTTCAAGCCTCAAAATATTGTTATTCTGAATACCCACGGCATACCTATACCACATATGTATAAATTAAAGAAAGAATAGGTAAGTATTTACCAATCTATATCTTCTAATCTACACTAATAATAAAGCTGAAGACTTTGTTTGAACGAGCTAATCTCTAGAACCAACCGTCGGATTTGTAAAAATATTTTTAGCCCAATTCTTGAGGAAGGCTACTTACCTTCACGCCATGACTCTTAGGGGCCGCGTAGAAAGAAAAAAAGTCTGAAAGTACTCCAAGCGAAGACGAAGTGATAGCGCGGGCAGGTTATACGATGCGACGGGGGGGAGGACTAGAAATTTCACACAGGCGAAGTCATGGGCACAAACTAGGCTATAAATATTCAGCCTGTAACTTTCCCACTGCTGGGATACAGATCTTCTCTCTGTGAGAGGAAGTGGGCCATTATCCACCACGCAGCTCCACCGCGGGTTGGTGGATGTCACATGTCTTCGATTTTCTATTCTAGGACTTGCCGGTCGCCTCACGATGTTTTCTTTCACCGTTTCGAGACACAAACTCAAAGCATTTATTTCAATTAAAACATTTACATGCACTTTTGAATTGTCAAGAAGTCGGTCAGTTAAAAAAGGTAGGTTAGGTACAGACGCCAGCACATCAAGCTACTACAATCTGTCAAATTTCTTTAATAGATTTTCAACTTTATCGCTAAACTATAAGGTTCAAAGTTGATTGGGAAAATTTTACAGTTTCGGATGGCTTGATGTGCTGGCGTCTGTACTTATGGAGAAGAACGGACAAGAAACTCCATGGACCCTCTTTTAAATTATATTTTTGCAAAAATATTAGTTACATCATGTGTTACGTATATCCAAGAGAAGAATGCTTGTAAATATACTAGTCCTGGTCCATAAGAAAATCTAGTCTAGACAAAATCAAACTGGTTGGTAATTTAGTTTATATTTAAAAAAAAAATATGACATTGATTTTTACATTCGTTGACTACTGTAACTCAGGGGATTGTGGCCAAGTAATAATAGCCGCACGGGTCGATCGATCAGGTTAAGCTACGCTTGCCGTGGTTGGTCCATGGATGGGTGAACATCTTCACATACCAAGAATCTCTCCGTGCCTCGGAAAGCACGTTAGGCCGTTGGTCCCGGCTGTCATTCGTGGATGTTTGACAGTCGTTACGGGTCGTCAGTAGCCCGAAAGTCTTACAACCAGTCTTACCAAGGGGTATCGTATTACCCAGTAACTGGGTTGTGGAGGTCAGATAGGCAGTCACTCCGTGTAAAATACTGTTATTCAACTGCATCCGGTTAGACTGGAAGCCGACCCCAACATAGTTGGGAAAAGGCTAGGCAGATGATGCTGAATTGGTTATAGTCCACGATAGGTTATAGTTATATCACATGAGTGTTTTAATACCTAATTATGTACAGTTGCATACAAGACTTTCTCTACCCCCATGATATGAATCCGCTATAAAAGTTTCTCAAACCATTTGGCAGGCCTGTTGGTCTAGTGGTCTGTGGCCCTGACTACTATGCGCAAGGTCGTGGGTTCGATTCCCACCCAGGACAAATGTTTGTGTGATGAGCACGATCATTTGTTCTTTGTCTGGGTGTAACTTATCTATAATATGTATGTATTTAGAAATATATATGTGTGTTTATCAGTTGTCTAGTACTCATAGCACAAGCTCTGCTTAGTTTGAGACTAGATGGCGTTGTGTGAAAGTTGTGGAATATTATTATTATTATTATTATAGAGAATTGTACAGTGTTGTAAGAACTCTATGTAAATTCATTGAAAGTTTAATTGCTGAGTATCTAATACAAACAATGTATGTATTCAATTTTTGCAAAACTAATATCGAACAAAAATGGCGGGATACGACGTGAACTCGAATAACCTATCAGTTTTTTTTTTTTTTTGATGACGCCGCTGTGGTAGTGAAACGCGCGTGCATGACAATGTTCTTTTTTTTAAATATATAAAGATAATAGGAAATGAGTAGTGAGAATGTGGCTGTTTGATGAGTAAGGAAGAGATCGAAAAGGCAAAGGAGTTGCATAATGAAATTTAGTACAACATTATAACACTCGTTTGGATGATATTATGGTTACTATGACACTGGTTGTTTTAATGTTGGCAATAAGCTGACTGTTTCAGAAACTTTTATAGAGGATTTATTGCGTGAGTGTAGATAAAATCACTAAGAATACCCTTATCATTCTTTTTTAATTTACATTTTTTTTTATTTATATCACAGATAAATTTTAACACTGAGACGCAAACAAATTCTCCAGTCGACGCAGGTGTATTTCAGAGATTTTCAATTCTTTCCCCGATAAGACTGTTTCGTCCCATTGTAGATCACACCTGACATCCGATGTATTGTTAGAATGAAAATAGACCTATAGAATCTTTGCGACTAACACGTTTGCATTTTAAATGCGTAATTAATTTTAATGCGTTTTTTTTTATTTACAATTGTCATTTAATTTAATATTTTCATTACAATGTTTTTTGTCATGAAATAGTGACTTATGTTAGTACTTTTATGAAATCAGAATGGGAATGATTTGGGGATTGAATAATTATTTAAATGTCCAAATTGCAAGTCTATAAGTGAGTCTTCCCAGAGGAATTAATAACCGGAATTATATAATGCCCGCAACCAACGGCATTTGAATTAAAATCAAACCAAATGGAAGAATTACTCGACTCAATTTACATTTGTTACATCAAATGTTTCGGTTAAAATTTAATACCCAAAATGAAGATTATTTAGATGCCAGACGAGATTAAAGATTCAGGTGCTTTCTGATTTGGAGAATTTGGTTGTTATAAAAATATGTTGAGGTACCAATGAGGTACCAAATTTTAACGAAAAGATTAACTATTTATAATGCCTACAAGTAGGTGAGGGGCCCGTGGCTAAATAATAACAGTCGCACAAGTCGATCGACCAGGTTAAGCTACGCTTACCGCGGTTGGTCTGTGGATGGGTGCCCATCTTTACCCCTCCGTGCCTCGGAAAGCACGTTAAGCCGATGGTCCCGGCTGTCATTCGCAGATCTTTGACAGTCGTTACGGGTACAGTCAGAAGCCCGAAAGTCTGACAACCAGTCTTACCAAGGGGTATCGTGGTACCCAGTAACTGGGTTGTGGAGGTCAGATAGGCAGTCGCTCCATGTAAAATACTGGTATTCAGCTGCATCCGGTTAGACTGGAAGCCGACCCCAACATAGTTGGGAAAAGGCTAGGCAGATGATGAATGCCTACAACTAGGTGAAACCGACGTGGTCCAGCTATCCTGAAGTCAGAATGGCTGGCCGCTTTCCTCTTAATAGCTTTCCCTCTTTAGCGAGGTACCAATTGACGCTTGGTGCAAATTGTACCAAACAGGTACAAAAACTTGGTATTGCTCATACTTTGCAGACGGTAAAATTGGGTACTTACCAAGCTAATTCGAATTCTTTACAATGGTTTTATATCAAAGCGTTAACACGATATCGTGCGCATTAGGCTTCATTAGAAATCATTACATTTGTTGATCCTTGTTCATTATTCCATTACAAAAAATGAAAATTTAATTCATCATTATCATCAGGCCCCCCCTTTTTCTACTAAACGGTACCCTGCGTCCCTCGCCCAGGTGTTTCCCGTGACTTTGACGATGTCGTCAACTCAACGCGCTTTTGGACGGCCCTAGTTTCCCGAACCTTTGTTTTTTTGTTTCAGCTTGGAAAGTCCTCATGGATGTCCGCCGCCCTGGGGCGGGCGGCGGGGTCTGTCAGACTCTTACCGACTAAAAACCACCCCGGTGTTCCCTCTCTCACCTACGCCGGGGGTCGCGGGAACGAACGATACTTCCGCAACCCCCGGCTGGTGCTGGCCCGCACCTATATCGTCAACCCAACGCGCTTTTGGACGGCCCTGGTTTCCCGAACCTGGTCTAACCTTGGCCACCATTCAGTCACAGCTATACTTACTGGTATACTTACTGCTATACTCCATCTGACTTCTCCTCATCTAACTAGATGTCCTGCCCAAGTCCACTTGAGGCGCTTAGCCCTGTCCCCGACGTCGTAGAATTTCGACCTTCAAAGGGTTATGTTATGCCAAGTATGGCTCGCTCCATAGCCCTTTGTGCTACTCGTATCTGATATACAGTCTCCTATAGAAACGTCCGTGTCCTCGTAGGTCATTGTTAAGAGGACACATTGATTGAAAAAGCGGGTTTTTATGCACTGGGGATCTTTATTAATCAAAAAATATGTTTCAACTTACCAAATGCCGCTCACCCAAGCTGTATTCTCCTGGAAATCTCTTTGTTACAATTAATTTTAATAAATGAATAACATTATCTATTGATTTTCGAAAAAGTGTAAACCGAACTCATCAACATCAACCGTTGCAGGAAATAGTTATTTTTCGTTGAAAACTCAATTTTCGCATAAAATTTATCAGCCATTGATAATAAACTAATTAACTATTATTTTCACACAAATTTACAAAATTAGCACGATATCTCACGAAAACAGGTTTATAAAATGAAAACATAATATTTTAACACATTAATTTTATGCGGTATTAAGTGCTACCGCGACACCGCATATTAGGCATATCAGGTTGGACCAAATAGGCGGAACAATCTGGCCAACATTTAAGCCAAATCCACCCACAATCCGTGTAGATATGTCCCAAGGATAGGCTAGATTATAAAAAAAAAAAACATAGAAACCAATACCTGTTAACTTCAGACAGCAGCCGTGCGATTCTGTAACCATCTCACCGTGAAAACTTGGGTGAAGTGAGCGTGGAGTGAGTCGTCAATAGTGTCAATCCCTAGCATCAGCATGACTCACAGCTCACTCTAAGCTCACTTCACCTTAGTTATCACGGTGAGATTTTTCTAGAATCGACCGGCAGTAACGTGTCCTCTTAGACTGCCTCGTTAGTCGATTGATCGCAAGCGCGACTGAACGAGAGGTCTTGAGTTCGATTGAGCAAAGTGTAACTGAGTTTTTCTATTAGGAATCTTTCCAGTAGCAGCCCGGAGTCTGGATTTGTGCCCGGTTAATGGTAACAGGCTTGCTAGTCGTTTTATAGGACTTAAACATAGCTGGCCGTTCTGTTCCACAAACGATAGGACACTTAATATCGTGTCCTGCGTGTCCTGTCAGCTACACGTTACAGGAACTGATGGACGCCAGTGATGGTGCCAAACACGTAGCCAAATTCTGGGGCCGAGTCCATTTAGATTGCACTCGACACGCTAATAAGAAGAACATAACTGGCCAAACGTTGTGTTACTAAGTATAAATTTCTGCCCAATCCTTCGGATAGTACAAGCGAGATCGTCTGCCAAGCGTGGAGATTATATTGTAACCCACTCCTACTTCGCACGATTTTTACGACATGACAAAACATGGATATTTCTTTATTACCTATACGTAAGTTTAATTCGAATGTATAAAAATAATATTTATATGTATTGCAATATTAAACCTGAACGTAGGTGTGGTAACAGTTTTAGGTGTAAAATGAGCATTTGGGAAAGTTTCCAGATACTTTTTACATAAGTTTTTTTTTGTTTTTTTTGTTTGGCGGGCCTGTTGGTCTAGTGGTATACGCAAGGTCGTGGGTTCGATTCCCACCCAGGACAAATGTTTGTGTGATGAGCACGATCATTTGTTCTTTGTCTGGGTGCAATTTATCTATAATATGTATGTATTTAGAAATATATATGTATGTTTATCAGTTGTCTACTACTCATAGCACAAGCTCTGCTTAGTTTAGGACTAGATGGCGTTGTGTGAAAGTTGTGGAATATTATTATTATTATAATTAGTATTAGGTTGGCAACTAATAAACCCACCATCTCACAATACAAGATTACTTTATTTTTCAAATAACTAAATACAATTATTTGTCAATTATTTAAGCACCACCGTTTTCTATCACCTGTCGCCAACGCGTTGATAAAGACAAAATACCTTTATCTGTAGAAGTAATTTGGTTTTTGGTTGAAGAAGTTGGAGAGTTCGGTTTTCAGATGTTCCTCATACATGATTTTTTCGTCCTGTAAATGTTGAGATAGAGAACGAAACAAATGGAAATCAGAAGGCATAAGGTCTGGTGAATACGGTGGGTGGGGAAGGACAGTCCATCCAAGTGAAATAATTTTTTCACGAGTCACTAGCTGTATGGGGTTGGGCGTTTTCATATAAGACACACACACTTTACTTTGATTCTTCAGTAATCTAGCTGCAATACGATCCAGTTGCTCACAGTAAATCTTAGCTGTGATTGTATTATTAGTTGGCAAAAGCTCCCAGTACATAAATCCCATTTATTGCCCACCACACACTCAAAAGAACCTTTTTACTTGTGTCAGCCTTTGGTGTCGGTACGCCTGTTTCCTCAGCTCTTAGCCACTGGCGCATACGGGTGTAATTGATATACAGGACCCACTTTTCATCTCCTGTTATGACATCACGCAGCCACGCATTGGTGTGATGAAAACTTAGCAACTAATACATGTGTCGGCTCTCTTCTGAAGTTGACATTTTGTTAGTTCATGTGGCAACCAAATAGAATATTTCCAGGTGAACCCAAAAGCTTGGAGATGATTTTCTATTGCAGTATGAGAGCAGTGAAGTAGTTCCGCCAAACAGCGTGAACTTCCATTTCTCTAAGCCTTTCTAATTCATTCACATTTATTGTAGAGGGTCGTCCTGGATGAGGTTCATCGGAAAGATCGAAATTTCCTTCCTTGAATATCCTGAACCAATGTCTAGCGGTATCATAAGAGAGCACACCTTCACCTATCGTTGTACATATATTGGAAGTTGCTTCGGTTGCTTTTCGACCTAAAAAAAAATCATGAAGTAAGAGAAGTCGAAGTTCCCTTCGAGCCATTTCCATATTTTTTTTGTAAAATTTACTGCTTGTAGTTGAGTTGTCCACTGATTGGGTGACCAATTCGCGCTCTATTTATATACTGCAGTGGATTAGTCTAGAAGCTTCTATAACGTTCTAGAAATCGATAGAAAAAAAGTGGCGGGTTTATAAGTTGCCAACCTAATACAAGCAGCCTGTAATGTTCCGACTGCTGGGACACAGACCTCCTCCCTGTGAGAGGGAGTAGGCCGGAATCCACCACGCGGGTCCAGTGTGGCTTGGTAAACGTCACAGGTCGTCGAATGTTCAGTTCTGGGACATGCCGGTTTTCTCTCGATGTTTTCCTTCACCGTTTTGAGATTGCAATTAATTAAATAAATATCTTAGCGCACTAAAGGGCCATATTTAATTTAATATTGATAAATGAATCAAAACACTGGAATATTTGACTGGTATATGTGACGTTACCAACTTTTTCTTAATCTATGTAGCTTAAATCTTACATCCCTTTGAAATAATTATCTACAACACAGCAAGCATCATTTTTTGGCATTTCCTTAAATCCCTTTACGTTAAATCTCCCCTCTTTGTGTCCCACCCTTATCAAATGCAACGCATTTTGACAGGCATTTGTGCCTCGTTTAAGGGTGAAATATCTTGAATTATCTTTACAACGTAATTTGTTTGTACTGTCACTAATGCTTATATTTGGCCATTTGTAGTCCTTTTCCTAGATTTTCTTCAGGCAGTTTGTGCTTGGTTTATTTTGTATAGGGTTTTGGAGAAATTAAATATTGATATGATATGAAATGTTTATGTAAGTAGATCTTCTAAGACACTTTTACACGTCAACGTTTTAAAAACTAGGTGGCGCCGGCAGTTCTAGCTCACTGATCCCTGAGAAGAAATAACAAACTCAGAAGACATTGTCTATTTTAAAGTCCAAACATTATTATAAGTATTAGGATTTTATGTGAGTCTAACAATGCAGGGTCATGTCTGGACGGCCATTTTGAAAAAATAGCAATTGCAGATTTGAGTTGACCTTTTTTTTTTTTGTTTCGGGGTGGAAAATCCTCATGGATGTCCGCCGCCCTGGGGCGGGCGGCGGGGTCTGTCAGACTCTTACTGACTAAAAACCACCCCGGTGTTCCCTCTCTCACCTACGCCGGGGGTCGCGGAAACGAACGATACTTCCGCAACCCCCGGCTGGTGCTGGCCCGCGCCTGCGGGCCTCCTCGTGTCAGGGGGGGGAGTGAGGTGTTAAACTCCCCCCGCGACGTCTAACAGGGGCGCGCGTGGAACACTACGCGCCGCCGCCTCGGGTCCTGATGTGTGGGGGGCGACGGACGTCCCCAAGTCCGTCGCCCCTGGACCCATTTAGGGGGGCTGGAACAGGGCATTATCCGCCCTCCGCCAACGCCCGGTGCGCCTGCTGCGGGCCGGGTGAGGGGACGAGATCTCCCTCTCCCTTTCCGCAGCCTCCTTCTGCGAGACGACTGTTTCGCAGAAGGAAACCACCGCGTCCCAGGACTCTTCGCTGCCGACCATAGACTCGACCACGGCCGGCAGCGATAGGTCACTGCCTACTTCTGAGATGAGGGCACGGCGCGGCTCCTCCCAAGCGGCACACTCTGCCAGCGTATGCCACGCCGTGTCCTCCCGACAGTCGACGCAGTGGTGACACCGAGCGTCCGGCTCCCTGTTTATGCGACACAGGTACTTCCCGAAGCAACCATGCCCCGAGAGCACCTGCGTCGCCCGAAACGACAGGGAGCCATGCCTCCTCCCGAGCCATTCGTCGAGCACTGGTCGGATCGCCCCGAGAATAGCGAGGCCGGCGGTAGGGCGTAAAAGCCTGTCCCGCCATTCCGCCACCAGGACCTCGCGGAGCTGAGACCGACGCAGCTCCCAGTGTCGCTGCATCGGTCGCTCGCCCCGCGCCCTCATTTCCTCGCGCCACCGATACAGCGACGCGAGTACTTTCGCCTCGAGGTCCCAGGGCGGGGATCCGGCCAGTGCACAAGCCGCCTCGTAGGAGATCGTGCGATACCCCCTGATGACTCTGACGGCCATCGCTCTTTGCGGTTTTCGCAAAACTGCGATGCTTCCGGCCGTCAGGTCCAAAGCCCACACCGGGGCCCCGTACAGGGCCATGGATCGCACGATCCCCACGTAGAGCCGCCTACAGGCGGCGCTCGGGCCCCCCAAATTGGGAAGCAGCGTTGACAGCGCCCCAGCAGCGCCCATCAACTTGGGCGCCAGCCGCCGGAAGTGGGGCTCGAAACTCCACCGGCTGTCGAGCACCAATCCCAGGTACTTCATGGTGGACTCGACAGCAATCCGAGCCCCCCCGACCACGATGTGTGAGCCGGGCGGCGGCGCCCGCCGGAAATAAATGTCCATAGAGTTAGTACAATCTGGGAAATTAATTGTAAAGGAAATTGACTCCCTCCGTTAATTTGCTGTTATTGCCATTTCATACAACTGCCTACCAGTTTTTATTAGAATAATTATTTAGATATTTTTAGTTCGTACTCAATTTGCTTACCAATGAGTTTCCCTGACTTAACATAGTACGTCAGATTTGTATCTGTGCTATAAAAATCATCATAGGCTTCTACTTTTTGGAAGATGATTTTTACTTTTTACTCTAGGTTTTATTAGGTTGATTTTCCCAATCAACTTCGAACCTAATGCTTTGGCGATGAAGTTGAAAATCAATTAAAGAAATTTGACATATTTTAGTAGCTTGATGTGCTGACGTCTGTACTTGTTCTAAATTGACTAGGTATAATATTCAGTATGTTATACCCGAACTGATTATAACATTCAAATAGGCACTGGACCATTTGAAAATTCGAAAATCATTTGAAGACTGGTCTAGTCGGACTCGCACACGAACGATTCCGTATCACAAGGCAATAAAGGCCGAAAAAAACGTTTCTTTTATATTGAGACCCCCTTTAATTTTTACTAACTTAATTTTATTTTTATTATTTGTTGTTAGAGCGGCAATAGAAATACACAATGTGAACATTTCAACTGTCGACTTATTACGGTTCGTGAGTTACATCCCGCTGATAGTCAGAGGGACGGACGGACAACGGAGGCTTAGTAGTAGGGTTCCGTTGGCACCCTTTGGGTACGGAACTCTAAAAATACCTCCTCGATATATCACTAATCAACGAAAAACGTGTCACAAACTCAACTGTAAACTGGACACGTATAAAGGAAGCTCCATACCACTTAAAAGGCACAAATGAGCATGACCTTAATGCTGGGTCCACACGATACAGACTTCATACAGACTTCTATAGAATTTTGTCTGTGCAACAAAGCAGTACAGACAAATAAATGTCGGTGCGTTAGAAAAGTCGGATTCTTGACTGCGTGAACCTTTTTACTCGGACTTTATAGTCTGTACAGATATATGTACGAACAAAAGTGTATCGTGTGGACCCACCATAAGCTGAAGTCCATTATCCTTTAGCCCCTCCCCATCTACCCTCCATCCTTCGAATATTTCTGTTTTCACCCCATCATTAATATTACACCATAACATAGAGTTTGCTAGCATCAAACTTGCTTCCATAGTCATCAATCATCGACTCTCAAAACATGCCTTCCACCAAGCTTCTTATCATAACCTCCTTAATTCTAATCTCAATCTTATCTCAACAGTTTTAAGGGGCAATTTTGTTTGGCTGAGGTAATATTTATCGTATTACAATTTTATCATAGGGTAGTTTGTAATGTAATTACAGCACATATTTCGCTTGTAATAAACATCAAATATGGCCGCCCTAATTTAGGATAGAATAATAGCAGTAAATAAGGTAAAAGCGCTGAGCGTAAGAAAACTTGAAAGGAAAATACATCCAAAAGATATCTTTGTATTTTTGTTCGAATACTCAATATTAATGGAAGTGTTTTGGATAGACTAAATAAATAAGAAAGAGATTATTTCATGACGTTTTACTTGAAAACTTACAGCATGTCGATTCTGTGAAAAAACTCACCGTGAAAACTTGCGTGGAGTGAGCTGTAAGTGTCATCCCACTGATGCTAGGGATTGACCAAACAAACATTTACAATCATAATCGAGATTTTAATACTATTTTTTATGCTAATTCTTTTGATAATTTTATATAATTTCGAAGCTAGTATTTTAGCTGTCAAATTTGTGGGGTTTTAAAATAAAATAGTCAAATAGAAACTCCAACAGTCCAATTTTGCCAATCAACTTTGAACCTTATGCTTTAGCGTTAAAGTTCGAAATCTATTAAAGAAATTTGACAGATTGTAGTAGCTTGATGTGCTGGCATCTGTACATAATCCTAGATATATCCTGCTGCAATGTACGCAAATAAAAATATATTGTCTTATAACCGTCGCTATTAGAGACATGACAGCAGAACTAGTCCACCAGTCATTACTAAAAGAAAGTATTACACAATCTCTTCAAATAGAGGAAACTAGTAAGCCAATCAATGGAGGGCACACCTCCCCTTATTATTTAGTACTCATACACACTAGCGGCACGCATCAACGGCAGAAGCTACTGCAACCGTGCCGTGGACGGCAGCCGAAGTATGTATGAGCACTTACAAGCAACACTAGACTCACTAGTTTCTAACAGGTATACCACTAGGTCGATGACAGCAGGTAAATATGATGCACCCAGTGTTAGTAATTACTATGGCGATAGAACCTTAAGAAAACGCATTCCCTACTTATTGAACACTCTGCCTGTTGACATCAGACAAGAAGATAATAAAGTAAAATTCGCACGTAAACTCAAAAAATATTTATTAGATTCTATACAGCGTGTAACGGAAGGGGGTTATCAACCCTGAAGGAGGTGAATGTGCTCATGAAACTCAACAACTTTCCCCAAAGAACATAGGTCGAAATATGAAAAAAAAATTTGGCCCTCCCTTACAAAACTGACTACCAGCTGATTGATTTACTATGGGAGGGCCAAATTTTTTATGTTCTTTGGGGAAAGTTGTTGAGTTTCATGAGCACATTCACCTCCTTCAGGGTTGATACCCCCCTTCCGTTACACGCTGTATAAGAGTAGATTAAGTACACATACATATGTTATAGATTTACCTAATATTAAGTTTACTGCAAGAGAGACTCAACGATCTCACAGTTAAACTGCGTAAGCAGTTTTGTGGGGCAATGTATCTAGCTTTAAGAAATTTTAAGTGAATTAAAATATTCATTCATTCATTCAATATTATGAGATTGTATTCATCATCATCATCATTTCAGCCGAAAGACGTCCACATATGTACATACACTGATGAACAAAACTGAACACACTTGATTGTGAAGAATATTTTTTTTTTTTGTTTTCTGTTATAATAAAATTTGAAATAAGTAATGTATACCTGTTAGCATAACATCAATAAACCAAGTTTACAATGGTTACAAAAAATAACAAAGCAAACAATATTAAGAAAAAATGATAACTTTATTAAACTCAGTTTTGCACCACTTTAATTAAAATATATTTTAATGCAATCAGTAATTGGTCCACAAGCCTTTAGCTTTACGAACAGCTTCAATCCTTCGGGGCATAGACTCAACCAGGTCTTTGCAATAGTCAGGATGTATTTTTTTCCATTCTTCTTGTACTCTTTTCCTTAAATCTGCAGTCGTTGAAGGAGGTGTATGATATTCTGAATGTAGACGTTTTTTCAAGTGAGACCACAGATTCTCTATAGGGTTGAGGTCTGGACTCTGAGCTGGCCAATCTAGAAGTTGAAAGAGTTGCATTTTAAGCCAGTTTTGAACAATTTTAGCCATGTGTTTGGGGTCACGGTCCTGTTGAAAAATAATTTCATGCGCAGGAAAAGGTAATTTTTGTAACATTTTTGGTAGATTCTTTTCTAAAATACTCTTGTAAACATATTGAGTCATGGTATCTTCAATCCTGTACAAAGAACCTGATCCATATGCTGTCATGCAGCCCCAAATCATTATGGATCCGCCTCCGTACTTCACTGTCTCTTTTACATGATTTGGTTTGAGAGAGGTACCTTTTTTTTGCAACACCAACTTCGACCATCTGATGAATATTTATTTATTTTTGATTCGTCTGACCATATAACTGTTTTCCAATCGTCCACAGTAAAATGTTTGTATTTTTTTACAAAAGCTAAACGGTCTTTAATATTTTTGTTTGAGAGTTTAGGTTTCTTTTTTTTTTCAATCGCTACGAAATTGTTTTGTTTCAATATTCTCATAGCTGTCCACTTACTGATTGTCTTTCCTAAATCTCTATTTAACAGATTAGCAGCCATGGAAGCAGTTGAGGCTTCTCCTGTTTGAATATATCGCACTAAATGTTGACGTTCGCGGGAAGATAATAATTTGGGTCGTCCTCCTTTACTTGGAATTAAATTAGAACAATGTTTTTTTCTAATTTTTTGTACATACATAACTTTGACTAATATTTAATTGTTTGGAAATTTTTCGTGTGGAGAGATCAGTTTTTAACAATGATATGACTTTATTTTTTACTTCCTTTGCTATTCTTTTCATTATTACGACTTACTGAATAATTATAATTCACCAATAAAAATGTAGTATATGTCGCACCTTTAAAGTAAAACCGTTACTAAACGAAAATTTTCACGAATTGAGTTATCAATGCCATCTATGTAAAATATGCGTAAACTGCAACATAAACTTGTCATTTTTGTAAAATATTGTATTTTACGCCATCTAGCGGTAAATTAAAGCGTTACTAAACCGAGTTATGATCGGCTCACGAAATACAATATTGTGTCTATACCAGTAAGAACATGTTCGTAGAAGAGTGATAACGGAAGCTTAAAGTAACAGTGTTATTGTTTGGATAAACACGGCTGTACGTCACAGAAAAGGTAAGTTGTTAATTTGTTTTAATAGGAAAAGTGTTTCAATTTGTTTAAACACAGTTTTTGTGTTATGAAATTACGCAATTCATAATAAAATTTCATTGATAAAATGTTACAGTTTGTAAAGTCACAGTTTGCCTTTTATTTTTTTAGGTACTAATCCAATAACGTTTATCTATAAAGAGTAACCATTTGTTTAGTTACAGTTTCTCAATAAGTAAAGAGTAAATAAAATCATATGCTTAATTACAATGGTGGGACATTTATTTTAGTCACAGTTTATTTCTTTACACAACGTACATTTGTATAAAAATGTTTGAAGTAAAATATTACATTTTGTTTAAATTCCTTTCAATATTAAAATTTACTTCATAGTTTATGAAACAGTTAATAATAACGTTACACATTTCTTTTAGTATCACTTTACTACTAATATAATTAAAAGTTGTACTTAAAGTAACTAAATTTAGGTATTTAAGTTAAAATGTCAATTATAGTAATAATTATGACAATAATAATAAAACCACTTGCTTCAGGTCATGGCGCATTTACGGAACCCACGTTTGTCACGCATTTTGGAGGCTATGGAATCTAAGAAAGATTCCGTAAGTACTGAAAACCCCAAACTCATAACCATGGACGACCTGGATTATAATTTTTCACGCGATGCAAATCCGATAGCTGACGATACTTGTAGATCTCCTTCTTTATTGCAAGAACAAGAACAAGTACTACCTCAGTCCGTTAGTCATACCATGGAAGCTGAGTGTTATGTTCAACCAATTGATGACGGAATACCAAATCTATATTTGAGCGGTACTGGTTTTCCAGAATTAACTCCAGAAGAAGACCTTACCAGACCAGGTCCTAGCAGTAGAGCAAGATCAGATTCATCTAGCTCAAAATCATCTTCAAGTTCATCATCAACAAGTTCATCTTCATCATCTTCATCCAGTGCGTCTGAATCGGGTAAGGACTTTTCCCCTGATGAGGCAGATTGCGATCCTGATTATGTACCAGCAACCCCACCTAGGCGTGTATCATTTAGCCCAACTCCTCAAAATAGTATTTCTATACAACTAGTTGAAGAAAATAATTTGGGTCCTCCAGAAGATAACAGAACTCCGAACAAACGAAGGCGTAAAGGATTTCCAAAAGTATCCGTGAGGCAAGATGCTAAAAGACTTCGTAATAGTGGGCAACAATATACTTCTGTGTCCCAGTTAAAAAAAGTCATGCCAAAGAAGCAGATAGGACCCCCATGTGGGGAAAAATGTAGACTAAAGTGCAGCGAAATGATCAAACAGGAAGACAGAGAAATTATTTTTGACAATTATTGGAAAATGGGAGATTTATCTAGACAAAGAGATTATATTGCAAAGTGTATTCATGTTATTACACCTAAGTATCAATATAAAGTTCATAATAGCAATAGAGGACCTAAACATTCATTTTCATTCGAGATTAACAATTTTAAGCATCGTATCTGTAAAACATTCTTTAAAAACACGTTGGCCATTAATAATCGACCTATTGCAACTGTAATATCAAAAAAGAACCAAGCGGGAACGATTGAAGAAGAAAAAAGGGGTAAACATGGAAAACAATTTAAAGTTAGCTCAGATATAATTAAAGGAATAAAAAACCACATAGACTCAATCCCAAGAATTGAATCTCATTACCTAAGACAACAAACGACTCGTGAATATATTGATGGGGGTAAAAACCTTACAGATCTTTATACCGACTACCAAACACAATGCTTGAGTGATGGTGTTGAAGCTGCCAAAATTCATACGTATAGAAAAGTGTTTAATGAAGATTACAACATTGGCTTTCACACACCTAAAAAAGACCAGTGCGAACTATGCATTAGCTATAAAAACGCTGTTGATAAAACAATAGAATTACAGAACAGATACGACCAACACCAGCTTGAAAAAGAATTATGTCGCCAGGAAAAGTCAAATGACAAAACAATGGTGCAGGAAAACTACATTGTTGCCTGTTATGATCTCCAGGCAGTGTTGCCTCTTCCGAAAGGAGATGTTTCTACTTTATATTACAAGTGTAAGCTCAATGTTTGTAATTTCACTATAAGTGAATTAGCGAAAGACTATTGTGATTGTTTTGTCTGGAGCGAGGTCGAGGCATTAAGAGGAGCTAACGAAATAGCAACGTGTGTTTGGAGGTATTTGACAAAGAGGGCATCAGAAATAAATGACAATAATTTACGAATCACATTTTATTCTGATAATTGCTGTGGTCAGCAAAAGAATAAGTTTATGTTTTCTATGTATGTATATGCCTTATCTGTTCTTAAAATTAAGTCTATTACGCACAAATATTTAATTAGTGGGCACACACAAAACGAAAATGATTCCGTTCACTCTGTGATAGAAAAAGCTGTTAAAAAGTGCTTACGTTCTGGTCCTGTGTACACACCAGATCAATACGTGACCATTATCAGAACTGCACGAAAGAAAGGCAATCCTTACAATGTTACCGAAATGTGCTATTCAGACTTTGTTGATATAAAAAATATTACAGAGGCATTAGGAGCTCAATTTTCAAAAAATACTGAAGGCGAAACAGTTAGAATGAGTGACATTAAAATAATGAAATTTGAAAAACATCAAGATTCCAACCACGTTGGCATTTATTATAAAACTTCCTACTTAGATACAGATTTCAAAGAAATACAATTCCGTAACAATCGTTCGTCTCGAACACGTACTAGCACTGATCTTCAAGATTTACAGCTGAAGCCTTTATATCAGTCTAGATTAAAATTAAGTGACAGAAAAAACAGCGACATAAAGAGTTTAATTAACAGTAATATAATACCACAGAATTACGCATTGTCATATTACAACAGCATCTTGTTTTAGCAGTACTAAAACGAGATGTTATTGTAATAAGACAACTTATTATTGATGATTATTGATTTAGAAAAACAATAAGTATAATTATTTTAAAGTTTTTTTACGAGATTTATTTTTTATATAACATTTTATATGGCAATAGGTTTGCCTCATTATTCTAATTAAGTGATACAGTCAATATAACTTTGATTAGCCCTGAGTAGTTTTCGTGGATAGGGAAATAATACTGTGATTGTAACTTTGTTAAATTAAAAAAAATGCTATTTCCAATTGGTTTGTTCCTAGTCAAACTGATTGCAAATGTAATAAGATACTTAATAAGTAGTTAATATAGTAAGATACGTACATGCTGTGATTTTAAGGTACAAATTTCTCAAGACTGATTGATAAATAACTATGCCAAATTATTGTATGGATCTCTCTTTAAATTGTAATAAAACATTATTAATTTCGAATGTTTTTTTTTATTTGGTAATATTATAATACCACAACAAATGCCAACTTTATGATTTTTAATTTTAATGTTGAATAATATTATTGTATTTATGAAATTTTAATAGTTTTCTCTTAGTAACATCAGTTGTACTGTAATTTCATAGTAATATACCATAATGAACAAATTCTTAATGGTAAAGTGTTACTATAATAATATAAATCAAAATAAATAATACTGTAAATAAAAAAAATTACTTTCCTAAATCACGTGTCATAATGTAAACAGAGATCTATAATATGACCTCATTAAATCTCTTAAAGGACCCTGCACTCAGATTTTATTGACAAAAAACGGTGACTTTTTTCTAATATTGGCTCTCCTGTAAAATTTTATAATTTCGTTTAGTAACGGTTTTACTTTAAAGGTGCGATGTGACGTCTGTACACGCTAAAATTTATCTAAGTACCTACGGCCTACACAACGAACATATTATTTCAACGGATTTTTTTTTATACGCAGAATTATTCGTAACGTCTATGCGTTCTCAAATGCGGAGCAAAACTGAGTATAAACAATGCGAGTGTAAGACGGTGAGTCAGACAGATAATAAGTCCAATTCATACGCAAAAAGCATCGAATGTCGTCTTAAATTTTTGTAAACACATTTCATCTACCTTCAGTTCTGTAAATATAACACCAAAACATAAAATAAAATATTCAAGTGTGTTCAGTTTTGCTCATTGGTGTAAGCCTCCCCCAAGGACCTCCACTTTGACTGGTTTCGTGCTTCTCGCTTCCAACGGATTCCTGCGGCCTTCACAAAGTCGTCGGTGGTCGGACGCTACGTTCTAAAGTGCGCGGTGAGCGGCGGAGTCCGTGCAGCGCAAGTGGGTTCCGGCGGCGGAGATTGTATTAGGCATATCTATACAACGTGTAACGTTAAATGTGCAAAACCTGAAAATAGTTTGATCAGAATAACGAGCAGAATTAATTGAACCACTTTTTAATATAGGTCACATTTTTCAAAAAATCTTCATTAAAAACGTTGCCGTGTCTATTTATTAATAGTGTAGCCTCCACCCGTTCGATTCCCACCTGATTCTTGGCGATTGAATAAAAAAACGGGTGTGTACCTTTAAAGTATATATTAATTTCGAATCAAGCTGGTACAGCCGGAGGCACACAAATATTTGTAAGGTCGTGGGTTACGGATGTCCGTTGTCACTCCTGCAGGGATAGGTACTCCCCTGTAGTTGCAGGTGAAACCCGCCGATGGCCGGAGATGGAAGTTGGCCGAAGTTCAGTGTTGTGCTGTACGGTGACGTCACTGCCAGGTGTCAAGGCGCGGCTGTCCAACTTGCTCAGCACGCCAGTTGCGCAGCGTAAAAGTGAAACCCTAAATCGGGATTTTCACTACACTTAAATTGGCACTTATTAGCTCGATATAAGTTTGAAAAAGATTATAATTTTAATGACGGTCGTGTCTGCTAGGGCGCTCGACACGACGCAAAGCGGTACGTGCAGTCTTACATCAGCCTAGAAGCGACTGACGTAGACTCACGTCTGCGCGGGCGCAATCCCGCTCACATGATTCGTTCAATGCGAACACTCGCCCCGCACCGCACACATACCTACCCGCGCGTTCCAAGTCGTACACAAACAAAGAACAAAGCATTAATTTATAATCTACGAGTACTCGTCCTTTAGCGTTAGCTAAACAAAACATGATAATTCATGTAACGTTCCGTTACAATAGGTCAAGCAAGCCAATGTCAGCGCGGCGCAGCGGCCCAGTGACGACTCCTCCCTCGATAAAGCGTCGTCGCAGACGCAAGAAACGATCAGAATGGCCTGTAAAACTAAACAGCACATAAAACCTTTACAATTTTTTTAATGACTTATTTTCTCTCTGAAATAGGTCAATTGAATTAAAAATCAGTTGGGGTGTCTGAGGTTTTGCGCATTTAACGTTACACGTTGTATATTTAGGGGCTCGAGACTAAATGATCGCTGCCACAAGGTTAAACTATGCTTGCCGTAATCGATTCATGGATGGGTGAACACCCATTACATATTGAGACCCCTCCGTGCTTCGGAAAGCACGTTAACTTGTTGGTCCCGGCTGTCATTCGTAGATCTTTGACAGCCGTTACGCGTAGTCAGAAGCCTGAAAGTCTGACAACCAGTCTCACCAAGGGTGTAACACAGTAACTGTAGTTCAGATAGGCCGTTCCATATAAAATACTGGTATTCTGCTTCATCCTGCTAGACTGGAAGCCGACCCCAACGTAGAGGCATACCCTTGTTGAAAATATAAGCCCTCCTTGAAAAGAAAATGGAAAAAGCAAAAAAAGCCTCTCTGTTTATTGACGTCAATATTTTATGAGAGAGAAGGATAACATATAAAAGGTAACAATATATCCTGAAACTCGTGCACGCGGCAATTTCTTTTATGCAAATATTTTCCTCTTCAAGCGTGACTTATATGCCCCTATGTAAGCAATATTTTGTCTCACGAAATATCTTAAAAACATAAACAGCCTATAGTTTTATTTCAGAAGATTTAACCTAAAATCATATTGCGCCAAACGATTTTTTCCAAAGAATAATATCTTTTAAAGAGTTCTAAATTCAGACATAGACAAACACTTTAGCTTTGCGAGCTTAGGATACTTTAGTTCAGAATGAAAAACGTAAAGAAATTACAATAATGTCATTTGTGAAAAGTTTTGTTTGTTATATATTATTTATAATCTTCACAGGGTGTTCCTCCCATGACTATGAATAACTTTCACTATGGAACCAACTCTGAGATCACGAAAAAAAATCAGCTGTTTCATACACTTTGGTCAAGTAGGTATTGAACTTTAGTATTAAACAGCTGATTTTGTTTTCGTGATTTCAGAGTTGGTCCCATAGTGAAAGTTGTTCATATTCATGAGTAGAACAGCCTGTAAAAATTTGGAGCCTGAAACAAAAATCATCCGGTATATTGCGGCGGGTTTTTAGCGCGCACTGGAATTTCAACTCTCGGTTTTGAGCTAAGGATTGAAAATCCAACAGAGTGCATCCCATCGCGTCAAAAAGCACACTGTTTGATTTTCAACTCTCGGTGTTGACCCAAGCATTGAAAATCCAACAGAGTGCATCCCATCGCGTCAAAAAGCACACTGTTTGATTTTCAACTATCGGTGTTGACCCAAGCATTGAAAATCCAACAGAGTGCATCCCATCGCGTCAAAAAGCACACTGTTGGATTTTCAACTCTCAGTGTTGAGCCAAGCATTGAAAATCCAACAGAGTGCATCCCATCGCGTCAAAAAGCACACTGTTGGATTTTCAACTCACCGAGAGTTGAAAATCCAACAGAGTGCATCCCATCGCGTCAAAAAGCACGCTGTTGGATTTTCAACTCTCGGCGCTGAGCAATGTGCGAAATTCAATGCGTGAAAAAAATCTCCTGTCCGAACCTGGGCTTCGAATCGCAGGCTTACTTCTCCCACGAAACAAATGCTTTTATGGCTCTCAGATAGGTTTGATTCATGTTTGTGCAATAGAGATTTGACAGGCGATTTGACATTATTCCACAGACGTCCATTTTACAAGCAAATGGATACTGGATTGCCAACATCATGGAATATTAAAATAGCATGATGTCGGTCTTAAAACCACAGCAGTCTACCCAACTTCAATTTTGATCTTTATGAGGAAAGCAATACAGTAAAAAATCGCTATTGAAATGTCTATATTCGTCCGTAAAATTACGTGCCGTGGGAGCCACCTTTAGACATGTACAGACATCAAGCCAGTGCCAGTGCCAGCACATCAAAATACTACAATCTGTCAAATTTCTTTAATAGGTTTTCAAATTTATACATACATACATAAGGTTCAAATTTGATTGGGAAAATGTTACAGTTTCGGATAGCTTGGCGTCTGTACATACGCTAGCAAGCTATCAAGCAATACATCAAGCTACTACAATCTGTCAAATTTCTTTAATAGATTTTCAACTTTATCGCTAAAGTATTAGGTTCAAAGTTGATTGGGAAAATTTGACAGTTTCGGGTAGCTTAATGTGCTGGCGTCTGTACCTACCACAATACACAAACCGCAACATTTATAAAAAGTTGAGTTTTTTTTACTGTATGTGTAAACTATGTAAACTATGGACTAGAATTGTCTGAAATAAATAAATTATATATTATATTATATAAAAAGTTGAGTTTTGTCTTGATAAGCGATTGAAAGTCACATCCAACTTAAGATTTCGAAGTTACTGATGAATATGAGACCAAATTATGCATTTTGAAACCCGCCGGCCGGTGCCGTGTGTTTTTACGTCCTAAAATATAACTTGTGACAAAAGAATGCATAATGGTTTATCCTTGTTTGACCGAAGTGTTTCAAGCACAGTCCGACTTCACCCATTGCAGAGCATAAGCATCTTTTTTCTTGTGCCAATCCCCACGCTCCCGTGCCAGGCTTATTCAGGTTTTGCCTGCGAAGGCAACAATGTCGTCTGCCCATCTCACTGACGTGTTTACCAGAGGACATTTACATATTAATTAGGTTGTACTCTTTTACGCATATATGGAAAATTCGTAAATCTCTTGCGTAATATGTTTGTGTAAAAGAGCTACTTATACGTGAGCAACATTGCATTGCACGAGTTAGATCTTCCACCTAACCTCTTTTACGAAAGTGTCTATTCTGTATAAAATTGCAAAGACGTTCAGGTGACTATAAAGTACAGAACATTGAACTAAGCGGTCATCATTTAAAATAATTCTGTCGAGACTGCACACTTAGAGCGATATGGTACCGTCTATCAATTTTGCTTGATAGCAAACGCGATTTCACGTGAAAAATTCTGATCGCTTCATCAGATGTGGAAGAAAGGAGAAGAAATTTTCTTCGATAAAGGTCTTTTCTTTTAGGACGTGGGGAACGAATATCGGAAAAATTCTATTATATTTTTCCACGTGAATCCAACAGGACTTGAGTTATAGTTTTACTCTCAGATCAATCATTTGAAAATTTACAGTGGTGTATATGCTCTTAAGAACTTATGGCTTATGACAACTATTCCGCTTAACGGAATAAAGCGCGTTTAGAATCTGAAACACATAACATCCCGTCATGTGGTTTATAACAAATTCCGCTTAACGGAATAAAGCGCGTTTAGAATCTGAAACACATAACATCACGCCTACCATCACCTCCACTTCTACAACCTAGCACTTATTTAACAGGTATTCGGTATGTTCACGAATCTGCATGTGCTTAATATTTGCCACACGGGGGCACCACTGTGCCAGTGCGCCGCCTTTCAATTAATTTCATTCATTGGAGAGGTATTCCAATAGTTATGATTGGCAGGACTAGGTCGCGTTTACACCGGAGACGTGTTGACGAAGAGAACTTAGTATTTATGTATGATAATTATGATAATATGTGATCTCTTATGGGTTTTGCAATATTCCCCAGAGAACACAGAACCAGCCGGTCGATTCTGTAAAAATCTCCCCGTGAAATCATAAGTGAAGTGAGCACTTAATAGTGTTAATACCTAGCGAATGACAGCTATGACTTTTTCAATTCATGTGTACAGACGAAAGCACATCAAGCTACACGAAACTGTCAATTTTTTACAATCAACTTTCAACCTAATGCTTTAGCGATAAACTTGAAAATCTATTAAAGAAATTTGACAGATTGTAGTAGCTTGATGTGCTGGCGTCTGTACTTTCCGAGTTTGTCTTGGACATTGCTGACATCGGCGAAGGAAAAAAATCATGAGGAAACCTGGACTTATAGTAATTAGCATAAGTCTGAAATCACCAACTCTACTTGAGCAAGCGTTGTGATCAATAGTAGTGCCTTCTTTGTATGAAAAGAAGCATTTCCCTGCAGTGAGACAATAATCGGGTGGTAATGTCACTATTTCAGGAATTTAATGAATGACTCATCACTTACCAACATAGACGTCCTCTGTCCTACCAATACTGTGTATTACAGATCCCAACCGCATGTAATTTACATTCAAATTCATCCCCAAAATCAATAGGTATGCTAATAACAAATTCCAGCCGTGTGTCCCGATAACCTCGACCGACACCCAGCGTGACAATAGGACTATTGTCATTTCGGCGGCGCTCGGGAATGATCGGGCATACTCGGGCACGATTCGATAGTCACGTCTCCAGTGATGAGTGACTCGGGTAACGCGTTTACTTCATCATGTGTTGTTATTTGGGTTTTGTTTGTGTGAACGTGTTTATTGACTTTATTCAAGAAAAAATGGTGGAGTCATCACTTTACTGCCTTTATTCCAATTCATTTGGGGGAGGCGCAATATGTCTTCTTGTTCCCTTGTTCCAGCCGGAATCTCAGTAGTCACCCTGAGATAAATCCCCGTGTCTCTTCGCGGATACTTATTGTAAACGTGCACTAGGAGATTGTATTTATAAACAATAAGAGAGTTTAGTGTGAGATACAGGGAGGGTTATATCTTTCTCTATCAACAAGTAGCAATACAGTTGTCAAAATACGAAAAGTAACTAACTACGAAATTACCTTTGAAATGCAAGAAGTATCTTCATTAAGTACTGAATAAAAATACCAAATCATTTTTTCTCTTGTTAAAAGCTACGTGTTTTTTTGTATTGTATTTTTGTCTCACGAAGCGACGCGAGCTTTACTTGTGGTTAACAAGTTTAGTGTACAAACACGCTGTGAATGTGTAGGCGCAAGAGCTCTTGGTACCGTCCTAGACAATAGAAAAGTTGGAAGTGTGTGTGTTATGTGCTGACGCTATTCGTCTTCACGTACACATTCACAACGTGTTAACACAAGTAAAGCGCGCGTCGCTTCGTGAGATAAACATACTGTAAACAGCTACGTAGTGAACACGGACACATTGTTACTTTGTCTACACTGTAGAGGGAGGCGCTGTACAGTTCGCATGGGTATTCAAAGCCGTGTTGGCTTTGTATGTCCTCACGAACTTAGTCATTGAGCTATTTGACTTGCTTTGTCTATGTTAATTGGATATTTGCCGACAACTTGTTAAGACAAAAGGACAATACTGACGTATTCTCGTGTCGCGATGAGAATTTGAAGCGGGTTATGTTGAAACATTAATATAATAATTGTTGTGTTTTAGCAAAGGAGGTCATTGCCCTTTCACTAATACCTCTTCGTAGGAACCTGAACAATAAACGATGTATCGTTTTCATTGGTAAATAAAAATGTTGACGATCACGGGTTTTTGAAATGATGTACAGACGCCTGCACATCAAGCTACTAAAATCTGTGAAATTGCTTTAATAGATTTTCAACTTTATCGGTAAAGTATAAGGTTCAAAGTTGATTGGGAAAATTTGACAGTTTCGGGTAGCTTGATGTGCTGGCGTCTGTACACTAAAATCTGCCAATAAATATAGATGCCAATGTAGGGTCAACAATATTTGATATTAATTTCAACTTTATAACTCCACACGTTCCTGAAAAAAAGAGTCCTGACAGACGGACACACAGATGGACAACGAAGTGGTCTTAAATAAGGGTTCCGTTTTCCTTTTGAGGTACGGAACCCTAAAAACAACAAAATCGCTCGACGTGTACAGAATTATAGCTGAACATACAAAAAATATTCCGACGAATTGAAAACCCGTCCTTTTTTGAAGTCACTAGAAAAAATCGCGTTTTATAACCAAACCAACACATTCTACCTACCAGGACCTCATAGGCAAGTACAAACCATAATAACTATGTAACTAACATTTAACACGTAGGTATCTCTGTACCACGTATGGCAATTACCACTAATTAATCACGCGCCACACCCGGACAATTCAATTAATACGTACTGGAACCGGGTGAGAATGGCTTAATTTTGTGTTAAGGTTATCAGTACTGCGCTAATGATGCAGGGGCGAGATAAGAAGCTGAATAGGAATAATTTAGGAGAACCATGGCAACCGACAGCAGTGGTGGACCAGTGGCAACACCCACGACTTACCGAGTGGTATTTTTTTTTTTTTTTACGTGGTTTCGAAGCTGGCACTTGACTTTGTGTAAATAATTTCATCAGCACTGCTCTCAAAAGCAGTGAAGGAAAACATCGTGAGGAAACTGGCGTGTCCTAGAACCGAAGATTCGACGACATGAGACAATCGCCTTCCCGCACTTAGGCCCGCGTGCTAATTTTTTTTTTTTAATAGCTGCCCCACACTAGGAATTTCCTATGTATTGTGGGTGCGATCACAAACATTTAATAATGTCACATACACAAACAGCCAGACCGGGAACAACTACCTTTATGAACTCGCTCAGTGACCATGAGAAAATATCTAATCTGTAAACAACCAAATTTAGTGTGCGAATTGTTCGCGTCAAAGGGACGTTATCCAACAGTTTAGTTCAACCGCGCGGCACTGTGATTATTTATGTTACCCCGGAACACTCCAAGAATATACGACGCCAGTGCTAGATACCTCCTTGTTTCCAACTTGTTGTATCTCACCATGCCCAACACAAACAAGGTTGGAAACAAGGTTGATATCAAGGGGTAAAAGGGCTATACATACTTCATACCGCCTTAGGTATATATGTCGTAAAGTTGTTCTGTATGCGCTCCAACTTGAGAATATATTTAGTCTCATGTGGAGTCCATAATGCCGCATTACCCTCCAACTCACTCCGTATTAAAGCGTCAAACAATGCCGAAATGTCTTTAATATTTGTGATATCTGCCGCTTTACGAAGCACAAATCCTAGTCGCTTGTATGCTGTTTTACTTACATTGATAAAATTCTTCCAGAATCTCAACTGATTATCCATACGAACACCAAGGTCTCGCACTGCCTCCTCCCCTTTCTTAGGCACATCGTTCAGTTTCTTCTTACTCTTGCCCGACTGAATGTTAGAACTGAACATTTCGTAACATTGAATTGCAGTTTGTTCTTTCGACTCCACACAACTACTCGATCAATGTCTTGCTGAAGGCGGTGACAGTCGTATTTGTTCTTGATAGCCAGCAGTAACTTGAGGTCGTCTGCAAACAGCAGACACCTGGCATCTCTTATTATGTTAGGCAAGTCATTGATCATTATTATGAATTCTAACGGCCCTAACTTGTTACCTTGACTCACTCCCGACCTAGTGAAATAAGGCTGCGACCGGAATCCATTTCATTTAAAATAAAATAGTAAAACATAAAGTTAGTCAGAATATCAATTTTCTTTTTTCTTTTTTTTTCCTAGACCGGTCCTTATGTAAGGACTTTTTTTCCCAGATTAAAACAAAATAGTAATGTTTTAACATCTAAAAATACTAGTTTTTAAAATTATATAAAATTATCAATAGAATTAGCATAAAAATATTATTAAAATCTCGATAATGATTGTAAATGTATTCTTGGTCAATCCCTAGTATCAGGTGGGATGACACTGACAGCTCACTCCACGCTCACTTCACCTAAGTTTTCACGGTGAGATTGTTGTCACGCTGAAATCCGATTCAAAACACCCAGTCAACTATCAACTTTCCATTCCCCATTGTTTCAGCTTCAGAGCTAGTAACGGAATTACCTCGTTAAATCTTAGTTAGGTTCAATTATACAACTATTACGGTTAGTTCTAGACAAGTTAGTTCGAACCAGGAGCACAGTTAACTTCGAAAGTTGATGAACCTTGTTTGAAACAGGCGAAATAATGCTTGGTTCATTTGATACTAGAACCTGATGGTTGTATAGCTCAGTTACTCGTCCCGACGGTTGTGTTGGCATTAAGCGGTCAGTCCTCCTTGGGTAATTACACTGAGAATTTTACTACCAGAAGACAGATAGTTATCAGCTCTTGATGTAAGTACTTCGTTTGAGGGTACAATAAATCTTTGGGAAAACGCTGATCACTTCTGTACTTTGTCACAATAAAACTTTTTACTTCTTAAATAAAATTTATGTAACTAATAATTGATAATTCATGTATCTCTTGTGTATACAGGGTGGCAAAGACATCGACGTGCAAACTGCAGTGCGATTTTGTAACCATCTCACCGTTTAAACTTAGGTGAAGTGAGCGTTATATAATTTCTAAGCTAGTATTTTAGTTGCCAAAACATCGCTATATAAGGACTAGTCTAGGAAAAAAAGAAAAAACAAACAAAATTGAAATTCTAAATTTCTGTTTTGCTATTTTATTTTAAAACCCCACAAAATAGTAATGTTTTGGCAACTAAAATACTAGCTTTGAAATGATATAAAACTATCAATAGAATTAGCATAAAAATCTCGATTATGACTGTAAATGTACGCTTGGTCAATCCCTAGTATCAGGTGGGATGACACTGACGCTCACTTCACCTAAGTTTTCACGGTGATATGGTTACAGGATCGCACTGCTGTTTTAATACCTTAAGTGAATTTTTTAACAGTAAGTCTTAATCCCTAGAAACTAGGTATTGGACTATGTATTGTATTTGTGAAATTTTGTATTCTATTTTTACTGTATCTAATAGTATATTTTCGCATGCCTCCTATATCATCTGCCTAACCTTTCTCAACTATGTTGGGGTCAGCTTCCAGTCTAACCGGATGCAGCTGAATACCAGTATTTTACATGGAGCGACTGCCTATCTGACGTCCACAACCAAGTTACTGGGTAATACGGTACCCCTTGGTAAGACTAGTTGTCAGACTTTCGGGCTTCTTACTACCCGTAACGACTATCAAAGATCCACGATTGACAGCCGGGACCAACGGCTTAACGTGCTTTCCGAGGCACGGAGGGTTCCCGGTATGTAAAGATGGTCACCCATCCACAGACCTGCCGTGGTAAGCGTAGCTTAACCTGATCGATCGACCTGTGCGGCTGTTATTATTTAGCCACGGGCCTGCCTCCTATGTAACATGCATGCATAACATGCAAGCATTGCTATCTTGTAACACCCATTGTACCATATTTCTGGCGAAATATATGATTTATGTTTATTCTAGCTGGGGCGGTCTAACAAATTGAACCTTACATACACGTCCATCAATATTTAATCATCGGCCGTAATCTAATAGAGCATGCGTGAGACGTTCATCCAATATTGATTGTAAAGCTTGGTTTACACGCAGTCAGGTGCTTTAACATAAAAATAATATTGAACATGTATTCCGATAAAAGTCGAGACCTCTGTTGGTATATCAGCACATACATGTGAAGGCTTATGAAAATAGTGTAACAATCAAGGAAAGGATCGCTACAAGTTTATATGTGACACGTGCAACAGTTATACCACGCAATTATACAATTAATTCTTTCATTAAATATATGGATAATGTATGCATATCTATGGATTTTGGTAAATTAAACTGAATGCAAATTGCATGTGGTTGGGAATGGAATACATAGTATTGGACAAAGGATGTCTATGTTGGTAAGTGATGAGTTAATGAAATGGTAAAATTTTTCTTAATACCACCCGATTATTGTTCCAGTGCAGGGCAAATGCCTCGTCTCATAAGCTGCGTCTACGCTAGACGAGTCAAGCACGGGCGGAGCACGAGCCGAGCATCGTGTTCGCGGCGTCAAGTGTGGACGTACAACAAACCTACAACGATCATTGTCCTCGAACGTAGTTTTCCGCAGTGTGCTCGCGGCTCGTGGCGAATATGGACGAGTTTGCTATTGCAGCAGCCACTGCTAAGATTACTATAGCCGAAGTCAGTAAAAAAGCTAAAAGACCAAGACTATGGGGATCTAAAAAAATTTATATAAAGACAGATCCAGTCAATAAAATTTCGATTTGTTAACCATTTGGAGAGGTCAAGAAGCAACTGGCCAATTTAAGAATTTTGTTCGAATGACATCAACAAACTTTGAGAATTTACTACGTTCAATTGGACCGTACATTACAAAACAAAATACCAGATTTCAAATGGCTATACCCATTCAACAAAGGTTGGCGGTGACGTTGCGTTTTTTGGCAAGTGGCGAGTCGTTCACCAGTTTACAATAATCTTCTGACCACGTTTCCATGATGTTCGGCTCGAGCGATTAGCCGTCTGTCACTAAACACGTCCACGAGTGCACTGCGAGCGTGATGCAAATCCCTTTATGTTCATCATAAAACCGACAGTTGGCGGAGCGCAGTCGAGCACGAACCAAATGCTCGAAACGCGCTCGTTCGAGGCTCGTAAGTCGGTCCACACTACACGAATTTATGTTCGGCTCGTGCTCGGCTCCTCTAGCGTAGACGCAGCTATACAGAGAAGGCAAGAGCATTGATCACCACGCTTGCTCAAGTAGAGTTGGCGATTTGAGGCTTATATTAACTACATACAAGCTCCTGCTTGCGACTTAGTGCGCGTGAAATTTCTTATTCCCCTGACCCACCAAGTCGCATCGTATCGCCCGTCTACGCTATTACTTCGTTTTCACTTAGCGTTATTTCTGACTTTCGTACTTATTGCTCGGCTTCTAAGGGTCCTAGCGTGATTTTAAATAACTTATGGCCTTCCGCAAGAGTTGGGCTATCAAGTGCAAGAATATTTTTTCAAATCCGACTGGTCGTTCTACAGAATGCGTTCAAACAAACAAACAAACCCTTCAGCATTATTATTAGAATATCCAACCTTATTAGATTGCACCACACAGGAATGACCTGAAGGGTATGTTTCGTAATTTTAAGAACGTTCACTGTCTGATCTCAGTCTCGATCTGTCAAAAATACCTCTAATTTTCTTACATTTTTGCCAATTTTTTGACATTTGTTTGTCGCCGAGGTGAGACTGTGACTTAACTTTGAAAGGTTTCTGTAAAAATCTCACCGTGAGAACTTAGGTGAAGTTAGCGGGAAGTGAGCTCTGTCATTTCCCAATGGTAGGGATTAACACTATTAAGTGCTCACTTCACTTATGATTTCACGGTGAGATTTTTACAGAATCGACCGGCAGTTACAAGAATTGGCCTTCTGGTTTAGGACAAATGATTTTTACCATGGTAGTACGTTCACATGGGTTAATTTCGAACCGCTACACGGGTGAAACCGCGCAAAAACCAGTTTGTTAAAATTTAGCGCGTTATTTCTTCCAATATCACTTATATTTCCTTTAACCATACAATAAAGAGTGCTACGTTTTTACAAAAGATTGAAATCTACATAAATAAAGTCATAATACCGCAGTCAGTGCAACCAATCTCAGGAGACGCGCAGGGAAGATATGGTTGCGTCTCACAAAGGAAACGTTGCAGTAGCTACTTCAGTAAAATATACGTCTTAAAATAAATATTAATGTGGTGCATTTCCCTAGGAAATTGGTGTAGTTGGAATTTTTATGGGTTTCATTTGATATGCTACATTTTTATGCATGCTTATAGGACTATCTAGATACATCCCCCTTTGGGAATTAATTTTTAATTCCCAAATTCCCATTCCTGCTACAGCGCAACAGCAAAAAACCTGAAGCAGGGCAAATCAATTGTAAAATATGGTTACAATTCAAATTCTATTCTGTAAAAATCTCACCGTGACAACTTAGGTGAAGTGAGCGGGAAGTAAGCTCTGTCATTCCGTAATGGTAGGTATTGACACTATAAAGTGCTCACTTCACTTATGATTTCACGGTGAGATTCTTACAGAATCGAGCGGCTATTTCATTAAATAAATAAAAAAATACCATTGAAGCTACAGCAAGTCCAAGTTTAATCCAATTTTTAAGTTTACTTACTCTAGCGTAAAGTGTTTTCAAAATCAACGTGAAACGGATATACAATCCGTTTTTTTTTTTCGTTGCTTGTCAGTTTGACTGTAGTGATGTTTCTCAGTCATTAACATTCAGGCACTCGATTGACTCGATTATGTAATTCAAAAACCAAGATCCCAGCAGTGTCGTAAGCTTGAAACGCACACAACAAAAACTTAAAGAAAAGAATTATAGCAAGATCCAAAATACAGCAACCATTAATATTGGTAGATTTAAGACAGTGGAATTCGGCTAACTTATTAACATTCTGTGACTGTACATCACAGTAGTATTTTGACGGTTTTTTATACGCACTATATCCATTTACTGGTTTATTAACTACGTTCGTATTGAATTATAGAATAAAGAATTACAGTTAACAATAACTAGTGAGGCAGTGTTGGTGATATTTATCTAATTGCGGCTATATCGAGTGCACCTTGAGAGAAAATGGATTCGAGCGTTTACTTCATTTACTCGAGGTACGAGTTAAATAAAATCGAGCCGCATCACTATCTGATACTCGAAAGACAAGTGGCAACTGGCAAGTTATTCATTATATGTATTTTTTCCGTTTCTTTCGAAATACATGAAATTGATATTTCAGTTTCCCTGTGTGTAAATGAAGGATGAATATGGAATTTTTAAGATGGAATAGCGTTTACTCCAGAAGGACGCCGTTTTAATTGCTCATTAACAGGCCTGTTGGTGTAGTGGTCAGTGGCCCTGCCTGCTATGCGCAAGGTCGTGGGTTCGATTCCCACCTAGGACAAATGTTTGTGTGATGAGCACGATCATTTGTTCTTTGTCTGGGTGTAATTTATCTATAATATGTATGTATATAGAAATATATATGTGTTTATCAGTTGTCTAGTACTCATAGCACAAGCTCTGTTTAGTTTGGGACTAGATGGCATTGTGTGAAAGTTGTGGAATATTATTATTATTATTAAGATTTTAACGCAATGTGGGAAGACATCGTCCGAGACTGTTGCAGTTGTGCGGTTACTTGCGTACGCATGGATTTTTCGCTTTTATTTAAGTCTTAACATCTAGATGCATTTTGAGAAAGTGCATACTCATGATCATTGGTCGGAGTAGGTAGAGCTGTTTGGGGTGAATGACCGCAAACATTGATGTTAACATGGATATGCCTCTGAAATCTTGGGATTTTGAAATTGTCGATTTATTTAAGTGAGTTAATATGGGTTTTGAAAATTAAATTATATATCTATCTCGATCATCGCATTTTATTTATATTCCATGTCTTCAATTTACTATGGTAAACTAATTTAAGTGGATTATCCATTTAAATATAATGCGCCAATTAAGCACTGACAAAAGAAACTACCTAAATAGTTGTTTTTTTTTTTTGAGAATTCCTGGGATTTTCGGAAATACTTGACATATCTATGTTATGTCCGCATGCAGCAAATAACAAAAATACCTCTACCTACTCCTATAAAAACTAGTTAAACAATGTTTTTTTAATTCCGAGAATTCCCGGGATTCCGGGAAATATTTGGCATATCCATGTTATGTCCGCATGTCGCAAGTAGCAAAAACAGCTCTACCTACTCCGACCACTGCTGATGATGCAAGAAAGTATTTTCTTTTTTGTTAGCCTATATTGTGCCCCACTGCTGATGATGCAAGAAAGTATTTTCTTTTTTGTTACCCTATATTGTGCCCCAGTGCTGGGCGAAGGCCTCCCCTTTTTTCTTCCAAATCTCTCCCACTCTTGAGCGATCCTGGCCATGTTGGTCCTGCACACCTCATTAGATCGAAAAAAGTATCACACTAATATTATATAGGCGAAAGTTTGTGTGTTTGTATGTTTGTTACTTCTTCACTCTCAAACGGCTGAACGGATTTGCCATGAAATTTAATACACACGATAGTTTATAACCGGGATTTTTATCCCGATATTCCCACGGGATCGACACTTATGCGAGTGAAACCGCGGGGCGCAGCTAGTTGAAAATATTTATTAATTATGGAGATTTGGATACAGGAATATTTACATTTCATGTCGATCTGCACAACAAACGCATAATGTGCCTGTCGACTATGCGGGAAAGAACATTATTTTGCAGTAGATTATAGCACACCAAAGAAAACAAAAACAATACTCGTATTAGTTATAATACGCTTATTTTCTAATACAAATCTATGGTTTTCAGGTGAATTTAGTTACCTAGAACGTCAATTTCTAAAATCAGAGCTACTCTTTCTGGATATTGTTGCAAGTATCCAGCAAGTTGTTTGTTGGGCAGACGGTACTACTGTTGGATATTCTGCACAATGTAATGTTAAACGTGCGGTGTTGAGTATTTTAGTATTTTTACCTTGGACACGGTATCAAGATAAGTCACCTGACGTCGAAATTGATATACTTATAGTAATAAAACTGCTGTGTTACATATGTGATTTTTATTTCATGAATCGTTCAAAACACCCTACTATTTATTACTAAACAGTGCACTATTCTACTACGTTATAATACATCTCGTACATGGTGAGAGCGAGTCGTACGAGTATGTACAACGCAACCTTCCAGGAAGCTTATATCGACATTTTCAATACTAGTGTTGCTAAATTGAAGAAAATCTTATGTAATTGCTTCTTCGAGCGTAAATAGTTATTTTACTGGACGGTCTTATATGTTTTTTTGTTTTTTACCTACTGTATCTGTTTAGCTGTAAGTTTTCCTAAAAATAAATAAATATACGGTCAACTTATTCTCTAAACAATAGCATTTTAGTGATTTTTTTTTAGGTTGTGATGGTATTTTTCAGTATTCCCGTTGGACAACCATTGTAACCATTGTATTGTTGTTGTTGGATAATTATTACAACCATTGTAATCTAGAAATCATAAGGAACAAACAAACTCGGCGCGATAGACGAGAGTTGTAGTAGTGGGGGTTGGTAGGGTATTGTAGGGGGTGTTGGGTCCTGTGTGTCCCCCAAATAACATATTTTTCGTGGTTTCCTTTCTTCTTAAAGTTATGTGGTATAGGGCCCAGGTATCCATTGCCCCAAATCTTTCAAAATAAACAAACTTTACTTATGAATCGTCTAAACTTGATCTTAATGAAACTTACTGTTGGGAATCAAACCCAACACATTTTGCGTGCAGGTGGCGTGATTAACGCGTCATCGATACGCTTAGGCCTCATTTACGGAGACGCGGGGCGTCGCGCGTTGCGTTGAGCGGCGCGGCCCGCACTGAATTCAAATATATGGCGTTGTATGAGTGCGTTTACGGAGAAGCGATTTTAGACGCGTTTGTTTGAATTAGGGCGTTTTTTGCGGCCGAGCCCGCGGATGGCACCGACGCGTCCCACGCGGCGTTTATCGCGGCGGCGCACGCAGCGGCAATTCTCGATGAAGCTATGTCCGAGTCGGAATCTTCTGTCAGTCTTATTTAGAAATCGCGCAACACAGACGTAGTCACCGTCGCAATGGAGTATGATATGATTGACTTTTTTTTAGAAGAAAATTCAATGTTAAAAAGTGAATTATTTAATATAAGAAGTGGCCCAGTGTTTACATCAACGGAACATAAGAAGTTTGGGGAATATGCAACTCTTTATAAGTCAATAAGAGAAAGATGTTATGATGTATTTCACGGTTATACACGGATGTCTAATACAACTTCTCTCGCCAACATAAAACTAGTCGATTTGATCGAGGCGAGCGTGTGCCGCCGCGATGCCCGCCGCGTGCTTCGCTACACGCTAGAGGATTCGCCGCGGGCGCCGCGGCGGGCACCGCCACGCTTCCCGTCTCGCTTCTCTATGAACATGGTCGTATATTGCTATAAGTTTGTGTTTACGCGTGCGATGATGCGTGCCGCTTCACGCGCCGCCCCACCGTAAACAGAAAAAACGTCCGACGCGCCGCGAGACGCCACGCCACACGCGACGCGAGACGCCCCGCGTCTCCGTAAATGAGGCCTTAGGCATGGCGCGGAGGCGACATGGCTCGGCCGGACGACCACTGGCTTCCTCAGACTTCATCGCGACAGACGATTCTTCTCTCTAATTTAATAGTTAATTGTTTGTCCGGGACAGTTTATAATTTGTACTAAGCGCGACAATAAACCATTTCCGACTCTTTTATTGCTCCCCGCGCTAACACTTACCTACTAATGTTTTAAAACTACATTTTATTTTCTACGCCAGCATAGCGACACAAACATACTCAGCAAAGATATTTTCCTTTCCTAGCAACAAAACTAAAAACTAAAACACATAAATCGCCTCTCCTGGCATCTAGCCGAAACACATTCGACGTTTTAAGACCTTTTACGTCCCCTTTCATACGACTGAACGTAAACATAGGCGGGTGTAAAAGTAGGTCCCGACATTGGTACTTATTGCGGTTTTATTTTTCGTGTCCTGAATGTAGGTAGAATGGAATTTATTTATTTATTTATTTATTTAGGGACAAAAAACAGTTACACGTTACAATTTGAATATCGGAGCTAATTAGATTTATTTAATAAACGTATAACCCACACTATTATCCACGGATTCACTTAATAAATATCTAAAAGAGGAAAGGACGGACGGTCACATATTAATTTGTGAATTAAAAGAAAAAAAAAAAAGAAGAAAAACAAGTTATGAAAGGTTGTCGGTAAGGAAAGCTATTTTTTTAAATTTCGCAGTAGAAAATGCAAAAATATCTATATCGGTAAAGTGTGTGTTATAAGTTACTACAAGGCGACGGAGAGGTGCCCGCTCACCGGCGTTTGTTTTGCACTTCTCAGTGTGAAACAGACGAGGAACGCGCACCTCTCGCCGTATAATAGTTCTAGGTACTACGTAACATAATTTATTGGTAAGCTCATTACAATCAAACTTATTATTACAAATGCCATGCAGCATCATGGCCATGAGGAGCGTACGTCTGGACTCTAAACTCAAGAGTGTGTGCCGTTTGAGTAGTTCTAAATAAGATATTCTCGAGTGATAAAATGTGTACTGCACGTTACGTAGGAATTTTTTCTGAACCATTTCAAGTCTATGTGAATATTTGTCGTAGAAAGGACTCCAAATAGGAACAGCATATTCTAACTGGGAGCGAATCAGGGTCTTGTATAAAAATAAGAAAGTAGATTTTTTTTTAAAGTCCTTAGACGATCTCATGACGAAACCATACATCCGAAAAGCCCTGCTAACAACATTATCAATATGAGCATCAAAGTGTAATTTGGAATCCAGCAAGATTCCAAGGTCTCGCATGGACCCAACCTTTTTCAAAGCAATACCATGCAGGCTGTACGTGAAATGAAATATATTTTTATTTTTGGTAAATGATATAGAATTACATTTAGGTAAGCTGAGTTGTAACTTGTTAAAGGAATAATAAAGCCAAACGTGTAATTGTAACAAGGAAACAGAAATAAAGGAAATACAGCCTAAATAAATAATACTTACCTACTTATTTACAACAGTGGTGGCCAGCCCTGCGATTCTGTAACCATCTCACCATGAAAGCTTGGGTGAAGTGAGCGTGGAGTGAGCTGTCATTCGCTAGGGATTTAGGGTGCTTTCCACTGAAGCGGAGCTGGGCGGAGCGGAGCGGAGACGTGTAGGAATCGTCCAATCACAGACGAGACGAGTGACGCGATGAGGATTTCAACCATTGTGATTAGTCGAATCCTGCACGTCTCTGCTCCACTTCGCCCAGCTCCGCTTCTGTGGAAACGCACCCTAACACTATTAAGTGCTCACTTCACTTATGATTTCACGGTGAGATTTTTACAGAATCGACCGGCAGGCATTTTACTTTGTACCTATAAATTATTTCATCACCACGGCTCTCAAAAACGGTGCAGCATGTCGATTCTGTAAAAATCTCCCCGTGAAAGCTTGCGTGGAGTGAGCTGTCAGTGTCATCGCACTGATGCGGTATTTTGTGGGGCTTTAAAAACAACATTGAAATTCTGACTATGTTTTTGTTTTGCTATTTTATTTTAAAACCCCACAAAATAATAATGCTTTGATACTAGCTTTGAAATTATATAAAATGGTTATTAGCAAAAAAAATATTATTAAAATCTCGATTTTGATTGTAAATGTATTCTTGGTCAATCCTTAGCATAAGTGGGATGACACTGACAGCTCACTCCACGCTCACTTCACCTGAGTTTTCACGGTGAGGTGATTACAGAATCGCACTGCAGGCTAGTTAGATTAGATTCGATTTTATTACCGCATCATACTCTAATTTTATTTGAGCCTACCATTGGTACACGCTATACTAAGAATCCACAATATTATTATCCCGTAAATTCTACAAAACGTGAGCGGAGTTTAACACTTATTATTGTTAATAGAAACACTGCCTACACATAGAGTTCAAATTCAAGCACCGTGGTGCATGAATAATTGGACTATTTATAGCATTCCATTTATGCCTCTTGCACACTATCGCTGCGGTTAGCTATAAAAGCGGTAGCAAAATAAAAAGTAAAAAAAACCTATCGCGTCTCGATGCGGTGAAGGAGATAAACGTCAGTGTGCCAACAGCAATTAATCAACTTACCTAAGGGTACTTACATAAAGCAGCGGGTTTTCCGGTACGGATCGCTCCAGGTTTATCTATGGCAAGAAATTGTTACAATGTTTTACATCTTTCTTTGTGTGAGCGCATAAGGGGTATTTTACCCGCACGGATTGGTACCGACTTTTCTTTACCGGGATATATCGTATTAGCAGTCCACTGTTGAATGAATACAGTGGGGATTACACATATAAAAGGACAATTGGCCGCGATGTCTTTAATTTTGACGGTTCAGCCACGTTGAATGCGTTATTTACGTTTTTGAACAGACGAATTCTTCAGACCTATGAAGCAATGTGTTGTAATGTATTGTATGTGTGTAAATTCCTAATACATTGCGTTTCACAATTTCAGTCAGAATCCAATGATTCAGACTGAAATTGTGAAACGCGATTAGGTTGCCGGTCCCAAAAGTAGCCATAAAACTATGTTCTGTAGCTTCTTAATCCACCTAGTTACTCCGCCTAGTTACTGAAAATGGAAAACCAAAACAGTTCAATATTTCCATAGCAGCAATCATCAACCATCTTAAGGCAAAATAGTAGCTCATCTGTGTCACTCGCCCGCTCCGGGTTACATTATTACACAGATTACCGCGTCTGTGTCCCGCCCGGAGCGGGCGGTTAATCACTGAAATAGTAAATTTGTTTGTAAAAACTGTATCCATCTCGCTCACATGGACACAGACGCGGTGATCTGTGTACTCGCCCGGAGCGGACGAGTGACACAGATGATGGGATAGTAGCCCGTAAAATTGAAATGTTCTCAAGTTTTTGCAATTTGCACGTCTGTATCAGCTCGTATGTTTATCTAAATATTATTTATTTACAGAATTAAAATCATCAATAAAACTCTCTATATTGACAATTTCATGGGATCATGATATTTGAGGTCAATTGTAACTCAAGGAGTTGTATTGCTGATCCTAATGATTATACGAGTAATTCCGTAAAGCCATATTTGCTACATTCGCGAACCATATTTTAACCAACATTCAATTTAACACTTACATGCATATTGCAAAAAAAAAAACGTAAATTTGAATTTCGCGGCCACATTAGCGCATCCCTCTTAAATCACTAAAAAAAAATCAGTTTTCTCCTACAAACTCAATCAATGTCTTTTTTAAAGAAATTTCTCGCCGGCTGATCGACACTTCACGTGACCAGAGGGCTGGGTCGTTCTTTGGCCAAAGAATTAGCATTGCCATTCAACGTGGCAATGCTGCCAGTCTTCTGGGTACGTTTCCGGATGACAGCAATGCGGACGAGTACTTCGACGCCTAAATCCTTTTGTTTTTATATTTATTTATATACTTAGTTAGTTTTTTTTTTTATTTAGTACCTGGTGTAAATAGTTAGTTAATACTTTATTGTACATTAATTTATTTTGGTCAAGTTATTTTATTTTATTTTTTTAATATTAAATAATTAATACTTAAAAAAATATATATTATTATTTAACTTCAATATTTAATATTGATAAATGATAAATGATAAATGATTTATTTTCTGTAAGTAGGTTTGTACAAACACTTTTACATGTCAATCATATTTTTTAAACTAGATGAGGTCGGCGTTTCCTATCTGACTACTCTGAGAAGAAAGGCCGAAACAAACTCAGAGGTCACAGTCTCTTTTAAAGTCCAGACATAATCTTGGTCAGATCATGTGAAGACCATGCAGATTGGTGTCTGAAATGGTCTTTTGAGTAAAGAACCACACAGATTGAGCGGACCTGTCCAGTCAGTGCACGCATTTGTCAAAAATTGTGTAGCTCAACTCGAACTTGAGGAGCCTTACGATTCGACGAACAATACCAATGAAAGGACATTTGGGTAGGCCGCATAAATTACTCAAACTGCCAGACCATGATTAAAACTAACTAAGAAGGAAAAAAGAAAAAAGAAATGACCCACATAGTCTTCACACTCACAATAATAATAATAAAAAATAAGATACTATACAAAGTAAATATCCATGTCATTGTTTATATAAAATTCATCAATGTCAATGTGTATATAAAAATCCGGACATCATCTTTGATCTTTGAGGACCATGTAGATTGGTGTCAGAAGTGGTATTTTGAGGGAAGAACCACACAGATTGAGTGGACCTGTGCAGTCAGTGCACGCATTCGTCAGTAACCGTGCAGCTCAACTCAGAACTTAAGGAGCTCAACGATTCGACGAGCAATATCAAGGACAGAACATTTGTGTAGACCGCATAAACCTCTCAAACTGCCAGACCATGATTAAAACGGAAACAATGACCCACATAGTCCTCACATTCACAATAATTAAAATAATATAAGACTTTAAACAGTAAATGTTCATGTCATGTCATAAATAGATATTTAGAAAGAAAAAAAATAACAAAAGTGTAAATCAGCAAAATAAAAAATAAACAACATTCACTGTCTAGACCTATTGGAGCAGCTCAATCCCAAGCGTTTTTGTCCTCAATATAGTCTTTTACAGTATAATAGGCTTTCTGGCATAGTTTTAGCTTTATAAAAGATTTGAATTTATTAATGCTTAGTTCTTGAATGTGGCTAGGAAGTTTATTATAAAAACGTATACATTGGCATCTAAACGAGCCACCTATTTTCTTGAGCCTTGTTGTAGGAACAACAAATTTATGTTTGTTCCTAGTATTTATATTATGGATATCACTGTATTTCTTAAACAGATTAATATTTTTATGTGCATACAAAAGATTATCATAAATGTACTGAGAAGGCACAGTCATTATATTAATCTCTTTAAATTTGTCTCTGAGGGAGTGTCTGGGACTTAATTTATAAATGGAACGAATTGCCCTTTTTTGTAAAATAAAAATTATCTGAATTTCGGCGGCATTTCCCCACAACAGAATACCGTATGACATCACACTATGAAAATAACTAAAGTAAACTAAACGGGCTGTCTCTAAATCAGTTAAGTCACGAATTTTCCTAACGGCGTATGCTGCAGAGCTAAGCTTTTTTGACAATTTATCTATATGGGGGCCCCATTGAAGCTTGGCATCCAAAGTTATGCCTAAGAATACTGTGGTATTTTCGGGTTTTAACTCTTCACCCTTTATGAGAACACTAGTTTCTACTTGTCTAACATTTGGTATCGTAAACTTAATACATTTGGTTTTTTTTTCGTTAAGAAGTAAATTATTAACATTAAACCAGTTAACTACTTTTGCGAGGGCACTATTTATACTGTCAGTAACCAGCTGTTGACGTTTGAGTTTAAATAAAAGTGAAGTGTCATCTGCAAACAACACTATATCATGTTCATCCTTTATGAGGTAAGGCAAGTCATTGATATAAACAATAAATAAAAATGGTCCAAGTATTGAGCCCTGTGGGACCCCCATTCTTACTACAGATCCGGGTGACCTTTTCCCGTTAACATCAACTCTCTGAATCCTATCACTTAAGTAAGAAGTGAGAAGATCCAGAGAGGCGTTCCGGATTCCGTAGTGGTGAAGTTTCCTGATTAAGGTTTCATGAAGAACACAATCGAATGCCTTGGACAAATCACAAAAGATGCCCAAAGCATCGCATTTGTCCTCCCATGCATTATAAATATGTCCTAAAAGTTCAACTCCGGCATCGGTAGTTGAACGACCCCTTGTAAAACCGAACTGTTTATTATTCAGTAATTTATTTTTATTGAAAAATCTTTGCAATTGATTTAAAATAAGTTTTTCATAAATTTTACTAAAGGTGGGTAGTACGGAAATAGGTCTATAATTAGTAGGGTCTGATGTACTACCTGATTTAAACAACGGTATTATTTTACTGTGTTTCATAAGATCAGGAAACTCACCACATTGAATACAATTATTAAATATAACAGCTAAAGTAGGTGCTACAATGTTTATAATTGTCTTAGCAACATCCACAGAATTACCCCATAGATCTGCAGTCTTTTTAACATTTAACATGTGAAAAGTTTTAATTATATCTGTACAAGTGACAAATTCGAAGTGAAATTCCGAATCACAAACTGGAACGTTTTCCTTAAGTAAAGACTCTGCAGCAGTGGGTGATGAGCTTAGAGATTTAGTGGTTGACACAGGAATCTCTGCAAAGAAATTTTCAAAGGCCGCGGCAACCTGGGAATCTGATCTAATTACATTGTCATCAATAGCAAGGCTGTAGTCACTACTTCGGTTGCATGACCTTCCTGTTTCGCTATTAATGACATTCCAAGTCATTTTAATAATGTTATTACTATTTTTAATTTTTGAACTCAAATAACGTGACTTGGCCATACTACAGACTGTTTTAAATATTTTAGAATAATTTTTAACATATAAATTAAATTCAGCAGTGTTTATACAAATTCGTTCATCATATAATTCATAAAGTCTTTTTCTACTTTTATGTATACCAATGGTGGCCCAGTCACTGAAGGAAGCGTTACTATTGACTGATAATGTCTTTGGAATGAATGTTTTATCAAATTGTGTGCAATACATATTAAAAAAATCATTATATTGTTTGTTAGGGTCATCATTAGTCAACAGAAGTGGTAATTTACTTAAGAGTTTAGTTTTAAATGTTTCTAAGCGTTTAGTTGTTTTTGGGTTAACAGTGATATCTTTTTTAATAACTTTTTTGTTTTGATTTGTAATAGTGATCAGCTGTCCGCAATGATCTGAGTCTATTAAATTAATCATTTCTTTGTGGTTTGGTATAATATCTGTATAAATGTTATCTAGGCATGTGGCACTAGTAGGAGTTATTCTAGAGGGCTCCAAATTTATTAAATCCATAACTGCTACTAACTTATTAATAAATCCCATTACACAAAACAGTATGTATATTTTCAGTGTAGGTAAGTGAGAGAGCTTACTGAAATGTTTATCTAGATTACTTGATTATGCAGAAATAAGGCGTTATACAGGTCATCTTTCTTATGAACCGTACAACTGAAATTGTTTTAGATAAAAAGTAAAATGAAACCTTTAAAATACTGCAGAAAACTGGAGTATACTTTTTTCAGGAAATATTTACTTAATCACATTGGGATCACTCTCGCCAAACGGACTGAATAGGGTAAAATTCGAAACGTAAGTAATTTTAGCATGAACACCTGAAGATAAAATAAAGAGCCTATAAAATTTCGTTGTCATGCCTGCTAAATTTAATTGACACTTTTTTTTTAATAGATAAAGTAGTGGATATTTTATATATAGTTTAAAATAAGGGTCAATCTGTCACTTACAATCCAATTAATTTTAACTTATCATGTCACAGCGATTAAATCTCAGTTAACACTAAAAAATTGAGATCGCAATGTACAGACGCCAGCACATCAAGCTACTACAATCTGTCAATTTTTTTTAACAGATTTACAACTTTATTGCTTAAGTATAAGTTTCAAAGTTGATTGGGAAAGTTTGACAGTCTTGGGTAGCTTGATGTGCTGGTGTCTGTACCAAAACTTTCAAAAACACAAACAACAAATCAAAAAATTACGTCACAGCTTGAAAACATTCTTAGTAGAAATCAGCATTCCGTTCCGAAAATTGAACAAAAACTTTTTCATTAAAATTTCCGTGAACATCTTGTGAGAGCATGAAAATGTATAAAAACCGCTGTTGAACCGTTAAGATAAAAGTTTTACTCGATTTATGAGACATTGGGTGGGTCAAGAGCTCCACAAGAAAGGTTTAGGCGGGAGAAGACGCGATAAAAGCAGCTGTTTGCAGTTTTGGATGTGGTTTAAGACATTGGTTGAAAGCGGGGGGGACTTCGATCTTTGCTATAAAGTTTGGGTCGGTATAGATTGAGTTCTCAGACGTCATTTCGGGGAAAACTTTCCAAATGATGAGAAATGGAAGTGAAAGTTAAAAAAACTCTAAAAAATCTTATTTACTTAATCTATTTTATTATATAAATATAATTCCGTTTATTAATATTAAATGGCAGTTAGTTTGACGTTAGTTCGCAAACGGAAGTTCTGAACATTTATTTTGCTACGATTAAAGTATATCAATTGACTGCGATACCTCGCGGTGGCAGTTTAGCTCTCTACCTCGATGTCACCTTTATGTAAAACAAATGAATGCTAATAGACACGCACGCACATGCTAGGCATCGAGGTAAACCCCCAAGCAGTCCGCGATGTATAGCAGTGAATTATTCTTCTGCATGTGCGTGCGTATCTACGAGTATTAGCATGCATTAGATTGCATAGAGGTGACATCGAGGTAGCGAGATAAACCGCGATCGTGTGGTATCGCAGTGAAGCATCTTTGGCATGTAATTACCGTAACGTCATAACTATAAGACTGAAATTGCGGACTGCAATCGTGTTCCGACCGACGAGTCTTAGCGTTATGAACCTCTCTATATGTTCATAATGCTATGTTTGTATTGAACGATCAAGCGAGAGTGACGTATTAATAAATAAAATGTTTATTTTTTTCTAAAAAACTTTGCCCCACACTAGGAATGTCTCCTGTATTGTGGGTGCGTTTACAAACATTTAAACTCACATACACAAACAGCCAGACCCGGAACAACTACTTGTAGGTCATACAAATATTTGTTCCGTGCGGGAATTCAACCCGCGACACGCAGCGCAGCAGTCAATCGCTTAACCACTGCGCCAACCACGCCGTCATTTTTTTTCTACTTTTAGACATCTAAATAAGAAAACACGACTGACATTTTTGGAAGTGTTAGAAAACTTACCAATTACTGAAAAAGATTCCATCGTAATGAATATTACTTATTATGAATCAAATCAAAGGAAACGACACTCACTTTGTATGTTATAGCCATTTGATTGTTGCGATGCTAGGAAGATACTTATAACCAGTCATCATAATCATTTCAGGAATCACTCACTACTCGGTTTAGGCCTCCCCTTTCTTCTGCCATATTTCCCGGTTCCGTGCGTCCCTCACCCAGCTGTTTCCCGTAACTTTCACGTGACGTGTCAACCCAACGCGCTTTTGGACGGCCCAGGTTTCGCCACCATTAGGCTTTACACAGCTTTACTCCATCGACCACCTTCTCTTCTAACTAAATGTCCAGCCTAACTCCACTTGAGGTGCATCGCCTGTAGCCGACGTCGATGATTTTCGACCGACGACGGATTTCGGTGTTACCCACTCGGTCTAGTAGGGTTATGCCAACCATGGCTCGCTCCACGGCCCTTTGTGCTACTCGTATGTGGTGGACAGTTTCCTTTATGAGCGTCCATATCTCTGCACCGTTGGCAAGACACCCTTATGTTATCATTATATTATACACAGTAATGGATATGTTTCAACTCATATAGGGTGACTGGTAATTAGTGACCGATACTTAAACACATGATTCTACTCATCATTACAAACAACTTTTACTATCGGACCAAATCCGAAATCGCGAAAAAAAAATCAGCTGTTCCCTACATTTATGTTCGTACGAGTCGTCAAAATGTAGGGAACAGCTGATTTTTTTTTTTCGTCATTTCACTTTGTGTCCCATTATAAAACTTGTTTGTTGTCATGAGTAGAATCATATGTTTAAGTATCGGTCACTAATTACCAGTCACCCTATATAATGATCATGATATTTATACTACCTGTTGAATTCTTTCAAAAAAGCTCACAGCTCAAAACAAAACAAGCTTGCATTGTATACAAGCAAATCAGCACAGGCATAACAAACACCTCATTTTACGACAACCACTTTCAGAAAAAAATAAGAAAAATATTCGATTATAGAAAGATAACAAACCGTCTCCCCTAACCTGATCTCTAATCTCACATATCGCGAACTTTCGCTTCACAATGAAAGTATATCGAGTGGAGGCTTTGCTCCGTTCAATACAATCGGGACTCAATCCCGTGCCGAGCTCTGTATTAGAGGGTAGTCAGGAATTCAGTTGCGACTACGTGGCCCGAATGGAAACATTTTTGTAACTGTATTTATGATTGGCATTAGATGTGCAGGTTTTGAAGGAGAATAAACATAACCAAGTTTACTTCCCCTAAAAACCCGCAATGTTGGTTAAAAATAAGGTGAAATATATTAGGTGAATCAAATATAAACAGGACTTTTTTTTATTACTGGTCGCCGAGTGAAGTGACGTGCTTGGTGCTGTTGTATGTGTTAGGGGGGATCATCTACGGGAGGGGGGTATACTGCTCCGGCTCACTTTAGTTTATTGCGCGCCAGTAGCATCATGTATGAGCAGGAGGTATATAAGTCTGTTGAGCAACGACTTATCATAATTTTTTTAACACGGAAGGGCATAAAACCTTCCGAAATTTTGCATCCATTGACTCTACAGTTCGATAAGAATACGCTTTCAAGAACTCAAGTGTAGGAATGGCACAAAAAAAAATTCAAGTGGAGGACGCCGTTTTCACACTGACCAGATAGTGGAATTATTTGTGTGCAATTGGCTAAAGGTACGACCGACTACATTCTTCGATACTGGCATCAAGAAACATCCCCTGCGCTGGGAAAAATGTGTTAATAGAAGGGGAGATTATGTAGAAAAATAAAATATATTCCTTTTTTTTACGAGTATTTTACTTAAGTCCGGTTTATATTAACGGCCGATACGCTTTAGTTTGTGTAAATTATTTCATTACCACTGCTCTCAAAACGGTGAAGGAAAACGTCGTGAGGAAACCGGGATGGTCTAGAACCAAAAAATCGAAGACATATGACATCTACCAACCCGCACTGGGCCCGCGTGGTGGATTACGGCCCACTCCCTCTCACAGAAAGCCCGTGTCCCAGCAGCGGGAACATCACACAGGGGGTTCATCACAGTGGGAGGCTGATTATGCTTCTGCATATGATATACTCTATTGTAGGGTATTTTTTAACGTCTTATTCCAGCTTAAAATTATTTTAGTAGGTTTAATGCCATTGGCATTATAATGGTACCATCTTCAACTACCTAAAAGTAGCTTTTGCGTTACATAAAAGTTTATGTTCTCGAAAGCGGAGCCAAGAAACCTCAATTCAGACATAAGGCAGAGCAGTAAATGACGAAGACACAAAAACAGAAAACTGTGCAGCCAAGTGATTTAGAAATCTCACAGCTGCTTCCGGACCGTCAGTCAATGTAATACGGCCCCGGAGGTCCCAGTACAAACGCACGAAGTATACGTAACGTTTTGGTTAAATCGTACTAATAATATTATGGATTCGAAAGTAGCTCTGTCTGTATGTTACCTTTTCACGCATAAACTACTGAACGGATTTCGATAAAATTTGGCAAGGTGATAGGTGGCATCCTGGGGACAAGGACCGTGGAATAATTTCCGACATACACGCCGGCGACCGGCCAACAACTTTTGCTCTATGACTTTTAATTATTCATCAGATTTTAATTCCTCAGACTTTCAGACAAAAATAGATATGTTTCAATATAACGCTCAAAATATTACGAACTCTACGCGAAGCAAAAAAAGCGCTAGTTAGGTGAACATGTCTGCCATGTCTAGTACAAGATGCAGCGGAGGGGAGCGGGGGTTAGATAGAACAACGAAATCTTAATGGTTTGTTTATGGTAAATGTATGTATTTGTAAAAATAGAACAAAAGTTTTTGTTTACGATGCTATAATACAGTCCTAGAAACTTGTTTGTGTTTTATCAATTACCCTAAGTTCACTATACTTAATTCCACTCTTACTGATCATAGCGTGACGTTCCTAAAATAGCTTCTAATACACACCCTGTGAAAAATTTAACTTTGTACCTGTTACAGTTCATGACATACATACAGCCCGCTGACAGATGGAAAACAGAGGCTTAGTAATAGGTCCCGATAGCATTTGGGTACGAAACCATAAAAATGAAACAAGATCTGAAGTATGAAATTAATACCCAGATAAGTTACCCGGAAATTAACAGGAAATGCTAAAACAGGCCGTAAACCTTCTCGGATCAGCGATCTGCAAAACAAAATTATTTTCAATTATCAGTTTGTATTTATGTACAGAAGCCAGCACATCAAGCTACCCGAAACTGTAAAATTTTCCCAATCAACTTTAAGCCTTACGCTTTAGCAATAAAGTTGAAAATCTACTAAAGAAATTTGACAGACAGCAGCTTGATGTGCTGGCGTTTCATAGACGGATTTGCAAAATTATTTTTTGTTCGATAGAGGTTTACTCCGAAATGGTCCCATTTAAATTTCGTAAAGATCTGGTGATGAGTTTCAGAGACAGACAACGTAACTCTTCAATAAATACCAGTAAAACAACCGCGATTGCTGCTATCGCATATGTATGCATTGTTTACGCAATCGCACAACATAACATCACGTCTGTACCCTATAAACGCAGATGCAGCTTCCTGTCACTGATATTTACATAGCAAGTAGTGTTATAAGATTTTGTTTGGGGTAGGTATAACTAAAAAGTGAAAAATAAAAAACTTTTTATAAAAATAAAAAATAAATCCCTTTGTAGTGTTTTTTGGAAGTCGGTTGTTTTTTTTTTATAAAAAAGTTTTGTTTAGTAAATAGGACGAGTAATCCAAATATACTTTAAATGGATTGCCATGGATGACGAATTGTGGCGCGGTGATTTTGTAAAAATGAAAGACAAATTTGAATTTTACGATGAGTTTATTCCAGAGGTTGAAAAAAAAAACCTGATGATACTAAACAATCGCAATCGTGCGCAAGGTCGTGGGTTCGATTCCCACCTAGGACAAATGTTTGTGTGATGAGCACGATCATTTGTTCTTTGTCTGGGTGTAATTTATCTATAATATGTATGTATTTAGAAATATATATGTATGTTTATCAGTTGTCTAGTACTCATAGCACAAGCTCTGCTTAGTTTGGGACTAGATGGCGTTGTGTGAAAGTTGTGGAATATTATTATTATTATTAATCTTATGTGCGAGTACACGATACATTTGCTCCAAACTAAAATGTATTGTAGTAATTGTGGCAACGTCAATGTAGGGTGCGTGTGGCTTTTACTTTACCATCTAGAACATTAAGATAGAAGTTGGAGAACGATCAATGCCTTGATTTACTTTTATTCCTATTCCAAATTCTTTATCATTAAGTACAACAAATAAAGATATATCGTCCATTTATTAATTTACGAGGCAATAAAACGGTTCGTTATCAAGAAACTACGTATATTCCGCGTCTGGCCTAATGTTCTCGATATTGTACAGTTAGCAGAACCGTTTGGCAGCGAACAGTGTGCATGTGCGTGTGCGTGTGCGTGTGCGTGTGGGTGTGCGTGTGCGTGTGCGTGTGCGTGTGTGTGTGTGTGTGTGTGTGTGTGTAAGAGCAGCGACTTACGAGGTGTCGATAGTCGGTTTTATCCGAAGCAGGCACTTTACTTAGTGTACATTATTTCATCACTACTGCTCTAAAAACGGTAAAGGAAAACATCGTGAGGAAACCGGCATTTCCTAGAACCAAAAATTCGGAGACATGTGACACCTTCAAACCCGCCCTGACCCGCGTGGTGAGTTACGGCCCACTCCTTCCCACACAGTGGAGGCCTGTGTCCCAGCAGTGGGGCCATTACAGGCTGATTTTGCTTATAGTATCCCTGTATCTATACTATATAATATTATAAAGCTGAAGAGTTTGTTTGTTTGTTTGATTGAACGCGCTAATCTCATGAAGTACTCGTTCGAATTGAAAAATTATTTTTGTGTTGAATAATCCATTTATCGAGGAAGGCTATAGGCTATATAACATCACGCTACAACCAATAGGAGCGGAGCATCAATGAAAAATGTTGCAAAAGCGGGAAAAAATATTCTTTTTGAGAGCTTCCGTTGCGTGCGCTGCGTAAATGGTTAAAGTTACGCAAAAATCATGTATGACGGAATTGTTTCCACTTAAAATTTCTAAAAAAAAGTCCGGGACAGCATATGTCTATCTTTCATGGTTGACTCGCTATAACCTTTTTTAACCGACTTCAAAAAAAGGAGGAGGTTATCAATTCGACTGTATTTTTTTTTTTTTTTTTTTTTTTTTTTTTATGTTTGTTGCCTCATAATAACCGACTGGGTGAACCGATTTTCATGATTCTTTTTTTATTTGAAAGCTGGTGCTTTCCGTGTGGTCCCATTGTCACCATTTCAATATCTGATGATGGGATCTTGTAGAAATCGGGGGAACTCTTCAATAAATAACAGCAGATTAACCGCGATTGTTGCTATAGCATATCTAAGCATTGTTTACACCATCACACAACATAATATCACGCCTGTACTCACTACAAAGGTTTTAATTTTTTTTTATTATAATAATAATTAATAACAGTAAAACAACCGCGATTGCTGCTATCGCATATGTATGCATTGTTTACGCAATCGCACAACATAACATCACGTCTGTACCCTATAAACGCAGATGCAGCTTCCCGTCACTGATATTTACATAGCAAGTAGTGTTTATATGAATTTGATTGGGGTAGATATAACTAAAAAGTGAAAAATAAAAAATTTTATATAAAAAAAACAACCGACTTCCAAAAAAACACTACAAAGTGAAAAATAATTTTAATTTCGGAAGTCGGTGTCAAAAAACCAAAATGCAGAACCAACGACACCGACTTCCGAAATTAAAATTATTTTTCACTTTGTAGTGTTTTTTTGGAAGTCGGTTGTTTTTTTTATATAAAATTTTTTATTATGGTAATCAAATTTGTTCTTAAATAATACATTACTTGCGAAGGTGGTTTCATAAACATGATATTAACCCTTATCCAAATAAATACGTTATTCATTACAAGTATTTAATTTTGAACAAAATTGCCCTTGACATCATTCGATTCCAATGAATATCTTAGGAGATATCATAGTTTTAAAATAAATCCGCTAATCCGCTCTGCGAAGTTCACTATACTTAATATAATTCCACTCTTACTGATCATAGCATGACGTTCCTAAAATAGCTTCTTACAGTAAGTATTAATGTACTAAGTAATAATCATAAGTAATGGAATATATTTTAATAGGTATTTTCCTGAAATTAACGCGGGTGAAACCGCGGGGCACTGCTAGTACTAAATAATTTTGCAGACTGTACATCATTAGTACTTCGTATCAGTATTTTGTTCACGAAGGTTTTGTGTAATCGGGTCAGACAGATAAAATAGCGATTCTTGCCTTGGGCTCTGTTTACATAAGAGCCATGTGAGTACCTCTCCAGCAGTAACCAAATACCCATATTTACTGAAATAAAAGGTGAAGTTTCGGGTTTTGTTACACGTGGGACTAAAAAGGTGTTTTGTATCAGTTTAATCCTTTTTATGAGACCATTAAATTAATTAACATTTAATTTGTTTATGAGAACTCCCTAAATTGTGACTTTGAAAGGAACCACGACGAAACAACAACGAGCATTTCAAGTTTCGCTACGATTTTTGCTACGACCGCTACGAACATTACTGTTTGCTACGAATCTACTCGTACTACGCAAGTCTAGTGAACTACTTCTATCAAACATTCGAGCACCACTCAATATTCAAAGAAACATCTGACCATTTTAATTAACACAACTCCAAAGCTTTACAATTCCACAAACCTCATAAAAAAGCGAGCAACCCATTGAAAACTGTGTACAAGTCCTTACGCTATCTCTCCACGTCCTCAAACCGGCGAAATGAATTTTGTGCATGACGTATTCACTGTTTAAACCAGTTTTATTTGAAAATGAAAGATCCCTATTCCTCCAAACGGTTCGGCAATCTCCGAAAATCTTCGGGGTTGTGTTCATCGTTTGATTGATGTTTATCATTCAGTAGCGATCGTCACTCGATTGAGCATGAATTATTTGTTTCGACATTTATCGTGAGACTGCGGATTCCGTTCATGCTAAATGGTTTCCGATATTTGGGGCGTAAGGTTTTCTTTTTTGAGTAAAGAAATTGGTATGCTGATTCTTTTGTACTATAATTTTATGGAATAAAAAAAATAAACACACCAAGTTAAGATTTAGTGTTCAAAACGCGTAGCAGCTCATAAGCGTTGTGAGCCTTCCCTTTTCCCACGTGTGGCACGAACTATAATTGCTTATGTATGATTGAGTACGAGGCTTTTGGCTACGTTGTATGTGTATATATCACATATTTTTTCTGATTTCTAAAATAAAGGCGCGGTCGGTCGTCGCAATAGGTCCCATATTTTTTTACCAACTTGAAGTCACGTAGTTTAATTCTAATTTAATTTAAGTATATTTTAATTTTAGGATTTATTTAGCCAAATGAGCCTATACCACTGGCCTGCTCTCTGTGAGAGGGAGTGGGCCGTACTCCTCTCGCGGGCCCAGTGCGGGTTGGTAGATGTCACATGCCTTTGAATTATTGGCTATAGGACATGCTGGTTCCCTCCCGGTGTTTTCCTTCATTGTGTTGAGAGCAGTGGTGATGAAATTAACCTTTTGACCGCCACGGACGGCTATAGCCGACAAACGAAAACGTGCCAAACACGCCACCGACGTCTACAGCCGTGAAGAAAACGACATTTTTTAAGTACAACATAAATATACTAAATTAGAAAAGATTTATTTTGTACTTAAAAAATGTCGTTTTCTTGACGGCTGTAGACGTCGGTGGCGTGTTTGGCACGTTTTCGTTTGTCGGCTATAGCCGTCCATGGCGGTCAAAAGGTTAAATACGCAAAGTAAAGCGCCTGCCTGGGTTCGAACCCACGACCTACAACTCGGAAATGGGGACCATTGGGCCACCACTGCTCGCTGCATATCATCATCTGCCTAGCCTTTTCCCAACTATGTTGGGGTCGGCTTCCAGTCTAACCAGATGCATCTGAATACCAGTATTTTACATGGAGCCACTGCCTATCTGACCTCCACAACCGAGTTACTGGATAATACGATACCCCTAGGTAAAACTGGTTGTCAGACTTTCGGGCTTCTGACTACCCGTAACGACTGTCAAAGATCTACGAATGACAGCCGGGACCAACGGCTTAACGTGCTTTCCGAGGCATGGAGGGGTCTCGGTATGTAAAGATGGTCACCCATCCACAGACCAACCCCGGCAAGCGTAGCTTAACCTGCATATAATTTATTTATTTCATCAAAAATGCGGATTATACATAGGTACTTATAGGCTTATAGTACTTGGGAGTGATGAATTGATTTGCAGAAAGGTAAAACCGCTTAAACCCATAAATCTTGTTTATACTAAAATGTTAAAAGGAAGACGAAAATCTTTTTTTTTTCAGCATCACGCCGAAATCAACGGATTATTAATTACTCTGGCAACCTTTTTATACATCTTGATGTTGTGATGCCTCCGGTGGAAAAACACGGTTCTGACAGCTGTCAAAAGGATTTATAAATATTTTTTGGGGGTACCTTAATCCTGAAAGTAACAAAGGGAAGTGTTGCTACTTGCTCAATTTATTAAAGAATCGGTGGATTTTTATCATCTGACTTCCATTTTATTCCACAACCAGCGACCCGCCCCTGCTTCGTACGGTTTGTACGACGTCACGAATCATCGAGATTGCATTATTATACAGAGTGTATGTGTGTGAAAATTCATGGAATTCGAGAAAACGCAATGCTCATGTATTTACAAAAAAAATCCCAGAATTTGTCACTAGGTAAATACGGACTGGTGTCCGCAACTCCACGTCAATGCGCGTATTTTGCGTACGGATTTGTCACTAATTCTCACTTTTTACCAGGGGGTATCGTATTACCCAGTAACTGGGTTTTGGTTAAATAGGCAGTCGATCCATGTAAAAAAAAATACTGGTATTCAGCTGCATCTAAGTTAAGTCATATATGTAAGTTATTAATTTTTTACTTCTTTTTCTTTGCAATGTTGGTAGATACTGATCGTACGTAAGATTAAAAAGGGGGAAGTTCATCCAATTCTTATTTTTTCTTACGTAGTCCCCCTACGTAAGAAAAAATTAGACAATAATAAAATAAGAAAAAATAAGGGGGGTAAGAAAGTGGTCAAAATTGTCTTACGTAGGCAATAAATGAACAACCCATAACTCAGAATCAATTTTCATTTTTCTTCCTCAAAATAATCCATCAAACCTTCAAATACACTTTCAAAACACCGTTTCACAAAAGTTTCTCTCTCAATTTTCAATAAAACCGTATGTAATGCGACAGGACTTGAGCGAAGAGCTGTTCATTCATATGCTAATATGCAAGTGGACACGGGCAGTGGCAATTGTGGGATGCAGATTACAGCCTTTGTGGCACCTCTGAGACTGACCGAAGACTATTTTAACATACTAGCTATTGCCTGTGGTTTCACCTGAGGAAATAAACTTTATTTTAAATCAATAAACTCAGCCTAGAACAGCGGTGGCCCTATGGTAACAGTTGCGACATACGTCGTGTAGGTCGTTGTTTCAAAAATTGACAGGCGCTTTATTTTGTGTAAATTATTATAACACCACTGCTCTCAAAACGGTGAAGGAAAACATCGTGAGGAAGCAAATCGGCAACTCTCAACCAAAAATTCGAAGACATGTGACTTGTACAGACGCCAGCACATCGAGCTACCCGAAACTGTCAGATTTTCCCAATCAACTTTGAACCTTATGCTTTAGCGCTAAAGTTGAAAATCTATTTAAGAAATCTGACAGATTGTAGTAGCTTGATGTGCTGGCGTCTGTACCAACCCGCACTGGGCCCGCGTGGTAGATTACAACCCTATCCCTCTCTCAGTGAGGAGTCCTGTGTCCCCACGTTGGGAACATTCTAGGCTTAATATGTTAATTCAGCCTGAAGCAGTCCATTTCTGGACACAGGGCTCTCCCAAGTCTCGTGAAAACACCCGGTTCTTCACCTTCCGCATGCAATCTCGGCCACCTTGTTAACGAAGTAACTTTTACTTTATTGTAACATCTGTTGAAATAATGTAAGACGGAGAAACTGGGTTGTCAAGAGAAAATGGCCGCTAATGTCAACCGTGATAGGGGTTTCAGTGGAAATTACCGTCATTCTTGATTCTTGATTTTTGTTTCTGTTTTCCTTCTTAGTTAGTTTTAATCATGATCTGGCAGTTTCGACAAATGCGTGCACTGATTAGACAGGTCCGCTCAATCTGTGTGGTTCTTTACTCAAAAGACAATTTCAGACATCAATCTACATGGTCTTCACATGATCTGACCAAGATTATGTCTGGACTTTAAAAGAGACTGTGACCTCTGAGTTTGTTTCGGCTTTTCTTCTCAGAGTAGTCAGGAAACACCGACCTCATCTAGTTTAAAAAAAAAATGTGATTGACATGTAAAAGTGTTTGTACAAACCTACTTACAGAAAATAAATCATTTATCAACTGTATAATTGCGTACAATTGTATAATTGCATACTACACGTGTGAGCACTATGTACCTAAAGTATAAAGCAACCAATTACTGGGTACTCGTACGTCTTTCGTTGACTTGAATGTGCCCTGGCGGCTGAGAGTATGTCATGCTCACTCAAATGTCTCGGTGTTGGTGGTTTCTTAGATCATTAAGTTCCATTCAAAATGGTTGAGCTGAATGGTGCTGATCATGAACGGGCGCCGTCAGTGGGGACTGGTCATCTCTTAGCTTCCACGGCTTATTTTAATTTATATTAATTTCGAAATTGTTTTTATCTTTCTATTATGGACGCTTTTAACGTGCACGTCTTTCTACATCGTTCTCACATGTATAATTTCAACATGAATGATGTAACCAATATTTTGTAACAATTTTATGATTTAAAAGGGTGTCCGTTCTTCTCCATAGGTACCTACTATGCTTTGGAATGGGCAACTAGCTTTATCTTTCTGACTGACCAATCCCTTGAAAATTAAAAAGTGCCTGTAATTGGTTTTACAGGAAGCGACTGCCTATCGGGTCTCCGCAACCTAGTTACTGGGTAATACGATATCCCTTGGTAAGATTGCTTGTCAGATTTTCGAGCTTCTGACTACCCGTAGCGACTGTCAAATATCCACGAATGACAGCCGGGACCAACGGCTTAACGTGCTTTCCGAGGCACGGAGGGTTATCTTGGTATGTAAAGATGGTCACCCATCCACGGACCAACCGCGACAAGCTTAGCTTAGCCTGATCGAGCGACCCGTGTGGCTGTTAATTCTTAGCCACAAGCCCCTCTCAAAAGGCTATTTGCTAATAAAGGATATTTGAAATAATACTGTGGGTAAATAATTATGAAAAGTAATAGATCCTCCACTCATTTTTTATTAAAGAAATAAAAACAAACGAACAAACTCACTTTACTTTATTTAGCTAGAATACGAGTACGGAAGGTGTTTTAAAATAATATTCAAACAAAAATTTCAAAGAAAACCTGGAAAATTCAGCGGCGTGAAAAATTTAAATAGAGTTTCAAAGGTAATGAGCGTTCTAAGTTTTATAAAGAGGCATTAATATGGACAAAGCTTTCAAGAACTAAATAAAAAGGAACAAGTTGCTTTTCCCTTTTATATTAAACCTTTTTACCTAGTATCTGCGTTGTGGAAGTCAGATAGGCAGTAGCTCTGTGTAAAATACTAGCTGCACATAAAACATCGGGATAAAAAGTACCCTATATCCTAATCCAGGTCATGGTCTATCCACGTGACAAATTTTATTCAAATCCGTTCAGCCGTTTTGGCATGAAAGCGTAGAAACGAACATAAAAAAATCAAATCTTTTCTCTTTATAATATTGTAGTTTAGATTACTAGATTCTGCCCGCGGTATCGCCGCGTGGATGTCGGAAATTATTCCACGAGAACGTACTAGCGGGACAAAAGGTAGCATATGTCCTTCCCCAGGATGCCATTGACTTCCATGCCAAATTTTATCGAAATCCGTTCAGTGGTTTAGGCGTGAAGAAGTAACATACAGACAGAGTTACTTTCGAATTTACAATATTAGTATTAGATTATTACGAGTTTTACTTTGGACTGGTATCTGAATACCAGTAGCTACCAGTAGCTGAATGCAGCTGAGTTGCATCCAGTCAGACTAGAAGCCGACCCCAACATAGTTAAAAAAAAGAGTAGGCTGATGACGACAATAATAGGATGAACCTTGAAATACCTATTCTTCTTATAAGAGAAGAATTGTGTTATTTCCGAAATGTTTTGACCGCTTCGACTGATCTAGTAGATTATTTTTATCTCACGAAGCGACACGCGCTTTACTCGTGATAAACCAAGTGTACAAACACGGTGTGCGTGTAAACGAGTAGCGTCAGCACATACACAAACTTCCGACTTCGCCCGTGTCTCGGACGGCACCGAGAGCTCCTGCAGTTACACATTCACAGCGTGTTCGTACACTTATTTAATATAATATTTTGAACACTTGGAGTTCAGTAGCAACAAGTACCTATGTAGTGGAAGAACTCTCTAATGTCCTTTCCTTTTGGTCTTCCTTACTTTAGGATAATTATTTTTTTGCTTGGTATTGCCTGGACAAGGTTTTAATGAAAGATTCTAAAAAAACATTGCACCCATGCGCAGCTGGGGCGGGTCACTAGTGTAATAACAAATGCATAAAATTAAATGACAGCGGTATCGCTGCCCCCATTACCTAGAACGTGACGAAGCGTAATGTTTTCTCACTGGAACAGCACTATGAGCTCCAAGTTTTTACCCTCAGACTAAGTTATTATGAAAGAATTTTCATGAATAATACGCGTTGAATTATATTCAAAAATGCATTCAAAAACGGGTGCAAAACGACGCTTAACGAAGTCGAGAGTCACTTGTTCTTTCAGTCATTGTCATCTTTTTATTTACTGGACCTGATTGGGAAACTTATGATTCATATGAATATTGATTTTCTAAGGTTTTTTTTTGCGAAAACAAATTTTAAATGTTTTAAACTCCAAGCTCCAAAATTTTGCGAGCGTATTATTGAGTGCTACCGTAAATAGCGATTTCTCACACCAATTTTATTTTTCCAGCAATTATTTTTATGCAATATTACTCAGTTTGATGTGCAGAATGCTTAGTTGAAAGCCATGAGATGGGTCTTTATATATCCTGTATATCAATTTTATTTTTAATTAACTTATCTAACTAACTTATCTCCTCTGGCAGGGCAAGTAAAGAGTGACCATTTGACAAAGTTATTAAAACTTGATGTGATGAAAATCACCATAACTACAACTAATATACTGGATGATTTTTTTCAGGCTCCAAATTTTTACAGGTTGTTCTACTCATGAATATGAACAACTTTCACTATGGGACTAACTCTGAAATCACGACAACAAAATCAGCTGTTTAATACAAAAGTTCAATACCTAAGTACTTGACCAAAATGTATGAAACAGCTGATTTTTTTTCGTGATCTCAGAGTTGGTTCCATAGTGAAAGTTATTCATATCCATGGGTGGAAAACCCTGTAAAAATTTGGAGACGGTAAAAAAAGCACGCTCTATACAGAGTGGCAGGAACATCGACACGTAAACTATGCCCATTAATCGATTCTATTCTATGTTTCTAGACCCCCTAGCGTAAAAGTTGCTGTTTTATAGAAAATTGCAATAACTACGCGGTCAAAATGTACTGAACAGCATATTTTTAATAACATTTTTTATTTGTGTAATGTATCCATGGGGATAGGTAGGATAGGTGGACGATGGAAACAACTGCTCATTCCAAAGTTCCTTTTATTAATGCCAATTATAACATACGAATCCTATTGCTAAATTAAATTACTTAGTTAATAGAATATTAATGCTTTGCTTGCGAAGCGTTACATGTTATTGCACCGACGACTGTCTTAATGGGGATCAGCAAAGGCATGTCCTTACACCTCCCCCGAAAAGTATCGACTACACCCTCCCCCGTTAGGGAGGGAGCACAAAAAAAAAAGAATGTGTATTTATACATGACTTATTAGTACCAATATTTTTTTTTTTTCATTCTTATTGATAGGTTGCGCGTCGATGTAATGCCACCCTGCATAAATATCAAGTGACCCTTGAAGTTTCACTAGTTCATTTAAAATAACCCTTTATATAATTAATCAGCCATCCTTTTCGATCCATACAATATTCCAGAAGTTGATCGCATTAAACGGCAATTGACCCTTACCAATAAGGAATGGGAGGAACCCACGTACTACTCATAGATAGGTACCTATTCCGAAAGGACCAAGATACTGGATGCTACGTGAGAGCATTTGAAATTGAGATCCTGACATACTGAGCCTACCATGGTGTCTAAATATCGTATAATTTCTGAATATCCACTTTTGTATTGAGTGTAGTACTCCTATACAGTGGCCTCCAAAAGTTAGTTGAAATTTTTCGACTTCAGCTTTGATACACTACATTATCCAAATGATCAATGATCTAGTGATCCAAACTAGTAAGTGACGCAAACCAAATGACAGGCCTGTTAGTCTAGTGGTCAGTGACCCTGACTGCTATACGCAAGGTCGTGGGTTCGATTCCCACCCAGGACAAATGTTTGTGTGATGAGCACGATCATTTGTTCTGTGTCTGGGTGTAATTTATCTATAATATGTATGTATTTAGAAATATATATGTATGTTTATCAGTTGTCTAGTACTCATATCACAAGCTCTGCTTAGTTTGGGACTAGATGGCGTTGTGTGAAAGTTGTGGAATATTATTATTATTATTAAACATCGATTACGTTATTATTGACTAATTCAACTATTGACTTTTAAGTGCTCACTTCACTTATGATTTCACGGTGAGATTTTTACAGAATCGACCGGCAGATTATTTTTTTTTAATTTTAAATCCTAATGTGCCATTAAAGCTAAACTGGAAAAATATCAACTAACTTTTGGACGCCAGTGTATACGTTTTTTTATTGTATAAGGATTTCATCAACGCGTATTTACTGTGTTCCGTGTTATTTTGTTTCAATTCGTTTTTTTGTAGATTAAATAAAATTGTTGTAAATAAATAAATGTTATTCTGACTTCCCACGTGGTTTTCTTTAAAACTCATACCATTTCTGACCCAAAAATATAATAATATAACATGGCGGTCTTGGTCAGGAAAACAAGCGATATTTCTAGAATTTCATATTTTTAAAGATAATTTATTACGCCTGACAGTATAATTATCGCATAAGTTAATGCTTGTTTTGTTTAAATATCTATGCTCTTTCAATCGTCATTCATCGACAAAATCAAATTGAATCATAATGACGAGAATGGGGGTTAACAAAATAAAATAACACCTGCAAAAGACATTTTCGAAACTGCCCGATTTGAAAGTGAGGTACAAACTCCTACGAAAATTTAAAAGGAAAGGTAACTAGGTCGTTAAATCTTAGGATAATATCGAAAATAAAATGCAATTTGAAACAAAATACTCAACCAGTAATTGATTTATGAACCCCAAATAGTATGTAAAAGATAGAGCAATGTTTTTACTAACGCGCTTTTATTAGTTTCACCTGTATGTTAGTTTCTTTCTTTGTTTGTATGTAACTGACTCGTTTGGGCTCGATTTTGCCTGCACCCTAATTGCGTAACACACTTACTCTCAATTTCAATCATTTTGAAGCATATTAACAGGCCTGTTGGTCTAGTGGTCAGTAGCCCTGACTGCTATGCGCAAGGTCGTGGGTTCGATTCCCACCTAGGACAAATGTTTGTGTGATGAGCATGATCATTTGTTCTTTGTCTGGGTGTAATTTATCTATAATATGTATGTATTTAGAAATATACAGTGTGTCCGGACATGGACTAGCGATATTCTAAATACTTAAATATAAGCTATTTTAAAGTACTATTACACTATAGGCTTGGGTCCAATACACTTCCCCGCTATGTGGCAGCCATTTTGTTTTTTTTGTTGAAATATGCTCTATGCGAGTACAAAAAAAATCATATATCTCAAAGTTTTAGTCATACTGAGATAAAAATAGGCTTATTCGGAAGGCAATAATATTGTCTACCGTCTGCATTACAAAGCAATGTGTTCACAATTCCATAACTTTTGAAAAAAAATGTGAAAGTCGAAAAAAAAATCAAAAAATTATGCAATTCAACCAATAATGGTTAATTACTACAAAAACAACCCCGAGAACTTTTTTATTTTTTATACTAGATCGACAGTTTTTGAGCTACGCTACAATGCAACATAAAATTCACAACTGTATGTTTAATACTTTAAGAGTTATTGTTGTTTGAACATAGCGTATGCGCAAGCACAAAACGTCTTTGTTAACCGCCAGAGTGTCATTTATGGCATTCACTGTATTCCATCTGAGAGCAGGCGAGAAATACTGTTCGTTACTACCGTGAGTAAGCGAGATAGAACGTATTAGTCCACTACCTGAAACAAAATCAGTTTTAAGGACAAATTATTAGTTGGGTTAGTTTAGTTGTCCCTCGCCCTGCGTTGTGATCGCTATCGCTACTTTCACTTACCGTCCGTGCTGTTTACGTGCTGCGTTAGTGTTTTGTATTTAAAAGTGTGATAAAGTATGGCACAGCGTCAATATTCATCGCAACATATTGCTGACATACACTTTGTGTATGGCTTTTGCAATGGAAGTGCAAATTTGGCTGTACAAGAATATCGACGAAGGTACCCTAACAGGCCTACACCGAGTCGCCAAACTTTTATCGACGTGCATTCAAGATTAGCGGAAAGAGGTATTCAAAGAGCTGTTAATGAACGCAATCGCTTGGTATCGCCCGAAGATGAAGAAGAAGTGCTTAGACTAATAACCAATGATCCTAGACTAAGCGTTAGACGGATTTCAGTGCAACTTCGAATGTCTAAGTGGCATGTATGGAGAATTTTGAAAAGAGAAGGGTTACACCCTTATCATTTTCGACGGGTTCAAGACGTGATCGAACCAGATTTTGCTGCGAGATCTGTGTTTTGTTCGTGGATAAATAGAAATTTGAGACAGAACCGTAATTTTTTACAAAGAATACTGTGGACTGATGAAGCCAAATTTACAAGAGCTGGGATTACAAACCACAGAAACGACCATCTCTGGTGCTCCGCAAATCCAAGGGCGGTGCGCCCAAGCTCATTTCAACATGAATTCTCAGTAAATGTGTGGGCCGGCATAATCAACGATAGGCTGATAGGGCCATTGGAATTGCCACCTACATTAAACGGCGCTAGATTTTTAGAATTCTTACAGACACAGTTTGCGGACAGCCTCATGGACCTACCTCTATCATACCGTCGGCGTATGTGGTTCCAGCTCGATGGTGCACCCGCGCATTTTTCTCGAGCAGTGAGAGAATATTTAAATAATAATCTACAGCCGTGGATCGGTCGTGGTGGTGTAGTAGCGTGGCCGCCTCGCTCACCCGATTTGACACCCTTGGATTATTTTTTGTGGGGTCATATGAAACAAAAAGTATACGCTACAGTTCCAAATACCAGGGAAGAACTCGTCGCAAAAATTATGGCAGCCGCCGAAGAAATTAGATCCGATTTGGATTTAATTAGGCGCTCATCAACCCAGGTGGCACAGAGAGCCGTAGTGTGTCTACAAGCTGGAGGTGGCCACTTTGAGCAACTGCTTTAGATATTTTAATCTTCATTTAATATTGGAAAAAACATTAAATAAAATTCAATATGAATGTTATGTTTTTTTAATGATTTCCTGTTTAGGGTTCCGACAAAGGCCTTTTGTGCTTGCGCATACGCTATGTTCATACAACAATAACTCTTAAAGTATTAGACATACAGTTGTGAATTTTATGTTGTATTGTAGCTTAGCTCAAAAACTGTCGATCTAGTATAAAAAATAAAAAAGCTCTCGGGGTTGTTTTTGTAGTAATTAACAATTATTGGTTGAATTGCATAATTTTTTGTTTTTTTTTTCGACTTTCACATTTTTTTTCAAAAGTTATGGAATTGTGAACATATTGCTTTGTAGTGCAGACGGTAGACAATATTATTGCCTTTCGAATAAGCCTATTTTTATCTCAGTATGACTAAAACTTTGAGATATATGATTTTTTTTGTACTCGCATAGAGCATACTTCAACAAAAAAAACAAAATGGCTGCCACATAGCGGGGAAGTATATTGGACCTAAGCCTATAGTGTAATAGTACTTTAAAATAGCTTATATTTAAGTATTTAGAATATCGCTAGTCCATGTCCGGACACACTGTATATGTATCAGTTGTCTAGTACTCATAGCACAAGCTCTGCTTAGTTTGGGACTAGATGGCGTTGTGTGAAAGTTGTGGAATATTATTATTATTTATTATATTGCTAATCCAAATGTATCTAATCCATATGTTCGAAAAATGTGTCTGCTCAACAACGTAAATAACGCAGTGAATGTTGTTGAACTGTCAAAATGAAACCCATTACTACTGATAGTGTGTTACGCAATTACCCTACTGATGATATTGCAGCTGCCGAACCACTAATACGATTACCGCTTCTGGTAAAGGCTATCCTGCGCCGTTAAATAAATGATGACCGTGGGTGGCATCATCTACGTATGCTGCCTCTTTCTAACCATAATACAACGTGTAACGATAAATGCGCAAACCTGAAAATAGTTTGAACAGAATAACGAGCAGAATTAATTGAACCACTTTTTAATATAGGTCACATTTTTCAAAAAACTTCATTAAAAACGTTGCCGTTTCTATTTATTAATAGGTCAAGTAAGTCAATGTGAGCGCGGCGCAGCGGCCCGGTGACGACTCCTCCCTCGGTAAAGCGTCGTTGCAGACGCAAGAAACGATCAGAATGGCCAGTAAAACTAAAACAGCACATAAAACCTTCACATTTTTTTTAATGACTTATTTTCTCTCTGAAATAGGTCAATCGAATTAAAAATCAGTTGGAGTGTCAGGTTTTGCGCATTTAACGTTACACGTTGTATATCCTTTTACACAATGTGCAAAAAAATACTTAAGTACAATTTAATTCCTTCCATTACTCCAATAATTCCTTATTCCTTTAATGACCCTAATTTGCCAAATACGTTTTTAATAACAAAGGACTCAGGGGCTTTTTAATTCCAACAGCAAGTATTATTTATATAACAATTATTTGTGTGCTATTTTTTAATATCTAAATACAAAAACCGTTAGCTGTAATTATGGGTTCGGTTTAATAACGACTTTATAAATCACTGTTCCGTAGTTATGAATAATAAGTTAATTAAACCATCCATTTACCATAGCATATTGAAGTAATTATTGGTTGTTTTAATTGGCAGTTTCTGTTATAAAAGAACCTTTGTTAGTTTTAAAAATAAAATGCCCCTCTTGGTTGCATATTAATTAATATTAAGACTGATACTGTTGGGACCAATGTGGAATGTAGTGTTTTTTTTTTCTTGCCTTAATGATGACTAATTAATTTTTGTGTTACATTTATTGTAATAACCACTGTTCGACACAAATGTAAATTTGTTGAAGAAATAAATAAATAATAAATATGCATAATAGAACAGTGAAAACACCACTTATTATCAATATATTAACAGCCTTTATAATTATTGTATTACCGCTATTATTTATCATTTTCCTGTCCCTGTACAGACGCCAGCACATCAAGCTACCCGAAACTGACAAATTTTCCCAATCAATAATGAATCTTATGCTTTAGCGATAAAGTTGAAAATCTATTAACGAAATTTGACAGATTGTAGTAGCTTGATGTGCTGTGGTCTGTACCAATTTATTTAGGGTGCGCAAGATGTCTTTTTCTTGCATACTTCTCTATTAGTTGTCATCTTAGTAGACACTCTTTCTAGACAAATCGTCTTTCACACAGTCCAGCCATCGTTTCTTTGGTCTTCCTCTTGTCTTCTGGCCTTCCAAATTCATACCTCAAAACATTCACAAACATGAATTGAATCGGTTGTCATGGTATGCCAGGGTCGCGGGTTGTTCGAAAGTGTTACCGTGGCCCTTGGCACAGGCAACTGAAGGAACACGGGTGGGTTTTAGTCAGTAAAAGTCTGACACGCCCTCCCGCTCCGCCCAAAGCGGGAGAAGTTATTTGATAATTTCCCAAGCAAAAAAAAAAAAAATGGTATGCCATGACAACCGATTCCGCACAACTTTTCAGTCACTAGTATGATTTTATTAAAAAAAAAACTCAATCTTACCTTTTCAGGCATAATCATAGCACGTCATTATCTTGACAATCACTCTCTTACCTACCATAAAAAAACACAAAAACTACTTTGCTTTTAACAAAAGTAAAAAACATTTTCCCAGCACTGTAGCGAACAAAAATGGCCGCGTAAACAAATAAGGCTAAGCGCAACCGGGGCCACAGAGCAGGACATAACTTCATTATCGTACTGCGCTTCCCTTATTACACACCGCTTATGAAGGAAAAAACGCTTCCTCTACAAAGTATATTGCTAATTTTAAAATGTTATGAACAATTTTCTTCTTGCCTTATTATATATTTTGCGCTTTTACTATGGTTGAGATAGCCGTATTGTAGCCGTTGGTTTCATGTTTATTAAGGATAAAAAATGGTTTTTAATATTTCGTACCTACTCAACTAAGCCTTTAATACGATGATTATCGCGACGTCTTTATCTAAGTAACTATATGAGATTCCCAATCGTAACAACAAGCTAATGGAGGCACCATTCCTTGTTCACAAGCTAAACTAAATTTATGTTCAGTGCATCTTTTTATTTCTATTTCATTAAGAAAAGGACAGCAGGTAAATATTAGTTTAGTCCTGTCAAATTAAGACAAGTTTAGACGTGATTAATAAATTGCCTACTAAAAATACGTCAGGTGCCGACTAATTTGACAGGACTTAACTAATGTTTATCTTCTGTCCTTTTCTTAATGAAATAGAAAGAAAAATATGCACTGAACATAAATTTAGTATAGCTTGTGAACAAGAAAATCGACGCCAATTATGTATTATTGTGGCGTCAATAGAAATAAATTAAAACAGAAAGAATATAAGTTTATTTGCGGTAAACATGACGCAGAATAAGAACACAAACACAAAAGAAGTACAAGTAGTGGGAAAATATGCGTCACATAAACGCAAAACGGCCATCGCTCATCATAATGCTACGACCATCTGCAAGACAGAGTCCCAACGCTAGTTCTCATCGATAGCCGGCATTGACGTGATCACGTCAACCGGTACAGCATACATACATACATACATGCTCAGCCAATAATGTTCCCACTCCTGGGACACAGGCCTCCCCTCTGTGAGAAGGGGCGGACCGTAATCTACCACGCGGGCCCAGTACGGGTTGGTAGATGTCACATGTCTTCGGATTTTTGGTTCTAGAACATGCCGGTTTCCTCACGATGTTTTCCTTCACCGTTTTGAGAGCAGTGGTGATGATATAATTTACACAAAGTAAATCCCCTGACTGGGTTCGAATAAGTCCTCGACAAGACCTCGTAAGACCTCGTAAGACCTTGTAAGACCTCGTAAGACCTAATAAGGCCTGGTAAGTCACGGTCGTGACCACCACTGCTCTGTACAACATATAAAAATAATCATCATCTGCTTAGCCTTTTCCCAACTATGTTGGGGTCAGCTTCCAGTCTAACCGGATGCAGCTGAATACCAGTATTTTACATGGAGCGACTGCCTATCTGACCTCCACAACCCAGTTACTGGGCAATACGATACTCCTTGGTAAGACTGGTTGTCAGACTTTCGGGCTTCTGACTACCCGTAACGACTGTCAAAGATCCACGAATGACAGCCGGGACCAACGGCTTAGCGTGCTTTCCGAGGCACGGAGGGGTCTCGGTATGTGAAGATGGTCACCCATCCACAGACCAACAGCGGCAAGCGTAGCTTAACCTGTTCTATCGACCTGCGCGGCTGTTATTATTTAGCCACGGGCCCCTCCACAACATATAAAAATAATAAAATAAGAAATTAATCATTTGTGCACGCATCTGTCATAAAACAATCAATCGATTAATCATGCCAATATAGTTGCCATATAGTTTTTACGTGGAAAACAAGAAGAACATAAAATTTTGCTGTGTTAACAAAACATTATTGAATAGCAAAAGTTGTAATCTATATACATATATTGTAGATTAAAATCGCTTTTCGTGTCCGTCTGTGTGACCGCGCTGTGCTTTTAAACTACACAACGACTTTGATAAGATTTTCACCATAATTAAGATTTATTCCGGACTGGTTTATGTTTATAATAAGTTAATGCCAACTAAGAACATTATTATTATTATAACAAAGAAATCTCGATGTTCTGTGAAGTCACAAAACCCGTGCGAAGGAAGCTAGTTTTCTCTAGTTTCCTCATAAAATAATCAAACTAACGTAAACATTCATAACAGAAGGACTACGGGGTTATAAAACTGTCTACAAGCATAATAAAACCGCTTTGCTCGTAGGCTATAAATTTTCTAGCCTGTGGCCGATTTTTCGCTCCGAGACCGCTTTCGCTTTTCGCGTAGAATATGTATCAATCAGGTTTTTTTACTCTGTGGTAAACAGTTACAAGCCATAAATTAAATGGAGCAGGGATTTGTTTATGGTAGGCTGTCTTGAATGATTAGAATAATTTATGTTGGTATTGGCGCCGATTCTCTTGTTCACAAACTAAACTAAATTTAAGTTCAGTGCATCTTTTTGTTTCTATTTCATTAAAAAAAGGACAGAAAATAAATATTAGTTTAGTCCTGTCAAATTAGTCAGCATCTGACAAAAATTGACGTATTTTAAAAGGTAATTTTTTAATCACGTCTAATCTTGTCTATGGAGTACCTTAATTTGACAGGACTAAACTAATATTTATGTTCTGTCCTTTACTTAATGAAATAGAAAGAAAAAGATGCACTGAACTTAAATTTAGTTTAGTTTGGCGCCAATCACTTTCATATTGGTATTTTGTGGTTTTCTGTAGGAATAACTTCTATCTATCGTCATCATCATCATCTGCCTAGCCTTTTCCGAACTATGTTGGGGTCGGATTCCAGTCTAACCGCATGCAGCTGAATACCAGTATTTTTCATGGAGCGACTGCCTATCTGACCTCCACAACCCAGTTACTAGGTAATACGATACTCTTTGGTAAGACTAGTTGTCAGACTTTTGGGCTTCTGATGACCCGTAACGACTGTCAAAGATCCCGAATGATAGCCGGGACCAACGGCTTAACGTGCTTTCCGATGCACGGAGGGGTCTTGTATGTGAAGATGGTCACCCATCCACAGGCCAACCGCGGCAAGCGTAGCTTAACCTGATCGATCGACCTGTGCAGCTGTTATTATTTAGCCACAGGACCCTCTAAAAAAACACATTCACGGTTTAGGTAATCCATTTTTCAAATAAAAATATAGTTAACGTTCCAGAAATAAGTGTATCTTAGGTGACTGTAGGTACTAATGAAAAAATCACTATATCACAAACACCAGCCGTGTGATTCTGTAACCATCTCACCGTGAAAACTTGGGTGAAGTGAGCGTGGAGTGAGTCGTCAATAGTGTCAATTCCTAGCATCAGCATGACTCACAGCTCACTCTAAGCTCACTTCACCTTAGTTATCACGGTGAGACTTTTCCAGAATCAACCGGCAGCCGTGCGATTCTTTAACCATCTCACCGTGAAAGCTTAGGTGAAGTGAGCGTGGAGTGAGCTGTCATTCGCTAGGGATTAACACTATTAAGCGCTCACTTCACTTATGATTTCACGGTGAGATTTTTACAGAATCGACCGGATGTGCCTTCCAAACTAGGTGACATTAAAAAACAACATTTATTTGGTGATGTTGTAAAAAATATCTACACTAATATTATAAAGAGGAAAGATTTGATTGTTTGTTTGTATTGAATAGGCTCCGAAACTACTGGACCGATTTGAAAAATAGTTTTGTTTTTTTAGGATTAGGATTTAAACGGCGGGAATTCCGAATTCTACGCAAACGAAGTTGCGGGCGGAAGTTGCTAGTGTAAAATAACCCACAAAATAGTAATATTTGGACAACTAAAATACTAGTTTTGAAACTATATAAAATTATCAATAGTATTAGCATAAAAAATATTATTAGAATCTCGATTATGATTATAAATGTTTGCTTAATCGATCCCTAGCATCAGTGGGATGACACTGACAGCTCACTCCACGCAAGTTTTCACGGTGAGATTTTTACAGAATCGACATGCTGGTAACCAAGCTGGTACAGATTGCGATGCGCTAGATTAGTTCGCTTCCACAAATTCTTATGAGAAGTTAAGTATGATTTCAAACATCGCCAACATACAAAATCTGATTCTAACTGAAAAATATTTCCTCTATCTAGACATTGAAGCTCCTACAATATTCTTGTCTGAATTTTTCATGTTCGCTCTGGCAGTCTTCCAAACTAGGCTATTGTAGAACCAACTTTCATTTCCATTCACGAATATGTTGTCATAAAACTTTATACCTTAAGTTCGAGTACTAAAATTGAGTATTGTGTGAGCGGGTGTCGAGCAAAGGAATTTATATTTTGGTTGAGGTGCGTTATAAAGGTCATGGCACGTTATACCGGCACCGCAACTGCACAGCGTCGTCTCGAATTTAGGATACGGCTAGCCGCCAGCGCGCTAACTACGCGTCGTCCGCGAGGTGCAGGCTCGCAGTCCGCTCGCCGGCCGCGAGGTGCAAGCTTGCTGTCACCGCGAACACAATTGTTATATGGCATTTGTGATCGAAGATGCCTAGGACTTGCATGTTTTCATAATGTCGCTGGCGACTCGGAGTACACGCGCAGTAAGCACACGGTCGGCGCGCTGTAAGCTGTAAGCACGCGGTCCGCTCGCTTGCAGCGCGCGGGCTTATTGGCAGCTTACGGGCTTACAGGCGAGTTGTATGGTAGCGGCAAGCGCGCTGACTGCCCGCCGTAGGGTTTTTCATATTGACATTATGAAATATATTATACGGCACATGATTTAATGCTCTAATTTGATTGACAAGTTAATTGCTGGGTTGGAGCGGTGCCGTTGCGGTGCCGGTATAGTGTGTCAGGACCTTAAGTCGTCGAAACTCCGCCCTTGATATTTTGCCAATACACGTAGATGTCAAAGTTGATGGAATTTGATGTAAAAAAATGATAAGTTGTCTATTGCTCATACATAGTTGAGAATGTTTGGATTGATCGGAAATGGGATTCGATGGCTCTGATGGGATTGTTGTTAGAAAACTATTTTTGGCCATTATTTTTAGTTTTCAAGCTTTTCTAACTGAACACACGGCTTTGCTGCTGATAAGTTTTTAACGCCATTTCTTCTAGGAAGTGGTGAAGGGCAGGCGTTTTGGGGGACTGTCTTATGTAATGTTCACAAAGTGCTGGTTCTCAGCCTAGTTTGAATAAATAACATTTAATTTTGATGTTTAAATTCTAACCTTTAGTTTTGTTATTATTATAGGTAAATATATGTGATCACTTATTTCTGATATTGCTGGTAAATTTATAATTGGCGACTGTGTAAGACCGAGACTTTTTATTTATTTATTATTTATTTATTTATTTATTTCACACACACTATCATCACAGGCTTACTTACCTAATACAATAGTGTAGTTTTATTTATAATTAGACTTACAATTATCAAGAACAACCAAGAGTACAAAATGCGGCCCGTATGACTTCACTCAGAGTACAATTGAAGCAGTCAATCTGTTGTGACACCGTATTGAGTGTACGCAGCGCACGCGTCAGCGGCGCGTGCTGCAGCAGGTTGGTGCGAGCGGGCGGCACCCACAGCAGCGGCGGCCGCCTCCGCCGCCCCACGTGCCCATCAGGTACACACAACCCAACTGTGCGTAGAACGCCTGGGTTGTGTATTTTACCACGCATAACCTTAAATAAGTATGTGGCGAGAGCTACTTCCCTTCTTACTTCCAGTTTATTGTAGCCTACCATGCCCAGCACAAATAGAGTAGGATACAACAGCGGATACCCCGGATACACACCGTACTGCTTTAAGTACAGGAATCTTACAAATTTGTTCTGGATACGTTCTAGCATTAATTTGTACTTGGCTTCATGTGGCGACCAGACGACAGCATTGCATTCCAAATGACTTTTTACAAGCGCTTCGTATAACGATCTCAGAGCACTGATGTTCGTGAACTCGTTTCCTAGCCGTAAGACCAACCCTAAATTGCGGTATGCTCTTTTACAAACATCAGTGGTATGTTTACGGAAATTTAAATCAGTTGTAAAGCGCACGCCCAAGTCCTTAACCTCTGAGACCCGTTGCAGTAGGATTCCATCCATGTAATACTGATAATGACTTGGGTCGCGCGCGCGGGTAAATGATAGCACCGAACATTTGGCCACATTGAAATACAACTTATTGCTAAAACTCCACTCTACTACCCGATTAATATCCCGCTGCAGTATGTCATGGTCAGTTTTCTCTTGTATTTTAAGAACTAGTTTCAAGTCGTCAGCGAATAACAATGCTGTGGATTTATTGACTACTCTCGGCAGGTCGTTAATTGTTAAAATGAAGAGAAAAGGCCCTAGATTACTGCCCTGGCTTACTCCAGATCTCGTGAAATAGGGCTCAGAGAGCTGCCCACTGCAGTCGACGTACTGACAACGGTCTCGTAAATAGCTAGCGAAAAATGCCAAAGTGTGAGGTGTACAGCCTACACCAGCCAATTTCGCCAAAAGGACGTCGTTATCCACTGTGTCAAAAGCCTTCCTAAAATCGAAGTAGGCAACATCTACCTGTTGACCAGCATCCACCGTTCGTACTATTTGTGTCATAAGATCAAGTAAGTTCCCCGTTGTCCCCCGCCCAGGACGGAAACCATGCTGCGCGTCGGACAACAGAGCGCTAATCTGTGATATATATAGGTACTTAATATATTATTATAAATAGAAGCTGTTAGTGTATAAATAAATAAATGTTTGCTTTTCTTGTGACAAAAGCAAAGAAAAGTAAACACCAAAATTCAAACACTTTATGCCCAATTCAATACTTTTTATTATATTGGGCATAATGAGTTTTATTGCCGTGTAGGAAAAAGTTGAATTTTATGACAAAAATGCTAAATATTAGGGATTTAATTATAATGAAATAGGGTGGTAGTACCTACACTTGATATCATCATCTGCCTAGCCTTTTCCCAACTATATTGGGGTCGGCTTCCAGTCTAACCGGATGCAGCTGAATACCAGTATTTTACGTGAAGCGACTGTCTATCTGACCACCACAACCCAGTTACTGGGTAATACGATACCCCTTGGTAAGGCTGGTTGTGAGACTTTCGGGCTACTGACGACCCATAACGACTGTCAAAGATCCATGAATGACAACTGGGACCAACGGCTTAACGTGCTTTCCGAGGCACGGAGATGTCCTGATGTGAAGATAGTCACCCATCCATGGACCAACCGTGGCAAGCGTAGCTTAACATGATTGATCGACCCGTGCGACTGTTATTACTTAGTCACAAGCAAGTACTACAGTTGATAGTTCCGAACCAATCGAAATAGGTAGCCCTATCACCAGGCACTTTGTAAAATCTGTGAATTAACTCATATTTAAGCCTTTCAAAATATGTTATGATACATAAATCACACTGAAGCCAACTAGAACCTACTTATAAATGAAAAGTGAATTACTGTTATATGCAAAATCAGCCTAAAATGTGGCCACTGCTGGGATATAAGCCTCTGAGAAAAGGGAGTGGGCCGTAATCCACAAGGAAGGGCCAAAGCGTATTGGTGGTATATGATACCATCACAAAATTAAGACAAAAGCAGGTCTTTTAAAAGAAGCCATTGAATATTTTTTGCACTATCATTTCGATCACGACGTTTACCTGAACACCGTAATTTTGAAACAACTAAGTACAACAAAACTCATAATACTGTAAACGAACACGAACAAATTTAATTAAAAGTAACTAAATTAATTATTGAACTGTACAAAACCCATACGTACAGTTCCTAAGTAAAACTTGAAAGTATTAAAACTTCAAAAAATACACAGAAAATTGTTCGCTCCCGCCCTTAAGGAAACTTGAGAAAGTTTACAGCAGTGCTATAAAATAGCTTCGCGACATTACTTAACTTATTTACATTTAATTAATATTAGTTTATGAAACAGTTGATTGGGTGCTAAGTAGTGCCTGCCGTACAGGTCGATCGTAGGTGAAACTACGCTTGCCGAGGTCGGTTTGTGGATGGGTGACTATTGACAGTCGTTACGGGTAGTCAAAAGATCGAAAGCTTGGCATACAGTCTTAACAAAGGATTATCGTGTTACCCAGTAACTGGGTTGGGGGTGGTCAGATAGGCAGTCGCTCCATGTAAATACTGGTATTCAGGTGCATCCGGCGAGACTGATACTTAGATCTAAACAAAACGAAAATATAGTCAGACCAGACACAAATGAGAAAAATCCATATTGTAATTTCCAATGAACAAATAAAAGGACAAAAGTGTAAAAGGAGCGAATCACGAACCATCCAAACTAAGCTAGCAGCAAAACCTGATGAACACCCGAACAGTCGCTAGAAAACTAAAAAGAAAGATTTCTCAAGACCTTATTTATACAAGAATAAACGGAGCAGTTACTGGACGGATTTTGTAGAAACCCGCTAATACTACCAAACATATTGCTGTTTATTTGCAAGAATGGTAAATTGGAATAAAAATCATAAATAAAAAAATATATCAGCATAAAAGCATAATCGGGCCTCCTCCCTTTGAGAGAAAGTGGGCTGTAATCTACCACGCGCCTAAAGAAAATACTGGGTGTTTGGAAAGTCAAGGATTACCTTTTACCTGCTGATGGGCTACATTGGGATCTACCAATAAAAAAAAATGACCACAGTAAAAGTCTTATGGTTTCCGAGTTTTTTGATGTTTCATGAAATTTTAGAAAATCTCTTCACCTTTGATCAGTTTTTTCCATGAAACCATTTCTACGAATGAAAACTTTTTCGAGTACAGGTTTTTTTTTTTATTTTCATCTTGAATCATCCTACTATCGATTGAATACAAGAAAGTTACAGATATCATGTTTTAAATACCTAAAATTTAGGTCCAAACTTAAAATTTTCACCAAAAAAAAATTTTACCTTATTTTTGATCGGCCCTGGTGAAAAAAATGTTTTATTGGTAGGTCATTTTTTTTTATTGGTAAATCCCAATCAGCAGGTAAAAGGTAATCCATGACTTTTCGGACACCCAGTATATGTAATTCAATATCAAGTCTCAAACATTCGTTCGTCAGTAAAACAATAAGCTTGGTATATGCAAATTGGCATCAGATAGCAGACACAATTAGTGAGCCTCGGCGCAAAGTGAAGGACAATGGGCCTGTGATTAAGCTCGCTAACAGAGATTTAATGTATTAACAGTACTTGTTTAATACTTGGCTCTTGTTTCAGCGTCAGTAGATCTTGGCAGTGTTCGTGTTTTGATTTAAGATGGAAGGAATAATTCATATCCAAAGAACACTAATTTAATCACACACAATCACTGCACACGCTTCTCTAACTACACAAACTACACATACACGCAGTACACACTCAACCTCACTCTCACCCTGATACTGAAAAAAAATGTTAACATGTCATAACTGCAAACCATTTGTACGAGTACATAACATAATTTGTTAAATTTAAATGAAGGAGTCCTGGTGACCTGAAATACAGGCCTTGAGCCAAGTTTAGGCACCAGTCTCAGTCAGAAATAAGGTAACAATTAAGAGTATTATTGTGGAGAAAATAAAGTATTTATTATTATTATTAATAATGAAAAAAGAAGCGTAGCGGTAAAAACTTGTCACTTCAACACCTAAATTCATATAAGCCTTCCATTTGATTGTTTGTTTGGCGCTGCCTAAAAATATGTAGTTTCTTACATTGATGTTATTAGTTACATAATATATTTCTAGTTTTAATAGGTTTATGCGTGTCTTTATAGGTATTTAAAATATTTTATTCCTCAATTTTCATGATTGCACGTACTACTGTTTGTCTCTGCATCACCCAAAGGTTGACTGGTAGAAAATGCCTATGGCATTAAGTCCACCTCTGTACATTTATGTGCTTGAAGTATTAAATAAATAAACGTACGAGCTTAGTTAGACTATAATGTCTTTTTTCGCTTTTCACTTTCTCTTCTAGTCGGTCTGTTAAGTATACCCCAGCTAGGTCCAAAGTTCTCACCAAAGCAAATGAAATAAGCTCACGATGGACCTGCTGTAAATTTTTGAGGAGCTTTCTCGACTATCTTCCGTCTCCATCATCGGATCAAATCTAGGTCTCTAATACACACATATGTAGTTCTACAGACTAAATTAAAACGTAAATCTGGTTAGACCACACACAAATGACATAAATACCATATAATTCAACATAGACACCCCCACATCCTACTCAATCACACTAATAATATTACAAAGGCGAAGATTTATGAGTGTGTGCATGTGTGTATGTGTTTGTTACTTCTTCACGCTCAAACCGATTTTGATGAAATTTGGCAAACAGATAGTTTATAACCAGGATTAACACATAGAATACTTTTCATCCCGATATTCCTACGGGATCGAGACTTATGCGGGTGAAACCGCGGGGCGCAGCTAGTAATATTATAAACGCGAAATTTTGTGAGGATGGATGGATGGGTGCTTGTTACTCTTTCACGCAAAAACTACTGAAGGGATTTGTATGAAATTCCCCACAATTAACAGGATTAACACATAGATTACGTTTGATTCCGATACTCCAACGGAATCGAGACTCATGTGGGTGAAACCGCAGGTTGCTGCTAGTTCGTTAATAAAACAATAAGCTTAGTAATGCAATTTGGCATCAGATAGCAGGCATAATTAGGGTGCCTTCGCGCAAAGTGAAGGACAATGGCCCTTTGATTAGGCTGGCTAACAAGCGAGAATAATCACAGGGCCATTGTACTTAAATAAAATAAAAAATGCATCTTCAGTACTTGTTTAATACTCGGCTCTTGTTTCTGCGTCAGTAGATCTCGGCAATGTTCGTGTCTTGATTTAAGTTGGAAGATTAATTAATTATTGTGTGAGGAATGAGAAGTTACCTAAAGAATACCAATTAAACGTAACTATATCAATTAAAACCGTTAAAAGAATAAGGTGCTCCGTATATTTTGACCGCGTAGGTACTGCACTTTTCTATGAACCAGCAGTTTTTTTTTTTTTTTTTTAATAACCAACGATAAATTTCTACACTAACGGTCTAGAATCATTGTGCTGAGTTCATGGGTACAGTTTGCACGTCGATGTTCCTGCGATACGTATATATATTTAAAAAAAAACAACCGACTTCCAAAAAAACACTACAAAATGAAAAATAGCTTTAATTTTGGAAGTCGGTGTAGTTGGTTCCGCATTTTCGTTTTATGACAACGACTTCCGAAATTAAAATTAAAAATTAATAATTAATTAATATTAAAAATTTAATTATTATTGAATTATTATTATTTTTTATTTTTCACCTTGCAGTGTTTTTTTTTTTTGGAAGTCGGTTGTTTTTTTTTTATAAAATAGTTTTTATTTTTCACTTTTTAGTTATACCTACCCCAAAAAAAATCATATAACGCTACTAGTTATAAAAAAATCAGTGACAGGAAGCTATTAAAACATCATCAATAAGTGGAAAAAAATCGTATTATTGAAGCTAAGTAACTCAAACACTACCCAAGCAAAGTTAATAAAATTGTAATTACGAGTAATATGGGACCCCTCAGGCATAGCCTATCCATTAAAAAATGAGAGAATTTCGCAAATCCATCTGTGATGGAGTTTTGCCCGTACATACATAAAAAAAAAATATAAACCAAATTGAGAACCTTCTCCTCTTTGAAGTCGGTTAAAAATACAAAATTACTTGCGTTTCAAAATCACACGTTCTCATTTCCCCATTCTTAATACTTTCCACCGTCGACTCAATCGATAGTATTCATTATATTTTCCTCGTGTGAATTTCAAAGCGCTCATAATTATTTTACCTACCTACGACAAGCTAACGTTTGAAACGAATATAATCCTTATTTTAAGCGAATTTTCATATTCGTATTAGCAAATTTGAAGAAGCGTTTCAAACGAGTATAAACCTTATACCGTTTAAAATAAGGTTGTTTACTCGTCAAAGTGAGATCTACGAATCTTGCTCTGAGTTGGAGGTCGATAATCTATCCCTTAAAACCCGTGCAGGTTTATTATTACCACAGTGCACTCCAAAAGTTAGTTGACACTTGTCCACTTCAGCTGTAATGCCACATTATGATTTAAAATTCTATTTCAAATATTTGAACTGTACAATACACTGCATGATTTTTTTAACCGTCTCGATATTTTTACAGGGTGTTCTACCCATGAATATGAACAACTTTCAATAAGGTACCAACTATGAAATCACGAAAATAAAAAGCTGCTGTATAATACAAAAGTTCAATCTTGACCAAAATGTATTCAACAGCTGATTTTTTTGTTAAACCCGAAATCGCGAAAAATAAATCACCTGTTCCCTACATTTTGACGAGTTTTGCCAACATAAATGTAGGGATCAGCTGATTTTTTTTTCGCGATTCCATGTTTGTTCCCATAGTTAAAGTTGTTCATAATGGTGAGTACAATGACCCCTTAAGAGGTTGTGCATTAATTCTGGGACATGTTGTATATATACATACATAAATATATCCTACATTTAATAGGCACTTCAGACACGTCAGACGTTCCCATAAGCACCCATCTAGGAGACCCTATTAGGCATGTTACATACGTATGGTACGGGAAGATTGGCGCACTGCCCGGACATAGAAAGTCTTCTAACGATTTAAAGATGGCCGAAAACGATTGTGGTGTTGGCTGGGTACTCGTAATATCAAATGGCATGTGCCAAACGTTGACCAATTTTTATAAAAATAAAAAAAAACACAAAAGAGTCTCGTTTAGTTTAAAAGCTGCTCGTTTTGTGTATTCTCCCTATTTTTACATATGGTGCTTTAACCTGGTCTTTCACACTACCAGGATAGGTTCAAGCTCGAGGTTTGCCAGCCATGGAGCGCAGTATCCTGGGAGCTCGAATTTCGAACCGCATAAGGAACATAACACTGTGCGCCAAAACCAAGATTTCGGACGATACCCAGAAACCCACAGGACTGCGCCGGACTTGTCTGCCGCATGTCAGATGACAAATGGGCTAAGAGAAACACCGATTGGTTCCCGCTGAACGCACGGCGCCACCGCGCTAGGCCGAGACGAAAATGGCGGGACGAGCTTGATTCCTGCCGAAAAGACAGAAAAAGGCGTAAAAGAAAGAAAGAAAAAATGTTTATTCTGCACAAACAAAAGGCACGTTACAAAAAAAAAAAACAAAATATACACATACAACGTAGCCAAAAGCATCGTAGTCAAGCATATAAAATCTCAATTTTGTCCATTGCTTGATGTCAGGGCCAGGGACCAAAGACAACACACATTAATTGACATTGACAATACATGAATAGGGGAGGCCGGGGCTGGAAGTTCCCGGGGCACGTTGTTCCGACAGTAATAACTTTGTAAAGAAAAGAGGTAGCAATACACGAGAAGTGCGTCGTTTAAGCATCAGGTGACACGCCGCGTTGGCGGCCATCTTAGTTGCTCCGACGGCGGCGGAAGAGTGGCTGTATGCACCGTGCTATTAGAACACCACGTGAGTAAATTTTTTCGTGTTTAAACTTTTTGGTCTATTTTTCTTTATTATTGGCCGATTTATGTGCATCTTTCTAATTTTAGAGTGGCATTAGTTAGGTATCTTATAGCTTGAATGTTTTTTCAATTGAATTTGTTAATTTGCTAACATGACAGTTTTTATACAAAAATATAATTTGGGGCTACAAGTTCCCTCCTAAAGGGGCTGGTTGTTCCCCGGAACAACTTACCCCAATCGATCCTTAAATGGTGAATCCTAAATGAGTCAGATGAAGAATTTAACGATGAATAAAAATAAAAGTTACCAAAGTTGATTACGACTGATTTAATGATAAATGATAAATAAATGATAAATGATAAATGATTTATTTTCTGTAAGTAGGTTTGTACAAACACTTTTACATGTCAATCATATTTTTTTTTAAACTAGATGAGGTCGGCGTTTCCTATCTGACTACTCTGAGAAGAAAGGCCGAAACAAACTCAGAGGTCACAGTCTCTTTTAAAGTCCAGACATAATAATTTAATAATAATAATATATAACTAATAATATATAACTAATTATAATTTGATAACTTCAAGATGATAAATAATATTGACGTTAGCAGTTTCATTTTGGTATTTGATTATAATTGTGAGTTTTGATCTCACTTATCATTAAATTTATTAATGAAACGTGTGCATGAAGGTTACCTGTTGTGTTATGTAGTTAAAATAAGTGCAGTTATGTTTGTGATATTTTTTTTTACTTGATAAATCTCTATTATAGTTGAATTAATAAAAGAAACATTTATCTGAAGATTTCCAGTTATATTTTGTTGTCTTTTTTTTAAGTTCTGTTATGGAATTGCCAATATTTTTAGTTATAAAAAAAGTGTTTATCTCGAGTATCCTTTCCAGTACGATTTTTTTGTATCCTTAAGTATGTAGGTCGTAAGATTTATAAGTTAATAGATCTCAATTTTTGTAAACCAATACAAAATGTGAATCTAGTTGTAGCTAGTAATGTTTTTTCGTTGTTTTTTAAAGTTTATAGCATTGCATAACAACTAAATAAATGAACCTAACTATAGAAATTATTTATTGTTTTATTTAACCAGAGAAACCATACATTATCCTTATACTTTATTAATATTATCTAAGTGGCACAATTTGCCCCACACATGGAACAACTCGCCCCAAAGTGGGGTTGAATGTTCCCTTCCGAAATTTTGTAAAAAAATGCCTGTACAAAAAAAAATATAGAGAAACTAGCAGAAATGACTTTACTATTACAGAGACCGATTAAGACTTTTTAATAAAAACTAATATTAATATTGAAATCTTATCATTTTCATCATAAATTTTCATGTTATTTGAAAATCGGAACTTCCAGCCCCGGCCTCCCCTACATTAATCCGCGATGGGCCCGCGACACTGGCAGATGACAACAAAACAACAACAATCAAAACAAAGTTGGGAAAATAACTACTTTTGTAACAAGCAATAAAGGCTAGCAAAAGATAGAATTGTGTGGAAAAGGGAGAGGAAGGCTTTTGCCCGTCGGTGGTACAGACGCCAGCACATCAAACTACTACAATCTGTCAAATTTCTTTAATAGATTTCAACCTTATCGCTAGAACGTAAGGTTCAAAGTTGATTGGGAAAATTTGACAGTTTCGGGTAGCTTGATGTGCTGGCGTCTGTACAATACAAGTTAAGTAGATGAGATGGATTATTATAAAAACTCAAAAATAATTTTAGAAGCTCATTAAAAACAGTTCCCGTATCAAATGTAGAAAATAGTCAATGTTATCAAAAAAGTGTAATTTTTAGCCACTCATAAATGAAATATAAAAAATAATAATCATGTTTTATCACTCAAATAAATACATTGTTTTAGCAGCACAGTCATGATAAATGTATGCTCAAATAATCACTTTTCAAATCTAACAACAACTTTGTGAATTTGCATGCACTCATTTATAAATGTCAGACTTAATCACCTGAATATTACGAGTTGGGCCTTAAAAACTCATTAAAGTTCATATTCGTCAACATTTTAGACAGAATAATAAATCACAAGTAAATAAAGCACTATAAGCTGCCGAAATTCCAACCTTTGTTGATTAAACATTAATAATAATACCAGTCTACTACTGTCCCACTGGTGGGCAAAGGCTCACACTGAGAAGTCAAGAGCATTGATCACCACGCTTGCTCAAGATGGGTTGGCAATTTCGGACGTATGTTAACAGTCCAGGCTAACATCAATATATTAATGAAAAATACCACATTGGCATAACTTAGGCCACATTGTTACTAACATACTAGTATACAGCGTGTAACGGAAGGGGGATATCAACCCTGAAGGAGGTGAATGTGCTCATGAAACTCAACAACTTTCCCCAAAGAACATAGGTCGAAATATGAAAAAAAAATTTGGCCCTCCCTTACAAAACTGACTACCAGCTGATTGATTTACTATGGGAGGGCCAAATTTTTTTTTCATATTTCGACCTATGTTCTTTGGGGAAAGTTGTTGAATTTCATGAGCACATTCACCTCCTTCAGGGTTGATACCCCCTTTCCGTTACACGCTGTATAAAGTGGAAGAAATTCACCAACCCAATAACAAAAGACACTCTAGTACTAAGCAAAGCCCGGAGAATGAATGACCCTAATTCGTTATGTCCCAAGAATCTGCTAAATTAAGTTCTGTTGTGCACATACAACTACTAATTTTAGTCAAGTGGTATGCCAATGGGCTTAGGTAATACTATTTACTCATGTACCGCCTTGTTTATTCACCGAGTTAATTGAGTGAATAAATAAGACTAAAGAGCTTACGTAGTGCGGTAGATTTTGCAATTAGAAGGGGCTTGAGATAAATAGGACGCTGTTTGACAGCGGTTTTTTTAGGAACGTCGGAGGAAGGATTTTATCGCTATCTTAATAAAGCCGGGATAAGTTAGTTGGAGGTAATTTCAAGCCCGTATTCTGGAACGATACTGATTCGTGATTTGCTGCTTTGATAGTAATCGAATCTGCCGGTCGATTCTGGAAAAATGTCACCGTGATAACTAAGGTGAAGTGAGCTTAGAATGACTAACTAACGATACATTTGATATAAGAAAGATATATTTCTACGAACTATAAAATTTAATACAAAAACAAAACGACACTCAGGCATCGAATTATCTACTCGTCCGCATCGTTGACATCCGGAACCTGGCCCAGAAGACTGGCAGCATTGCCACGTTGAATAGCAATGCTAATTCTTTCGCCGAGTCAGCTGGTCACTTAAAGTAATCGAGAAATAATTCATCAAAGAGAAATTTATCATTTATTAAAATTTAAATTATCTCTAGTAATAGTACTAATTGATGCCGTACCTACCCTTTCGTTCATTTAACTCGATAATTAACTAAACACATACCGGTATAAAACAAGCTGATCCGCCATTTTAGTCGTTGTTACTTTCTGTCCATTTTGTTGTGTTACCGCGGAATATACAGACGATTTTTACTCCCTGTTAAGGGCCAGGCAAAAATATTCATCTACCAAAAAAACAACACAAGTTTACCAATTCAAAGGCGTCATAGCAATTTCTTAGAAAGAACTAGATTTTATTTTCATGAAACAACACTTTGTACAAAACGTGTATAAGTATTTTTTTTAGCTCTTTGTGCCTTTTGTATTTGTGTGTTATATTATGGATAGTTACTTTTTTGTGGAAATTAGTTTTTTGTTGGCGTTCTTTTGGCTTCAGAATGATTTTGAACATGCCTATTTATGTTTACCGGAGTTACCGACATAGCTTGCAGAGTAAGCAAACAGAAGTGGCAGGGGGCTGGCCATGTTTCTCGAAGGACTCATGGCGGTGGAGCAGACGAGTCCTGGAGTGTAGACCGTATATTCGCAAGCGTAGCATGGGACCCAGCTAGATGGACCGAGGACCTTAAAAATGTGGCTGGGAAAGACTGGATGCAGAAGGCGGAGGACAGTATTGTAGCGCAGCCTCGGAGAGTCCTATGTCCAGCAGTGGACTGCAGTAGGCTAAGTTGATTGATTTTGATGAATATTTACGTGGTTATTTAGGTATTTAAAGAAATTACACGAAGAATACTCAAGGTTAACAGTTCGATTTATTCTTTCATGACTTAAGATAATATAAGGGTTGGATCTAGTATCGTTTAGCAGGAGTTGGGGGGGTGAAAGGGGTTGAATCTGGTAGGAATTACACTACCACTCTTATTAAAAGGTAATGTATATTTTACGAGAATGTCGTGCAAAATCGATAATACGAAACGTAAAAAATATTATGAATATTTTTTTGTTTTATTTGTTTTTATAACCACCGAGAAATTCTACTCAGAAAAAAGTTAGTATGCCCCCCTGATCGTATGTTTGTACAAAATGCAATGTTACTTCTGTTACTAGGAGACCTTAGGGTGTAAGAGTGAGCGAAGCGAGCTCGGGACTTTGGGCACCCCGACGGGGACAAGTTAGGTTCGAAGGGTCTAATGAGCTAGCATAGCTAGTGAATTCAGACCCCGCCATCCTGTTCGTGGTTATTTTATTTTAAACCCCTACCGACTACGCCTTTTAAGCAACTTTAAAACGTTTTGAGTTTAGGTTACAATAATTGGTTTTTCTCAAGAAAGGTGCGTTACCTTTCATGGAAGTGGTGCCAGTGGAGAGGGGGCACCCCCTCACTCGCCCCCTCCTGCCAAATAATACAAAATTTTGCCTTTGATTCCTGGGTCAGGCAAAGTGTTATTGGATATTCCCATTTAGAATTTCTCAGAAGCAGTCCGAAGTCTGGATTTGTGCCCGATTGATACGGAGGCTCCCTGTTACATGGGACTCAAACATGACTAGTGAGATGTAGGTGTTCTATAGTTCCACCTCTGCCTAACTCTTCGGGAAATACAGGCATGAAAGAAAGAAAGAAAGAAGAAACATGATGCATAATGTTATGTTACACCATTCTATAGTGACACTATACTTATCACAAGGACATTCTATGCTGGCTAGTAACCTGACTCCTACAGCTGCAGCTACAGGGCTGCAAATCCGTATTTCTTTGTCACAACTCCCACAACAGTCATCACCTTCCAATTACGTACCCAAATTACAACAACAAGACGATCACCCTATCTTTCCCTTGAATTTAAACAACCACCCTTTTAGACAAGTACCCTTTGCACAGTGTCATCGGATTAAAGCCAAACACCAATCAAACAAGGCCTTAAGTGCCAGCGCAAACTGTGCGTCTTGTCGCTGCGTCTAGTCGCTGCGACCAGACACATGCAGCAAGAGTATGCGACTTCCCTTATCAATCGTTGCGACTCTGCAACGCGACGCCGGAGCTTTGAACAAAACACAATGTGCATCTGAAATAATGCACATTATGAAATTAATTGGTTCAGAATCGTTTATTGAATCGACTTCTGTCATTTTTAATACAGGTGATTTACGAGTATTATACCAAAAAAAAATTGAAACTACGCAAATTACAGTCACACCTCCGCTGTACAGGCAAAACAAACCAAAATGGACGAAGCACCTACGCTACGCTAGACCCTTATACGTTTGCGACTATGTGCGTGCGTAGATTTGTAATGTGACCGTTATTTTCTCCTACAATCAGTATAACTAATTTAATAAATAAGCAATGTTTTATACATAAATTATTATTATAAGTCTATACGTGAGGATTTGTAATTGGCTTTCGGGTGATTATGATTTCCTTTTGTGTCTGTTTTTAATAGCTGTAAGTCCTCCATGTACTAAAATAAATAAATAAATAATAGTATAAATTCAGTGTATGTATTATGATTATAACATAATATTCTGTTATTGAGTTGTTTGGTAGTATATGTGTGTGTGTGTGTGATTCCGAGATATGTTGTATATAAAAAAAAAATCGCCCGCACCCTGTCGTTGCATCTAGTCGCCGAGCTGTCGTAGTCGCATGTCGCATAGTGTGCGCCATATCTTACAGTTGTAGATCGCATTTGTATGAAACAAGATGCGTAGTTGTGAACCTGCTGGACGATTCTGTAAAAATCTCACCGTGAAATCATAAGTGAAGTGAGCACTTAATAGTGTCAATACCTACCATTACGGAATGACAGAGCTCACTTCTCGCACACTTCACCCAAGTTCTCACGGTGAGATTTTTACAGAATAAATCTGCTGTACCTACATTGGGTATGTCTGTCGATTTTAGGCCAGTGCGAATTTCTGATGTATTTAGTTAGTTGGTGTGTGTTTTGCTGCTTCCTGTCGTCGGTGTTTAGAAGTGCGTTTTAACAGTTAAAATCAATAGCATGACGTGCGTACATATATCGGAACTTAAAAATCTGCAGGAAAACAAGAGCGTGCTACATCACGCACAGTGAAGGGTCCGTAGTTGGTATGAATTTATTCCAACCCACATCATGCGATAGAGAAGAAAAAAAATACCCACTTTACGTGTAGGAAACCTCTCCTACCCTATTTTTAGGTTTCCGCACTTCAAAAGGAAAAACGGAACACTTATAAGATCATTTCGTTGTCCGTCTGTCAAGACCCTTTTTCTCAGGAACGGGTAAAGTTATCAAGTTGAAATTAATATCCAATACTTGGGGCTGCAACCTTTCAAGCAGTGAAAAAAATCAAACTTCTAAGTCAACTCAATCAAAAGATACGGGCATTTATGTTCCGTTTATGCCGCATATTTTGACACTTGCAAGGGAATCAAAACCTATAGGGTACTTCCCGTTGTTCCAGAATCATGAAATTTCGCAAGAAGCAAAATAATTAAATCGAAAAATAAAATAACAAATAATAATAATAATGTAAATTGTTAATTTGTAGCTATATACTTACAATTTTTTACGGAACCCTCGGCACTTGACTGGTTTTTTTGACGATTTTATTTTAATTCTTTGTCGACGTGATTAATATGTACTCTTGCCAAATTACAGCTTTCTAGTACTAAGAGTCTCTGAGCAAAGCCGCGGACAGACAGACAGACAGACGGACGGACTTGGCGAAACAATAAGGGTTTCTTGTTGACTACGATACTTTAAAAACACTATTCCATAAAAATGAAATAGGTACCCATAGTCTTAAAATTAGTATGCATAGAATAGAATAGAATAGAATACTCTTTATTATGTACACCATATAAATTACAGACATTGTTCAATCAAAAAAAGAAAAAATGTAAATATCATTTAAAATAACATGAAATGTAGCAGTAAAAATACTTATATAATTTTGCTTTTGACGACTGAAAAACGAGAAAAATGTTTTCATGAACTTTGAAACTAAATAACAAAGAAATATTGAGTTTGTGAACGAAGTAGGTACTAACTAATGAGGTCTGTTCAACTTGCGTGGGCAAATGAAAATATTTTCCCTTATAAAATAAAAAAAAAACATCCAGACCACGGACAAAACCTATTAGACAATAGACAGAAGACAATAGACAGATAAGACAGACATAATCATAGACATATATATATGGACTGGAAATACCTACGAAAAAAGGGTGCCTACCTACAACTCATATTGTCTCAAAAAATGGCTGCCATTGCTAGGGTTGTATCAATCAAGGAACATTGGTGTTACTATAACGAGTATCGATACTAAATACGAGTCGTACTAGTTATCACGTTTGGATCATAATATAGTATACTAACTTATAGTCCGTTCTAACTAAAGTTGCCTACTTTATAGTAACGTATCCTAGTTTATTTTCGATAAACATACTTTATAATTTTGCATAAAAATACAGTATGCGAAAATACTTTATTTCTAATCTTTTGTTATGCGTAAAAGACTCATATGAACTATTTATCGATAGGTACAGACGCCAGCACATCAAGCTACCCGAAACTGTCAAATTATCGCAATCAACTTTCTTCCCTGAAAATAAAATTAATGCCAAGTGTTTTTTCGGCACAGAATTAAAAAACACTTTTTAATTGCATCACGTTTACGTATTAAAGTGAAGGAAAACAACGTGAAGAGATATGCATCCATATGCCCAAAAACAGGTGCTTTCGCATATTATACCTTTATTATTATACCTATTATACCTTATAATATGTATGTATTTAGAAATATATATGTATGTTTATCAGCTGTCTTAGTACTCATAGCACAAGCTCTGCTTAGTTTGGGACTAGATGGCGTTGTGTGAAAGTTGTGGAATATGATTTATTTATTTATTATTATTTTTATATATGTAATTAATATATATCTATTTATTTATTTCAGGCCAAACGGCCAGGCTATTATTAATCAATCATTTTAATACACATTTACCAAAAATGCTGTGGGAACAGAGTTATCATGTAATCTCATTACATCAAGTGTTTGGTTTGTTGTTTGACGTTCGAAAAGTGCTGATTCTCAGCCTAGTTTGAATAAATGACTTTTGATTTGATTTGATTTGATTTGTTCTATTGAAACAGCTTTCTTCAAAGTGAAGTGAACAGAGGTACCATTCTTTATGTCGGGGATTAATATTTTCTTCACCAATAGCCTCTAACCACTTTTTCTTTAGTCCTTCCTTTTTAGGAAACCTATAAAAAGTGCAAGTATTTTTATCAATAAATAATTTTGGTTACAGCTATATTATATTAGCATATGAAACTAAAATCAATAGGAAACGTCAGAAGCTATGTGCACGGTTCCAATTGGTGGTTTCTATGGAGAAGAGTCGACAAGAAACTCCACGGTTACTCAAAATAATTGGCTTTTACAATGTTAATAGGTAGGGGAGGACAGTGTAGGCCTGTCAACAAGTACCAGGTACTTAAAAAAATAGAAGACATTGTAAAAGCCAATTGTTTTTAAAAGAGTAACCGTGGAGTTTCTCGCTGGTTCTTCTGCATAGGAAACCACCATTTGGAACCGTGCATCTAGCTTCTGACGTTTCATAAGTGCCCATGTAGGTTTATGTGAAAGAAAATATTTTGATTTTGGTGCTGTGAACCACGGGCCGGACCTAGCAAGGTCAATCGGAGCTAATAAGACGCAGGACTATTTATGTTAACATAGCAGAATATACCGATATCGTTCCAGCGGAGGAACTAGTTCCGGAAACTATTAGGCAACGGTACAACACTATTCTATTATGACATATTATTGTAAACAAACGAATGAATTAACAAAATAATAAAAAGGTCTGTTATACGGAAATTCACCCAAATATCAATACTTTAGCCATAAATTCATGATCGCGTTACAATTATATCATCGAATGTCTATTATTGTATGTGTTATTGCATGAAAACCGGCTACTAACCTGTGCAAAGAAAGTTGAGGTTGATTTTCATTCTTCCTTGCACCACACTTCACAATACAACACACAGGCATGTTGAATTACTGTTTTTCAACATTTACATGCAGTTTTAAAGGTAAAGTCCTCGTAATTTTCTCGCAAATCTCAATAATACAAAAAATAAACAACCATTTGACAGCTGAACTACCACGAAACTTGGCGACAAAGATGGCTGCTCTGGCACCTACCTACAACCGTGTATAGAATAACAGGGCATCTCCTGTTATATCCCATCTCAATGGACATAATACATTTATACTATCAAAACTTTATATGACAAGGAAAATAAAGCCACGGCTTGGTCCGCAAAAAAAAGTATATTTTAACTATGCATTATCTTTGTACAGACGCCAGCACATCAAGCTACCACAATCTGTCAAATTCCTTTAATAGACATATCACTACATAGTATAAAACAAAGTCGCTTCCCTGTCTGTCTGTCCCTATATATGCTTAGATCTTTAAAACTACGCAACGGATTTTGATGCGGTGTTTTTTAATAGATAGAGTGATTCAAGAGGAAGGTTTATATGTGTTTGCGCCTGATGTTTTATTGACCTTAGTATTCATGTCAAGTTGCTAACTGGTTTAGATCAGGCGCCAAAACGTGTCGGTAGTTCACAAAAAGTTAAATCGCCGAAGGAAAATTTTTTTATACTTTGCCTTAAGTTCGCTATTAATAATAGCATCGGTAACAATTCGTAAGGATATCTACGCCTGGATATTTATATTTGTACCGTTTTTATTGGATTTTCAAGCGGATTTTCAAGTATCTAGATTTCATTTCTCAAAGTAGGTACCTACATAGGCACCTGAAGTTGTTGTTGTATTTCCTTTTGCAAATTATTTCCACAGGCTGCCGTGCCTATTTATTTCAGTTTAGTGATTATTCCGCCGAACATTTCAGATTGCCGTAATTCTCCCGTGCGTCACTGAGCGTCGTTGCCGCAGCGGGCAACGTCTGTGCAGCCAGGCTGTCCGCTGACCGGTACCTGCGACTTCGGCTTCCCGTGCGGCAGAGACCACCAACCAGGGGCGTGAGCGTATTCTCTTATTATTTTATTTGGTTTAATTTAACGTTAGTTTTTCTTGAGTAATTTCAATCTTGCTTAATCAACTTTAATTTCTTCTTTGTTAGAATTTTGTTTAAAATAAACAGTCATAATGGGTTTAGGTGATGATGCCAAGAACTTGTCGGAATTAAATGTTAGACGTAGTTCCGTCAAGGGCCAAGTAACAAAGTTTAAAAATTATTTAGAAAAAATATCACGTTTAGATACTTTTACTACTACACATAGGGCGGAACTTACACTTAAACTTAGTAGATTTGAAACTTTATCTTCAAAGTTCGATGACTTAGAAAGTCAAATTGAAATTTTTAATTCTAGTGGTTTGAAGGATGAACTTGAAGAACGAGAAAATATTGAGAGGGAATTCATTAGCAATATTGTAATGGCTCAAGAGTTGTTACAAATGCACGGTAGGGATGAAGGCGTCCACGACTCAAGCAGTCCTCATAATATAACTACTTGCGCTGTCGATCATAATGAAATCGGTTTCAGGCTACCTTTGATACAGGTATCTAAATTCGACGGATCATACTTTCGATGGATGGAATTCCGTGACACGTTCCGATCCTTAATACATGAAAATAGTAGAATTAGTTCAGTGAACAAGTTTCATTATTTAATTTCTTATTTAGAAGGTGAAGCAGCACGAACTGTTTCGAATCTAGAAGTATCTGCTGATAATTATCGGGAAGCTTGGAACCTATTGCTTGAACGTTACGACAATAAACGTTTGCTGATAAGTCATCATCTCAGCGCATTATTTAACATTAATTCTGTAAACAAGGAGTCTGAGAAATCGTTGCGTTTCTTGGTTGACCACGTAACAAAAAATTTACGTGCCCTCTCCAACTTAGGTCAAGCCACTGAGCATTGGGATGTCCTTATCATTCACTTAGTCGCTTCCAAGTTGGACAATAATAACTTCGTGAAATGGGAGGAACACCGTAACGCGTTGTCAACAGACACTCCTACACTTAAGGAATTCTATAAATTTTTAAACGATCGTGCAACCGTGCTTGAGTCCTTGCACCGCAGCAAGGCCGACAACGCCTTTAAACCCAATCATGATAAACAGCGTCCAGAAGGCCATTCAAAGAAACCGGACCACATACGTCATACTAAAGCATGTGCATACATTAGTAGTACCTGCCCACAATCACAATCATCCTCGTCACACCTCTGTCCATGCTGTAATGCTGATCATAAGATATTTGATTGCCCATCGTTCAAGGCAAAAGGCATAAGCGAGCGTATAGCCGTGGCGACTAAATTGAAATTGTGTCTTAATTGTTTAAGGTCGGGTCACCCTACATTTAAATGCCGTTTTGGCCGTTGTAGTGAATGCAACAAGAGACACAATTCTTTACTGCACCTTCCTACTGGTGAAGCTGACAGTTTACCTAGTACTAGTACCGACAGTTCTTCTGAGACGCTGGCTAACTATAACAATCAACGTAACAAATATGCTCTTCTTTGTACCGCTTTGATTGAAATAGTCAATCCTAAGACAGCAGTGTTGTGAGCAGCGGTCATTAGGTCCCAATTATCTTAAGTTGCACAGCTCAAGGTTGGGCTGGTTGATTGGAGGCCCCCTGCAACAGAAACAACCTAAGAATATTAAATGCAATCATGTACTTACCCATTTTTCTTATGATGAAAACATAGAATTAAAATTAAATAGATTTTGGGAGCTTGAAGAAATCCCATCTAAACCTTATTTAAGTGAAAGCGAGCAGGCATGTGAAACGCATTTTTTGCAGCACACCTGCCGCTTAGGAAACGGCAGATTCTCTGTCAAGTTACCTCTTATTGACTCACCGGATTGTCTTGGTGACTCCTACAAAATGGCCAAGAAAAGGTTTTATAATTTAGAACGGCGATTCAGACGACAACCTGAAGTTAAGTCTCAATATATTGAATTTATCAGAGAATATGGAGAATTAGGTCATCTCTCTGAAATTGCGCTAAATAACTTAAATTCTAATTTATGCTATTTCTTACCTCATCACCTTGTGTTTAGAGAAAACAGCGAATCGACAAAAATTCGCGTCGTCTTCGATGCATCAGCTCGTACTTCCTCAGGCCTCTCTGTCAATGACATACAAATGGTTGGGCCTCAAATTCAAGACTCTCTTTTCTCCATATTAATTCGAGCTCGTCTCTACAAATACCTTTTAGCAGCAGACGTAGAAAAATTATTTCGTCAAATATTAGTGGACGAGTCAGATCGAAATCTTCAGCTTATTCTATGCAGAGAAGACGAGCGTCAGCCCCTTACGACGTTGCGTTTAAATACTGTGACTTATGGTTTCACAAGCGCAAGTTTTTTGAGTACAAGGTGTCTTTGGCAGGCGGGTGAGGAGTGCGAGGATCCACTCATTAGAACAATTATACAACATGATCTGTACGTAGATGACTTAATTACGGGCTGTAATTCCGAGAAGGAACTAATACATATTCAAAAATCTGTATCAGAAGCCCTTAAGGCAGCGTGTTTTAATCTAAGAAAATATAAATCTAATTCGTCTAGCGTTCTTGCAGCCTGCTCCGAAAACTCTACAGACACGCTTATCATTAGTGAGTCCTCAAATGCTCTCGGTTTAGGGTGGAATTCTAAAACTGATAGTCTACATTATTCTTTCGAAATTCCCCCTATCAATGACAAAATCACGAAGCGCTATATTTTATCAACATCGTTTAAAATTTTTGACCCACTCGGTTTTGTCAGCCCCTGTATTATTATTCCTAAATTAATAATGCAGCAACTTTGGGTTGACAGGGTTGGCTGGGACGAACCTCTTTCCGAGGAAATAGAAAGAGCTTGGCGTAAGTTCTCCAATAATCTATCTTGTCTAGCTACATTTACACTGCCGAGGCAGGTTCTATGTGACTCACCCGTTGTTACAGAGCTACATATGTTCAGCGACGCCTCCCAAAGAGCTTATGGCGCTTGAGTCTTCATAAGGTCCATTGATGAAGGAGGCATCGTGCACGTCAACCTTTTATGTTCCAAGTCAAAGGTGGCACCAATCAAGGCCTGTACTATACTTCGTTTGGAGTTGTGTGCCGCCTTATTAGCTGTTCGACTCTGCAAGGCCGTTGTCGATTCCTTGAGGTACCCAGTAGCACGTAAGCTGTATTGGTGTGACTCCAGCGTCGTCCTGGCTTGGCTGCATACTAGCTCTAGAAGATTAAAGACTTTCGTGGCTAATAGAACAGCAGAAATACTGGAATTGTCAGATGTTTCTTGTTGGCGTTATGTACCTACCTCTGAGAATCCTGCTGATCTCGTCTCGCGCGGCGTTTATCCAGAAGAGCTTAAAGATCGTAGTCTGTGGTGGTCAGGTCCCGAATTTTTACTTCAAAGCGAATCTTCTTGGCCTACCTTACTAAATAAACACGAATTTGAAATTCCTGAAATGAAGTCAAACATTGTTGCGAAGATAGATAATTCTTCAATCATTCCATTTCATAAATATAGTACATTAAGTAAGATAAAACAAGATTACGCCTATATATTAAGATATTTTTATAATTTGCGCCATCGTAATTCTCGGCGTTTTGATGCCCTTCATTTAGAAGAATTACAATGTTCATTTAATCTTTTATGCCGTAAGGCTCAACAGGAATCTTTCCCTGTTGAGTACGATTTGTTAACTAAAGAAAAATCAATCAGTACAAAATCACCCATCATAGCGCTCACACCTTTCATGGACGCAAATGGGCTGATACGAGTAGGAGGCCGACTGGATGCTTCGGCTATACCGTTTGGCAGCAAGCACCCTATCCTACTACATTCCTCACACCATCTTACAAAATTAATCTTCGAGCGGGAACACTTACACAAACTACATGCTGGCCCACAGCTTCTCCTCGCCAGTGTCAGGCAATACGTGTGGCCTATCAATGGGAGACTCCTCGCTAGAAGGACTGTGCGCAACTGTATCATATGCAGAAAGGTACAGGGCAAGACTTTAACACCCTTAATGGGAAACTTGCCCTCTCAACGCGTAACGGTGGATTTCCCGTTCCGTAGTGTTGGTGTAGATTTTGCCGGGCCCTTTTATGTCTCAAATAGAAAGGGTCGCGGATCAAGGGTCACAAAATGCTATTTATGCATTTTTGTTTGCTTAAGGTACAAATGCGTTCACTTGGAAGCGGTAAGTGATCTTTCGAAGGACGCTTTCATTCTTACCCTGCGTAGGTTCATATCCCGACGGGGTAAGCCTACTGAAATTTTTTGTGACAACGGCCGCAATTTTGTGGCCGCTGCCAAGGAAATTGGCAACTTTTTGAAATGTAACCGCCAAGCAATTGCAGATTTCTCTAACGAAGAAGAGATTAAATTTTTGTTTTCACCTGCTTACGCTCCCCACTTTGGTGGTATCTGGGAGGCCGGAGTAAAATCCGCTAAACATCATATAAGACGTGTAATGGGAAACACGCATTTAAATTTTGAAGAGATATCCACGTTATTCGCACAAGTGGAAGCCATATTGAATAGCCGCCCACTTTATCCCATGTCCACGTCTCCAAATGACCTCCTTTTCCTCACCCCAGGGCACTTCCTGCTTGGACGGCCGCTAACTGCGCTGCCTTCACCGAGCCTAGAAAACTGCAAGTCTACTCAACTGAAGCGCTACCAACGACTTGAACAAATCCGGCAGCACTTTTGGAGAAGATGGCAGAAGGAGTACCTGGCAGAGCTGCAGCAAAGATCAAAATGGCGCACCAATGACACTGCACTGAAAGTTGGCGACCTAGTACTGCTTCAAGAAGACAATTTGCCACCTTTGTGCTGGCGTACGGGGCGAATCAGCAAACTCTTTCCGGGTCCTGATGGAACATGTCGGGTCGCAGATGTTCAAACAACACAGGGAAGTTACCGGAGGCCTTTCAAGCGACTCTGCCCTCTGCCTGCGACGGAACATCTGATCGAGTGAGAGTTAAAGACCGGAGGCCTTTAACGGCGGGGAAGATGTTTGCGCCTGATGTTTTATTGACCTTAGTATTCATGTCAAGTTGCTAACTGGTTTAGATCAGGCGCCAAAACGTGTCGGTAGTTCACAAAAAGTTAAATCGCCGAAGGAAAAATTTCTACCTGACTTATTCAATAATGTATACCAAAAATTTCTCTATAAGGACGAACATCGGTCCGCACATTTTTTAATTGTTTTTCTGTTTAAAATTACAGTAATTAATAGAACGAAATGTTAACGTTTTTCTACTAGTCTTCAAATATAGTTTAAAGGAAAACCTTCGTTTTATTGAGCACCAAGCTCCAGTGTCTCGTCGTAGACAATATGTATAATACATGCATAATATAGTAGAGAAACACTGGTAATTTTAGAGGTTTCTAATGTAATGTCGTAAATAAACACATTTTTTTGCGCTTACATTGTAAACGCTGGCTGAACCCGTCGAGATAGATCAAAATAATGTACTACAGTATTGTACACCTTAAAAAGGTCTACAAAAAAATCCGCGATGGTATATGTCTATCTCTTAGGGATAACCCACAATAACCATTTTTATCCTATACTTTTTACGAGAAATAATGGCTCTAAAATTATCTGTGTTTCTCCATTGCACCCGTGCGAAGCCGGGGCGGGTTGCTAGTTCAATATAAGGTTCAAAGTTGATTGGGAAAATTTGACAGTTTCGGGTAGCTTGATGTGCTGGTGTCTGTACAAAAAAATATCGTGAGGAAGCCGACACTGACAGCTCACTCCACACTCACTTCACCTAAGTTTTCACGGTGAGATGGTTACAGAATCGCACTGCTGTACCATGTTCATTTAGACTTTAATACCGTAGACTAGATTTTGATGTATCCCAAAATGTTCATTTACTTATCATAACATAATGAGCCCGTTTTCCCTGAAAGGGTATTCATAACATAACTTGTTAGATACCTTATAATAAGTTGCGAGCCTATTTTTACTGTTAAAAATATATTGTTGTATTAAGCTTATTTTGATCAAAGAACAACTAAACTGTCCCGTTGGTCTCGTGGTCACAGAAGCGACTGTTGAACGTGGGGTCTTGGATTCGATTCCCAGGTCGAGCAAAGTTTTATTGGATTTTTCCATTAGGAATTCCTTATTAACGGTTTGGAAGCCGGCGGTGTGCTTTCCGTGCCTCGGAAAGCACGTTATGGCATTGGACCTGTGTCTGATCTTTCTTCGGTCGTGTCGGGTTGCCGTCCCATCGGGCTATAAAAGTGAGGGAAGAGAGAGTGGACCTGTGCCTGCGCACACACTTGTGTACTATAATATTTATTTATTTAAACTTTTCGCACACAAGAAGGTACAAAGGCGGACTTAATGCCTTAGGCATTCTCTACCAGTCAACCAAGGGTGGTGAATATCTCCCGCGCCAAAGGCTAGTCTCTGTTGAGATTGGCCGCTATGGCCGAAGTACGATTTGCATGAATATATTATATACCGTAGTACAGACACCAGCTCATCAAGCTACTAAAATCTGTCAAATATCTTTAATAGATTTTCAACTTTATCGCTGAAGCATAAGGTTCAAAGTTCACTGGGAAAATTTGATAGTTTCGGGTAGCTTGATGTGCTGGCGTCAGTACATTAATTTAGATAGGTGAAGGGCGGGCGTTTTGGGGACTGCCTTATGTAATTTTGACATTTGAAAAATGCTGAAACTCAGCCTAGTTTGAATGAATGACTTTTGGTTTCTTGATTTTTTTTTATTGGTACATAATTATGATATCTTACTTCAATCATACGCATGTTTGAAGTATTTATACTTGGTCAGCTCCTTCCCTCTCCAAAGTTGTAATTTTGATAATAATAATAATAATAATAAAATAAAAGACCTAAAGAAGGTGGCTGGGGTAGACTGGATGCGGAAGGCGGAAGACAGGGTGTTGTGGGGTGTTTTGGTAGCAGTGGACTGCGATAGGCTGAGTTGATTGAATAATAATAATATTCCACAACTTTCACACAACGCCATCTAGTCCCAAACTAAGCAAAGCTTGTGCTATGAGTACTAGACAACTGATAAACATATATACATATATATTTCTAAATACATACATATTATAGATAAATTACACCCAGACAAAGAATAAATGATCGTGCTCATCACACAAACATTTGTCCTAGGTGGGAATCGAACCCACGACCTTGTGCATAGCAGGCAGGGCCACTGACCACTAGACCAACAGGCCTGCCAATGGAAACGGAGCAGGCCCATAAAATACTCAGCTGAGGGTGGAACAAGGCAGGTACTATCCCGCCTTGATAATGAAGCTGTCACACAGACACCATTAAGCGACTTTGTTCTTATATACTATTAGATACCAGCTTTGCCAAACATACAACTAAAGCAGGTATTCCATCGTACATTGTATAGCCAATCTCCACAACTACAAATATGTTTTAATCCTTTCATAGTCCCTGGAAATACCCGGCACGGATAAGAGATATTCTTGCAGCAAGTTCCGGTCCACTGGCTCCGGATTATCCCGTTAAAATATAACCGGGTGTCTGGCGAACCGTGAAATGCGTACCGGATCGAGTTTCCTATGAATTTTATTTACGTAAGTAGTTTTATGGAAGTGTGCATGTCGCAGATTTGAGGAAATTTATATGATTTTATTGGTTTTGGTACGGTGAATGTTATATGACATTGATTTCTGTGAGTCAAAATGGAGTTTGGTATATTGTTGAGTTTATTTTCCAGATTGTGATACTAATATGAAAATATCAATGAACTACCAAACGGAATATTTATCATGATGAACTTTTTGTCCGTCTGTCGAGATATATTTTATTTGTTTATAGTTTAAAAACAATGATCTTTCTTATCTTAACAAGATCAAACATAGCATCGCGTCTGGTTTCCCTGAAGGGTTAGGTAAACGTGTATCCATAGTAGTACACGAATCCAGGTTGCTACTGAGAAATTCCTAATGAGAAAACCCAATAACACGTTGCTCGACCTGAGAATTGAACCCTAGACCTCATACTCAGCAGAAACGCTTGCGATCACTAGACCAGTGACTCAGATTATATTTATAAACTAGCGACCCGCCCCGGCTTCGCACGGGTGCAATGCTGATCACTGTCACTACATAGTATAAAACAAAGTCGCTCCCGCTGTCTGTCTGTCTCTATGTATGCTTAGAACTTTAAAACTACGCAACGGATTTTGATGCGGTTTTTTCTAATAGATAGAGTGATTCAAGAGAAAGGTTTATATGCATATAATACATGCATAATATAGTAGAGAAACACTGATAATTTATAGCCATTATTTCTCTTAAAAAGTATAGGATAAAAAATGGTTATTGTGGGTTATCCCTAAGAGATAGACATATGCCATCGCGGACTTTTTTGTAGACCTTTTTAAGGTGTACAATACTGTAGTACATTATTTTGATCTATCTCGTAGGGTTAAGCCAGCGTTTGCAATGTAAGCGCAAAAAAATGTGTTTATTTACGACATCACATTAGAAACCTCTAAAATTATCAGTGTTTCTCTACTATATTATGCATGTATTATACATATAAACCTTCCTCTTGAATTATTCTATCTATTAAAAAAAACCGCATCAAAATCCGTTGCGTAGTTTTAAAGATCTAAGCATACATAGGGACAGACAGCGGGAAGCGACTTTGTTTTATACTATGTAGTGACTAGACATCCTGCAAAATAAGCGAAACCTTCCTTGAAAATCTTATCGAAAATCTAAAAAGATATCGTGTGATTAGATAAGCTCTCCATTTACTTCTCGATGATCATAAACAATGATTACGTCTTATGCAACGCGCTGTTTTCTCAGACTGAAAACTTGACATCGTATATTAGGTTCCATTAAAATAGATGGACAATGGACATACTTTTAGAAATCATTCAGACCAACCAAATAAGGAAAGAGGTGAAAAAATATCTGAGAAAAAACGCATTAGATACTTACAAGAAAAATAAACAGGTAACGAAAAGACACTAATGTGCCGACAATTTATTATTTTAGGTCACAATAAAATCACTTAAATCAGTGATTTTTTTGCTTGGATATCTTTGGTTAGACCTACTGAGCGCTGTGTTAAAATTTGTCCATCTATTTTAATGGGACCCTGTATATGTGCACTTGCATAGGATGAAAGGTGTAAAGGTAATATGTTCTCATCTTGTAAAATTGTATAAGGGTTTAGCGTTGTAGATATTTCGTCCATTTTCGTTTATTTTGACTGTACAGCGGAAGTGTGACTATAATTTTAGTCGTTTTAATTACTTTTGGGATAAAAAATTACTTATATTAAAAATGACGATTCTTAACAAACTAAGTACTTCCATAATGAGCATCAATTCAGTTACACATTGTTCAAACTTCAAGACCCGGTCTTGAAAATCTAGACAGAAAGCAAAACACATCAATCTATTAACGGGTTCTAACGTTATAAACTCATCTACGAACAGACAGACGGGAAGACGTTACGTTTTATAATATAGTAAGCTAAGATAATGGAATAAGGAAGACAGATTCCTGCTAAGAAAACTTAGGATACATCGAACAGAAACTTTGAATGAACATTGAGCGTTACACAAAGGATAATAACAGAGCATTGAGAAAGTTGCAAGTAATCCTTGCTCACAACTTTCTTCATTAGCTTGCTGATATAAATCAAATAATAGAAATCGCAACTTCGATATCAGTCTGTCTTGGGAACGTGACTGTACTTCTGTATTGGAAGAAATTGGGATAAGAAGCACTGATTGGAATACAAGCAGTACGTTGTTTGGATATTCATCCATATGATTGTTCTAACATTTTGACTTAGGCACCTGTCTCACCGCCGTAGAGGAAGCAATTAGCTATCAACGATTTTCAAGCTCAAGAGTTACGAAAATCACCTAATCAACTATTAAAGAAACTAAAAAAAAGAAAAAAATAAATCTCATCCGTGGATTTGAACTCGTGACCATCGAATTGCTAAGCCGCAGACCAAACCACTAGACCAACACGCCATTTACGTTACTTCACGAAAAACTTAAGCGTATGATATCACTACCTAAGGGGGGTCCGGTTTCTCTGAAGCTTACTGTACAAAAGCTTACACGGGACTTACAATATTTTATACGTTTGAGATGTACAACATTATTTTTGGTATATTGCATACCTGAATATAACTAGTTTGTTTAGAATAAGTAACTGAATCGATTCCAGTATTTTTACACCATGTTATGTTTTGTCCCAAAAATATTTAAAAAAGCTAACAAGTTGGACACCGAGTGACACTAAGTGCCACAGTGCTTTTGGCTACGTTGTATATTTTATGTCTTTTTATTTTATTTTTTTTTTATTATTCATTATTATTTTGTTTTTTATTTGTAACGTGCGTTTTGTTTGTGCAGAATAAACGTTTTTTCTTTCTTTCTTTCTATATTCGCAATCATATGCGTACAACACAGGTCACAGCCGGTCGGCCGGTGGCGCGTGTTAAGTGGTAACCAACTTTTTGTATGGACAATCAGGTAAGATAAGAAGCTTATAACTTCGTGATTTTACATGATACAGTTTTGAAATTTTGTATATCGATTCTTTACATAAAACTACTAGACACGTGTTTCGGGTTTGCCATATACTAAAAATAATGTTGTATTATTAATAGTTGATCGCTGACTGTTCACACCGCTGGCGAGTACTTGTTTGTCGCAGCGCAAGGTCTATTAACCAGAGTACTCGCTTAGCGACGCTTGCTTGTCTGGCAGCCTGGTACATACGCATACCAGCGAGTAATCGCTCGTAGCAGTTGGTCTGCCAATGCTCCTACTATCATCTTTCGTAACTTTACCACGATCTAATCTGATCCAACACAGACGACCGGACGTAACACGGCTATCTCTAATATATTATTCAATCCTGTTACATTGTCTTGCACAGATTAGGTGTGAAATTGAGGGCCTGTACCTCTCCGTGTCCCCTAAGAATAATCTTGGAAACCATGGGCCCGAGTTTGATGGTGATTTTATCATTCCGGAGTTTATTATAATAAGGTTCTGGGCCATAAAAATCCACTGTCTTCGGGGTATCACGCTGAAGACAATGAATTTTGACGTTTTAAGTGCCAAAAGAGAATAAACTTTGCATAAACCTTGGTTTGAAAACGTAAGTTATTTTGTGATAATCATTGTAGCCAATGGTGGTACAGCCGGTCTGTTCTGTAAAAAAAAAAAAAATACCGTTAAAACTTAACCCTTAAATGCATGAAGAATTTGTTTCTCTCGGGAAACATATATGTGCTAGGAAAAAAAAAACTACAAGTACCGTTTTGCGATACAATATGCATTAATGATACAAATTATACGTCTAATTTCTTACTAAATATTGACTGTTTTGCGGAATACTGTGAAGCAGTCTTTGGACTCTCTTATGACAATAGACAATGAAAGTGATAAAAATCCATGATGTCAGAACTGTCATGTGTCAAACCTTACTTTTTAGGTACAAAATTAATACTACTAAATTAAAAGTACTACTAAATTACTACTTTGACGACAAAGATTCAACTTGGTTTTAGTTCAAATCTTGTCACTGTTGGTTGTTTTATTGACATTAATAACGCCTACAATAATGTCGATATCGTTAGTTTATTGAACATTCTCGATAAACTTTTAGTAGGCCGTAAGTTGTGTTCATATTAGTGGAAATTCTTGAATGAGAGATTACTTAAAATTTCAGTTAATAGTAAGGAATATTTGCGGTCTACGGGACAAGAGGGGAAAGGGTTGGCCCAGGGGTCTCCCTGGGCCAACCCTCTTTCCCCTCTTTCATTTAATGTGGCGACTCACAATATTTGTAAAGCTATTACGAACGTTGATATTTCTCAATATGCTGACGATTTTGTTATATTTAAATCAGGTCCTAATGTCAATACAGTTGTTTCAGAGCTGCAGTCTGCTTTAAACACATTTAACTCCATAGTCATTAATCTAGGCTTAGAAATATCTCCTAGTAAGACTAAGGTCTGTATTTTTAAGAGAGGTATGTGCAGACAACCTGTTAAGTTACAAGTTAATAATAGTAATCTTTCTGTAGTAAATAACATTAAGTACCTGGGAATGTGGTTCGATCAGTCGCTCAGATGGGGGAAACATATTAATGAATCGGTTCAAAAGGTTTTAAAATATATAAATATTTTCAAAGTGTTAGCAGGTCCTGGTTGGGGTGTTCACCCTAAACACCTGCGTCGACTATATATCTCTTTAATCCGTAGTAGGTTAGACTATGGTAGCTTCTTGTATGATTGTAGTTACAAGTGCCATTTATCTAAATTGGACAAAGCACAAAAAAAAGCTCTTCGTGTTATTGGTGGCTTTATTCGGAGCACCCCCATCCACGTGATGGAGAGTGAATTAAATCTGTCTCCGCTACATATTCGTAGAAAATTTCTAGGAGGCAAATATTGTCTAAAATGTATCTCTTTTCGGGAGAACATTGCGATTAATTTGATTGAGTCGTTATCTTCAAACATTAACAACTCTCAATATTGGAGAGGTAGAAAGCAACCTCTATTGGTCTCAATTTACAATGAATGACCTTAAATCTTCTATAGTCCACTCAGTTAATTTGATTGAAATGTTTTCTCTAGGGACATGGGTCAGCAACATCAATGTACATAAGCCTAAACGACAATATGACTGCAACCGTCTGAGACAAATCTGCACCAATTTTATAGTAGAGGAGTATGCTGATTTCCATAAGATTTACACAGATGGGTCTAAGAATAGAGCTGGTAGTGGCGCGGCGGTTTGGGATCCACAATTCAATACAAACGTCAAACTTGCTATAGACTCTGATATCTCCATTATGCATGTCGAGTTAATTGCAATAGCAGAGGCTCTTTCTTATATTAACTCAATTAGTCATGATAAGTTTGTCATTTTAACAGACTCGAAGAGTTCGCTGCAACACTTGGCTCGGTGCACTTCGTCCGTGCGAGGAGTACCGACAGCCTACACGATTTTGGAGTCTATATTCAAATTAGGTCAAAAGTCAATTACGATAGTTTTACAGTGGATCCCGTCTCACGTTCAGATTCAGGATAACGAAAGAGTAGATCTTTTGGCCAACCAAGCCGTGTCAGATGGAATTTCAGTAAATGTTCCTCCTTTATATACAGATTATATAAGATCAACAAAACTGCAGTGTACAGACATGTGGAGTGAATACTTTAACCAGAGGTCAACAGAAAAGGGAATTTGGTACAAGACCATCCAACCGCAGCTTCCTGTGTATAATTGGACTGATCATATTATGCTTAGCAGAAGGGATTTTGTTATGGCACTAAGACTTCGTTCCGGTCACATTCCATCAAAAAAGTTCGGTTTTCTGATGAAAAAGGTAACATCACCCAACTGTGAAGAATGTGGAGTAGTCGAAGATGTGCAACATGTTTTGATGGAGTGTGTACGGAATGAGGCCTTGAGATTTAACTGACTTGGTTCTATAAATAAGTATGATATTGGAGAGTGTCCTTTATCTGAACAAGCTAGGATACTGTACAAACTGGCATTCTTTGTTTTAAATTAAGTGTTATCTGTTTTTAAGTTTAGTTGATTGTGCTGATGTTACAGGGCGACGTCATCGCTCAGCGATAAAGCCTTTAAAATAAAGAAGAAAAAAAAAAAAACAAGGTACAAAATTAGGTAACGGTATGATTGATCACTCAGCCGGGCTTTACAATTAAAAAATAAACACAGGAAACGGTTGAGAACGCATTGTTTCGTTTTCGAAACGCTATGTATTTAAGGGTTAAGGCGCAGCACTCACCGGGAGCATTCGTCTGTAATGTAACTTTGCAAGATTCGATTTGGAGCATTACTATATTATCATTACCTCGGTTCTCCTCACTCACTGATGTAATTCTCTGTTATGAATTTGAACTAGAGCAGTGATGGCCCAGATCTATGTTCTATGTTACGGGTTTGGTTTCCGCACTTAGTCCTTCAAGTGGACCATCGTGCGTGGGCTATGGCGGCCTTCGGTGGTTATTCAACCAGGTCACCTCCGTCCAGAAGCTGATTAAGTCTCCTGGTCTGTTGAGAACATCTGTGTAAGATATGGGTGTCCCGAGGGTTTCTGACCTAATCTGGGTGTCGCCTATGCATTCAAAGAGCACATGCGCAACGGTTTCATCAGCCTCCATGCAAGCCCTGCACAGGGGACTATCCGAATGTGATATGTATGTATAGAATAACGCGGCCTCTCCTGTTTTCCTATCTCAATGATCTTGATTAATGTATGTATTGTCAAATCTCATATTGCTTTTTGTACCCTTAACTAGTGTAAACAATCGTTGGTGAACCAATAAATAAATAAAATAAAAATAAATAAAATGTCAATGTCGATTAATGTGTGTTGTCTTTGGTCCCTGGCCCTGACATGAAGCGCTTGAGTACGAGACTTTTGACTACGTTGGATATGTTACGTATTTTATTTCTTAATATTAATTTATTTTTTATTTGTAACGTGCGTTTTGTTTATGCAGAATAAACGTTTTTTCTTTCTTCTTTCTTTCTATATGCCTATTGTGTAGAAGTGTTTGTTTAGTGACCAATGTCTCGTGTTGGTCCCCGTTACCAGGCGCAGACCTTTCCTTTCCAGGCGTAGCAAGCGTCTGGTTAGTTTGCCATCTAATGATGGCATGGCTTCCTTAGACTGTCTACAGCCCGGTGAAGACGTGTGATGGCTCAGTGGTAACGGCCCCAAATTACAAGTCGTAAGTCGCGGGTTTGAACCCAAGCAGACGCTTCACCTTGTGTAAATTATAATTTCATCACCACTGCTCTTAAAACGGTGAAGGAAAAATTTTGAGGAAACCAGCATGTCCTAGAACCAAAAAATCGATAAGACGTGATATAACCCGTCGAGCCCGCGTGGTGGATAACGGTAAACCCCTCTTGTGTGCTGTAATCAATGTCAGCTGTCACTCACATCAAATAATTTAGTCCCTGTGTGTGTTTAGTGGCTGTAATACAATTTGTGTTGCATGTAGCCGGATATTGGGCCCGTGGCTAAATAATAACAGCCGCACAGGCCGATCGGTCAGGTTAAGCTACGCTTACCGCGGTTGGTCTGTGGATGGGTGACCATCTTTACATACCGAGACCCCTTCGTGCCTCGGAAAGTACGTTAAGCCGTTGGTCCCGGCTGTCATTCGTAGATCTTTGACAGTCGTTACGGGTAGTCAGGACCCCGAAAGTCTGATAACTAGTCTTACCAAGGGGTACCGTATTACCCAGTAACTGGGTTGTGGAGGTCAGATAGGCAGTCGCTCCATGTAAAATACTGGTATTCAGCTGCATCCGGTTAGACTGGAAGTCGACCCCAACATAGTTGGGAAAAGGCTAGGCAGATGATGCAGCCGGATATTGCGTACTGTTGATATTCAGCTGTGGTTAGACTATAATCTAAACCGGGGAGATTGCTATCCGGGATCGGGATCTGGCTCTTTGAAATACAAATCGTATTATTTGGGATAATCCAATAGCATTAATGTGTTTGGTAACTTCGTTGTGAAACTCAAAATACATGTAAATTGAGTTTTTGCATAGCATAATCAGCTTATAATGTTCCCACTGCTGGGACACAGAACTCCTCTCTTTGGGAATGGGCTGTACTCGTACTTTATTTAAATAAATAGAACATAAGTATAGGAATAAATTAAGCTCGGTATGCGTGGATTCCTATTGCCGAAACAATGTAAAAAAAAAATGATAAAATGTTTCACCGTCATCCCGGATATTGATTATTTTCAATGTGTTCGACGGTAATTTTTTTCCGCTTTTAGAAAAAAATAAAAAAGTTTCCGGCAAGATATAGAAATTTTATCCCTCATCACCCACTTCAAATAGGTATTCCAGACCCTTCTGGCAAAAAAAAGTGGTTTGCGTGATTTTTTTCTAAAAGCGGATAACATTTACTGTCGAATACATTGAAAATAATCAATATCCGCGATGACGGTAAAACATTTTTTTTTTTTTTACATTTTTCGGCAATAGGAATCCACGCATACCGAGCTTAATGTATTCCTATGCTTACGTTCTATTTATTTAAATAAAAATTTTTTGATTCCGCTATGACGGGACTTTCAGTGTTACCGGCTCCTGGACTATTTTCCTTCACCGTTTTGTAAGCATTGGTCATGATATAAATTATTCAAAGTAAAGCCTGCCTCTGTTCGAACCCACGAACTACAACTCGTAAGTGGGGGCCGTTACCACTGGGCCACCACTGATCTATGAGTACTGCTCTATGAGTTTCTGCATACTTACAACAAAATATAGGTACACATTACATAGCCCAGAATTAGTTGGCGTGTTATCATGATTTCATTTTGTTCACTCTATAGTTATTTGTACACTAGGGTCCGCATCGGTAGTGACACTATGACCTCGAGCTGGCCTAGCGTAGTAGAGAGTTTCAATAGAATAAGAGGTTAGCTTACACTGGATTTGATACCACTGGCGTGCGGCCTACTGTACACTATCGAGACACGACGTAGTATTTTTTTTTTGTGCTATCTACCAGTGTGCTACGCAGTGATGACGTGGAAACGGCATAATAAGGCCCGTTGTACACACACGTTGTCGTGAAAAACTACGGTAGATTCGCCACTGTCGTCAGTGGTATTACAATAGAAGCTTGTTGATAGACATGGCGGCACTACGGCACGGCGTCGTCGCCGTCTGCGTCGTCGGGTGGGTTGCCGTGCCATATACAAGCTCACAAGATTATTCTACGGTGCGTCTAGCGCACCATACCGTAAAGAATCCGTGCCGCGTTAACGGGCCTAAGGGCGTTTGTCCACCGCCACCGTCAACGGGACATCAACTAGAACCAGATGACGGCGCCGAAGTAGCGGAACATACATTTACTATGTATAGCCGCGTGCCCACCGCGCGCCGTCACCGGGACGTCACGCTCGGTTCGAATAATACAACGTGTAACGTTAAATGCCCAAAACCTCAGACACCCCAACTGATTTTTAATTCAATTGACCTATTTCAGGGAGAAAATAAGTCACTTAAAAAATTGTAAAGGTTTTATTTGCTGTTTTAGTTTTACTGGACATTCTGATCGTTTCTTGCGTCTGCGACGACGCGTTATCGAGGGAGGAGTCGTCACCGGGCCGCTGCGCTGCGCTGACATTGGCTTGCTTGACCTATTACTAAATAGACACGGCAACGTTTTTAATGAAGATTTTTTTTAAAATGTGGCCTATATTAAAAAGTGGTTAATTATTATTAATTCTGCTCGTAATTCTGATCAAATTATTTTCAGGTTTTGCGCATTTAACGTTACACGTTTTATAATTTCTCGTTGACGTCCCGTTAATTGTGGCGGGTGGACAAACGGTGTAAGACTGTTGAACCTAACATTTCAATTGGAAAAAGGGCACCTTTATTCCTTAAGTCCACTTTCCGCATCAAATCCTATAAATAGCTACACATACTTTTGTAAAAGCCTACATATTCCAAAGAGAACCTTCTTCCACTACCCTCACACCCTGAAAACACAATTTACACTATTTTGAAAGGTAACTGGCGTTGAATGTACTGTCGGATATTGGCCGGCTAGCGTCATGTTGGCCGGAAATTGGTCGTTAGCCGCGACCTGTGTGGACGCGTCCTTTGTACTAAAAGTAAACTCCGTTTAAGATTTTAAAGGGATGTTGTAGGGGTTCGGGCTAATTTTCCTGGTCAGTCTTTGGGAGTACTGTAGCGTGTTTTGGGCCTATTATGATTCTATTTCGCATCGAGAATGTCCAGTGTATTCTGCCATTCTAGTTTCTTTAGTTTTAGGTACCGACAATTGAGGGGCAATTCTCGTAATTTTAAAAACGTTCACAGTTAGCACCCGGATTGCGTAACACACTAATACTCTCAATTTGAATAATTTTGAAGCATATTGCTAATCTATTGCTCCATATGTTCGAAAAATGTGTCTGCTCAACAACGTAAATAACGCAATGAATGTTGTAGAACTGTCAAAATGAAACCCATTGCTACTGATAGTGTGTTACGCAATTAGCCTGCTGATCTCAGTCTCAATCTGTCAAAAATACGAGTACGTCTAATTTTCCCTACATTTTTCACATTGATTATTGCTGAGGTAAGATTGCGACATGAATTGGGACGTTTTTTAACTACGAAAATTGGCGTTCAAGTAAGTTACTATGTTATGTGAAGGTTTTTGCATTACACCTTTTTTTTTTGGGTGGGAAATTATCAAATAACTTCTCCCGCTCTGGGCGGAGCGGGAGGGTGTGTCAGACTTTTACTGACTAAAACCCACCCGTGTTCCTTCAGTTGCCTGTGCCAAGCCAAGGGCCACGATAACTCTTTCGAACAATCCGCGACCCTGGCAGGCCTCGGCCCTAGCGGACCCCGTCAGTTACTGCTGACATCTCTTTGAGGCGCGCGTGGAACACATCGCGCCGTCGACCCGGGCCTGGTCCTTACCGGTCGGCGAACTGCCCATTGCTCGCCGTCTGCAAGCTTACGCCTACGGTGGCCGGGAGTCGGCTCTTGACTCCCGACGCCCAGGGCGTCTCCTGCGGCGACTAGGGGCGTGAGGGCGCAAAGATTGCCTCTCCCTCACGCGTTCCGCCTCCTCCTTCGCAAGCATTATTGCTTCGCAGAAGGAGGTGATTTGCATTGCGCCTTGATACTCAATAAACATAAACATAGATAGAACTTTACATTTGTTTTGTAGGTCATATAGTCAAAAAACACACAAAAATGTTAAGTCCCTATAAATAATAAATGATATTGATAAATGATTTATTTTATGTAAGTAGATTTGTACTAGTAACACTTTTAAATGTCAATCATATTTTATTGAAAACTAGATGATTTCCGCGTTTCCTATCTGACTACTCTGAGAATAAAGGCTGAAACAAACTCAAAGGTCACAGTCTCCTTTAAAGTCCAGACATAATCTTGGTCAGATCATGTGAAGACCATGTAGATTGGTGTCTGAAATGGTCTTTTGAGTAAAGAACCCTGAAGACCTGTCCACGCTGGCGCCGGCTACAGCCGGCGCTCGTACACACAGGTCATCGAATGTATGCCGGCTATATCCGGCGCTAGTACACACAGGTCATCGAATGGATGCCGGCTATATCCGGCGCTCGTACACACAGGTCATCGAATGGATACCGGCTATATCCGGCGCTCGTACACAGACGTCATCGAGTGGATGCCGGCTATATCCGGCGCTCGTAACGAAAGGGATAAGTAGAATGTCATCTTTGTTTTCGTGTTACAGTAAAAAAAAAACGGTTGAACTATTTTTTTTTTTCTTAGCCTATAGGTATTGTGTCCCACTATCCCCTTTTTTCTCCCAAACCGAGATATCTTGTGTGATCTCTGGCCATGCAAATGATATTTTTTCTATTTACTGAAAATAAAATAATAACACAGCTAATAACTTCAAACATAAATTCCTCCCCACTGAACCGCAATAAAATTAATAAACACAACTTAACTAATAACCTCAGAGGAAACCAGCGAACCGTAATTCAATGATTTAAAAACTTTTCGAAACTATATAGAAGTTGAGAAATAAATAGCAGTTTTAAATGAAATAAATAACTCTTGTGTGAACTAACTTTGGAGTCGAGGACGGCCACTCCCTCATATTTCTCGGCTACCCGGTATCCCTTTGGTACCGAACTCACCAAGCAGTATTTTTGCTTAGCATATTGTGCAGCAAATCACTTGGATACTTTTAACCTTCTCATAAATCGCGAAAGATACAGTCTCGTTGGTTTGACGTTTATAAAATTTGAAGTTTATAAAATATGGCGTTTATAAAATTTGACGTTCATAAAATTTGACGTGTATAAAATTTGACGTTTATAAAATTTGAAGTTTATTAAATACTAACTTTCGTCCATGGCTTCGCACGCCTAGATGTCTGAAAGTATGCCACGGGAACGTAGTACCGGTATAAAAAGTATAAGGCTATAAACTATCTGTGCACCAAATTTCATACAAATTCGTTCAGCCGTTGTTGCGTGTACTTTAACATTTATTCTATACGAATAATATAGCTTGAAAAATTCGATTTGGATTGGAAAGTCCAATTCTTAAGTAAGGCTATAAGCTAACTAACATCACGCTAGGACACTTAGGAGACGATCAAAAAGAAAACAGTCAGAAAGAACGCTAAGTGCAAACGAAATAATAGTGCGGGCAGGCGATGTGATGCGATGCGACGGGGGACTATATGAAAGGAGAAGGGGACTTCTGGGCCCAGCAGTTAACTAGTTGAAATGTGTATTAAAAAAATCGTTACATTTCTCTAAACAAAATCACAAAATAGTGTACCATGTTTCTATCTAGGAAGCGAGAAAACTTAAATTAAGTTATTAAACTAAATAATCGATTAAAATGTTAGTATTCGATAATGAATAACTCGGTAAAATCTCAGAATTATGTATGAAAATCGAGTGACAAGTGTTTTTTCGTGGAATCGATTCATAGCGAATAGAATTCCTTTAATTTTTCTTGTGGCAACACCTGCCTGACCTGACATCTGTCAGTCGGTGACTGACAGATGACACTCGTTCGTTGTCTTTCGTTCTTAGTGTGTACGTATTTTCGATATTTTCCAAGTTTTATTGTTTAACCCCACGACCTCGGCTTTCCATAGGACTTTTGACAGATCTTGCTACTCGTACTACGTACGTGCTTCGTAAAAAACAGCGATGTTACAATATTAACCTCACTTTTACTATACTTCATATAACTTGATTCCTGGATAGCCAAATTTCACAAAATTTTCAGTGAGGCCTTGTTAGTATATCCTCTTACAAATAAGGCTAGTTTGATTCAATTAACACCTGGGCCCAGGAATGTATGGAGTCATTCCCTTCTCCTTTTTAAATTTTTGGATTGAAATTAATAAATTATTTTTGGTTAAAATTATGTACATGAGTTAAAATTATGTACATTTTTATATGAGTCCTGCCATTCCATTTGAAATGAACTATAAACTCATTTGTTTGTCTGTCTATCTGATCTGTCACGATTTTATCCAAAAGTACTACACCGATTAAGTAAAAATTTGGTACACAGGTGTAACAAAAATAAATTAATTTCGATTATGAAGAGCACTTTGGCGGGGGCAAGCTAGAAAAAAATATAAAAAGATTACTTACTATGAGAACGCAGCCTTATTTTTATGAAAGTCCAGCCTTGGACCGAGGTCTTATAATTACGAGTTTGTTGTTTTTGGTTTTACTAAGGCACGATGGTGCTACAAGCCGTCTGAAAAACTTAGTCTTTTAAAAGCTAATTAACTAATTAATTTAAGATACAAACATAAACCAGCACTATCCAGCTCTTATCTTACCATTTTCCAATTTGGACCTTATCTGACGTGTATTAAATGCATAACAAAATACTAGAACCAAATAAAAAAATATATCAAATTGTTTATTTACTAAGCACAATTTGTACAAGGAACAACAAAAAGGAACCCAGTTACTGGGTAATCTCAGTAACTGGGTTGTGGAGGTCAGATAGGCAGTCGCTCCATGTAAAATTCTGGTATTCAGCTGCATCCGGTCAGACTGGAAGCCGACCCCAACATAGTTGGGAAAAGGCCAGGCAGATGAAAGCTAACTCAACCAGTTGTTAAAAATAGTAACTAATAGTTAAATTTTGGCAAAATTAAAACACATTTCACCAAAATTTTACCATTACTTATTTTATTTAACAATTGGTTGAGACGGACAGACGGATTGGTTAACTTCGGATCAAAAAACCGGGCCTTAGTCGCAACGAAGAACACGCAAAGTAATATAACATTACCTACCCTTTACCCTAACCATAAGTTTATAGTATCATAGTACATTATGATATAAGTGCGGTAAGTTGAAAATTACAGCTGAGGCGGTATTGCTAGCCCGAGCCGTAGGTGAGGGCTATAAGAAAGCAGAGGCTGTAATTTTCAAACCGCACGTATGTCATACGACGTTTTATAACACATTTGTGAGGAAATAAATAAAACTCGGACTTTCTTAAACGAACAAATCAAAACAGCGAAAAGAAAAACCGCGCGGAATAATTTTTACTTTTTCACAAATTAGCGATGCGCGCGCATCAGGGTCATTTGTTTATGGCAAAGACACAAAAAACAGCCAGAATTACTAATAAAGTAAATTAATACTTTTGTGTTTTTGTTACAGATAAATGGTTGTAATTAATTGTCAAAATTAATTAAATTAAAGAATTAAATGTTTATTTATTATATTTTATCTCCCAAAGTTAATTTTATTCATAAAATGTTGACCACTTTTCTGACATAAAAACTCTTTGCTAAGATTTAAAAAAGTACCGTTCGTTTTAGACGGAGCATCTTGATAAACCGTGCGCTTTACATTACAATTACGCACAAGTACGTAATGAGATACATTACGATATTGAAATTGGTGCAGTAAGAGACCTTTTACGAGCAAATGTGTTATAAAAGGTAGTGACACAACTGATATTACATAACGATATTGCAGCTCTTTGCCATGCAAATCTTACGCCGAAGTGCATTCGGTATTCAATCCCAAGCCGCCATCTTGAGAAACCTTGTACTGTCAAAGGAAGATATTAAGAAGGCGAGCCGTCTTAGAATTTAAGTTGGTTGAAATAATATGAACAGTGTTGTTTCTGTTGCTACTAGAAATATACATAGTCTTTCGTATTGGCAGGACCCGAATAAAAATAAATTATGCCGTAGTAAAAGTATACTCGTAATCAAGACAACGCTCAATACTGTAGCGTGGCTGACTATTAAGCTTGACGTACAGACGCCAGCACACCAAGCTACCTAAAACTGTCAGATTTTTCCAATCAACTTGGAACCTTATATGTTAGCGATAAAGTTGAAAATCTATTAATGAAATTTGACAGATTGTAATAGCTTGATGTGCTGGCGACGGTACATGTCATTAAGGACATTCACTATCGACATAAAACCATAAGACATTGCAATATAACTCTTATTTCATTGGTTTAAAGTATACATTATGTCGGGCATAAATTAGACTACGATGAAACTACTTTAAAATGACTGAGTTCGCTTTCAAATTCTATGCGATCTTTCAAATGAATTTCGAGGTGAACTTCACAGATTACCACCACCGACAAACTAATGTTCAACGCCATCAATAGACACAGCCAAACTAGGAGTTTGGCTGTGTTTATTGATGGCATTCATACACTCATCACATACTAAGCAATATATTTTCGTGATCCCTCGTCAATTCAGACCTCCAGCTCATTAAGTCCTGACGCGTCGCCGCAGACAATGATTTATGCGGCTGCACCTCTGAAGCTTTTAACGTTGTATTGCATTCGTGTGGGAGACTGGGACGGTAGGACACTGACTAATATGACGCTATTTCAACTGAACCGCGGTGTAAATCTCGATGGTACTGCAATAGTGTTTAGTTTTTTCTAGCATTTGAACGCTGGTTTGAGAGCCTAAAGCCCGCTTGCGCGAAAATTCGTTAAATGCATTTAGTGCTGAACGTATTTAAAATATATCACATATATTTCTGTCCACTGTTTGGAGATGACAGAGCCAGAATAATGTTTTAAATACGTTTAGCTTTAAATGCATTCAGTGATTTGTGGTGCAAGATATGCCCTAAGGTTTTGCAAATTTCAATCTTATTTCCTACAGAAAAGAGTTGAAAATTATTCTTACCATGGTAATAACATAAGAGATTCAAAAAAGTAGGTATCGAAATCAGTTACCTGAGCGATTTTGATTGTTTTTTATTTATACAGACATTGATCTTTTCGCAATGTTATTTACAGCCGGTCGATTCTGGAAAAATCTAACCGTGATAACTAAGGTGAAGTGACCTTAGAGTGAGCTGTGAGTCATGCTGATGCTAGGGATTGACAATATTGACGACTAACTCCACGCTCACTTCACCCAAGTTTTCACGGTGAGATGGTTACAGAATCGCACGGCTGTAGCGTTCATAGCCAACGTGTCATTACAAGCTAACAACCGAAGCATAAAGCCCATCAATTTCTCCATAAATCATAATTAATATCAGAAATTTCTATCACCAGGAACAATTAATTCACGAAGATAATTAGAACACAAAGCAAAATCCATAATTTAAGCCGACGCCGCCTTAGAGAATGGGGCTAAAAACTCCAATTAGTGCCGTTGCGAGGGCGAAACAATAGCTTTTGATGAAACGACTTCAAAGATGTGCACCGACTTCAAAACGGGGCAAATTCAAAACGGGACGGCTTCGAAATGGGACGAAAGGAAGCGAAGAAATGGGGCTATATTGCCTAATGGTATGCAAGAATTGAAGATTTTGAAAGCTTATTACGGCTCAAATGGAATATTGATTATGGGTAATTGATGAGATAAAAGATCGCGCTTATTGAGGATCACGGTCAATTTATACATTTTGTACAACCTACAGGATTTTTCTTCTTCGTCGTCAGAGTTGGGCGTAATCAACTACTTTTGTAATCGGATTAATAATCTGATTGAAAGTAATCATGAATACATCAATCATGATTACTTTTAATCTTGATTACTTTCAATCATGACTACATTTGTAATCATTAGTTTTGATTACAATAGTCAGTAATCTTAATTACATGGGTAGATTTGATTAATTTTTTAAGCATATTTTTAATAAATGCGGTTCTATATTCAATCAGTATGTATCTTGTATTACTGCGTTTTTCTAAAAACTTCTGATCCAATTTGGATGTCATGGACGTTTTGTACTCTTTCGTTATTTAAATCCTTAAGTAAATTCGAAAAAGAATTTCTGCGTGCTCAATTGCATTTCGAAGATACGGCACGCGGGGTGCGGGAGTAGGGTGGGGTACGGGGTACGGCCGGTAAGCCAATCGTCCGCTGCCTGCGCCCCGCTTCTTGCCATAGCGCAAGCAGTCAGTCTGTATAATAGTGCGCAAGGATATAAACGTAAATTGATTCACGAGTCTAAACCGTGACGTATTGGCCTATGTGTTTTGGTGTTTAAACATTATTATTGTAAAATCAGTATTTATTGTAAAATGGCGTCAAGTTCTTTTTCGTCTTTATCTACTAATTCAGAATCTGAAACCGTGCACCATGAACAACTTGAGACATTACCATGCATTCTTGATGGACATTTTTTTACGTATTCAGAATCGGAGTCTACGAGCAAAAAGAAAGTGGCAATTTGTACATTATGTTGGCCAAAACTAGTTAAAATTAGTGGTTTTAATAATTCTACATCAAATTTTGTAACTCATCTCAAACGAAGACACGGGGAAGAAATACACAACGAGTATCAGAGTTACTTGAAAACTATGAAAAAAAATAAACGGTCTACTAGAACATCCAACCAACTGCAACCAGATATTAGAGATGGTAGTACTAGTGATGTACATACCAAATACAACGCTCAAAGGCAGATACCATTATTTCTCATTTTTTAGCGGACCAGGATCGGGATGTATCGATGCTAAATCGATACCCTGAAATTAAACGTGTTTTTAAAAAATATAACACACCTCTTCCGTCATCGGGTCCTGTCGAAAGACTTTTCTCATATGCGACCATGACCAATTTACCTAAATCACACAGACTTTCGGATAAGATGTTTGAAAAGAGGGTGCTTTTAAAATCTAATTTAAGCCACACATGGCACACATAAAAATAATTCTTGATTTAAAAAAAAATAATTCATGAGACTGATCAAAAAATAAAGATGATTTACAATGTTAATGATTTTATTTTTCGAATTCCTAAATGTAGTTAGTATGCATCAATCAAAAAAGTAATCAAAATAACGATTACAAACTAATAATCATTAATCACCGATATGATTACTTTCTTGATTAATTTCCGTAATCTGTAATCTTGATTGACGATTACAAAATGTAATCGTAATCCTTAATCATTAATCTGATTACAATTTGCCCAACTCTGTTCGTCGTTAATATTTGAAAATTGCTTCGGCCCGCGACTTCGTCCGGGTGAAATTTCTGGCTCCGCCGCCCCGCAACGTTGCATCGCATCGCCTGCTCACGCTATTACTTCGTTTTCGATTAACGTTCTGGCATTTTCTCTTTTTACTCGACTCCTGAAGGTCCTAGATATCAAAGAACCATCTTCAAGCATATCAAATGCAAAAATAATTTTTCAAATCCAACTGGTAGTTCCCGAGATCAGCACGTTCAAACAGACAAACAAACTCTTAAGCTTTATTTATTTATTTATTGAAACACCAACGACTTATTCACTAAATAATTACATTAATTGTACTATAATTCAAAGGTTTGCGGTGAATTCGTCACTTATAGGTGTGCACAGCATTTATATAAAGAATAATAAAAATAAAAAATTAGATGATATAAATTAAATAAAATAAAATTGATAATTTCATTGAATAAAATTAAAATATAAAATATTACTTTGAAATGTCAAACTTAAGTTAAATTAAAATACAATAGAATTCTTTGACATCAGTTAAATTGGAATTGCAAAAACCGTTATAAATTAGACAAAAATAACAAATGACTTAGGTCACATAACATTATTTACATTTAGAATAACAAATGAGTTAGGTCACATAACATTATTTACATTTAGAATAGATTAATAAAATTAAGAGTAAAAGATAATTATAAAATAAAATTATTAGTATGAATGATTGATGGATCAAGATGTAATTTACCATCATACCATAATCTGTGTATGTGCTGTGATCTGACCACGATTATATCTGGACTTTATAAGAGATTTTAACCCATGTGTTTGTTTCGCCATTTCTTCTCAGGGCTAGTTAGATAGGAAAAATTTAAGATTATTTTTTTATAATATTATTTGACGCGAAAGGAGAAGCGTTATTGCATTTTGTAGCCAATAACTGTGTGTGGAATCGTAGCTCCCAAAAGGATGAACCGTTTTTTGTTAGCTCACAGTTTAGTTTACGTTTTAGTTTTAAAAATTGACAAATACTACGTAACGTTCGCCCGGAAACAGTACATAGATACAGTAAAAAACAAATAATTTCTTTGATTGGGAATCAAAGAATTTTTTCGTTGTTTTTCAGAAAAAATCAAAGGAGCTCTTGTTCTCGATTTACAATATTAAACCAAAGCCAAAATATTCAAAGACAATGTTATTCTGAATTCCTTTCGCGTTACTCCCGAATTCTGACTACATTGAATAATTCATTTGGAACGTTTCAGGAGATGATGAAATTAAAAGTAGCACACTGGCTTCAGGCACAGAATACATATAGATACAGAAGGCTGTCTCCATACAACGAAAACAGGCTCACGAACACTTTAGACGCGAACGGACAACGACCTCAAACTACATAATTATGTCAAACAAATGCCAGTCGTAAGTACGCTTGCACTCGCTGTTCAGTCAAAATTAGCTAATATGTTAAGTACATGAAGGTTAATTTTTACTTGCACGTTATTATTTTTCCTACTATGTCATTGCCAACGTTTTGATTGAACATGACAATTCAAAATGGTGACATGCGCCCGCTTTGTGGATTTTGCAAAGGATTTTGTTCTGAAATTGCTCAAGGCGAAAGCGTCAAGGTAACCCGTGAAATTTAAATGTCTTGTGTTTTCTGCAATTTCCATTTCAGTATCAGATTGTATATTAATCTAAATGTAATTTGCGGACGTATTTCAGATACAGGGCGTACTCTTGGACATAGGCCTCCCCCAACCACCTCCACTTCGACTGGTACTGTGCTTCTCGCATCCAACGGACTCCTGCGGCCTTCACAAGACCGTCGGTCCCGCTACGTCTTCCGGTACGCGGTCGCCATTCCAGAACCTTTCGGCCCCATAGGACATATGCGAGCAATGTGCCCTGCCCACTGGCACTTAAATTTGCCAATTCTTCGGGCTATGTCTGTTACCTTGGTTCTCCTGTGTATCTCTTAATTTCTGATTCAATCACGAAGGCCAAGCATAGCCCTCTCCATTACCCTTTGGGTGACTTTCAGTCTTCTAATAAGGCCCAATGTGAGTGACCACGTTTCGGGTCATCACTGGCAACACGCACTGGTCAAAGACTTTCGTCTTGAGACACTGCTATATGTGGGACGAGATGATATTGCGTAGCTTCCCGAACGCTGCCCAGCCGAGTCGGATGCGACGATTGACCTTTTTCTCGAAGTTGGACCTATACAACTGGACAGTTTGTCCCAGATAAACATATTCGTCCACGACCTTCAAGATTTTCATGAAAGGGGCCTCATACATGGTCTCCACCTCATCGTCGGGCGTAACGAGGTCGGGGCGTAAACCTCTACGACCTTCGGTGAATACCTTGCGGATGTTCTGAATATAATGCTTTAGCCAAGGCCGCTATCGTAGCCAAGGGTAGGCCGTAGACGGGTCGCCGGATACTAGGGGCTACGTGTTTTTTGTGCTTTTCATTCTTAGGGGGGAGAGGGGGTTGCTATAATCGCCACACTTGGCAGGCGGGTTGGCGATCGCAGTATGGTGGTAAAATGCATTGAGAACGGCCCATTCTTCGGTACGTCCCTTAGTCGCCTTTTACGACACACATGGGAAGCAGGGTGGTACTATTTCTTTAAGTCCGGCACCACAGACTACCTACAGTATTTGACTCCCCTTCCCTTTTCAATCCATCCAAAGGTTGTCTTTAAAAGATCGCTCTTAGCGCTGAGACCGCCCATTGTGTCACCCTTTTTAAAATTTCTATATTTATGTCTGTAATTTGTATGGTGTACATAATAAAGAGTATTCTATTCTATTTTAATCATAAAATCATCAATACAACTTTCTAAGTTCAAATTACCTTATTGAATGACTATTCATGGCATTTGCAGCCAATTCTAACTCAAAGAACAGCACCCTAATTCCGTAACACACTATTACTCTCAATTTGAATCATTTTGAAGCATATTGCTAATCCATTGCTCCATATGTTCGAAAAATGTGTCTGCTCAACAACGTAAATAACGCAATGAATGTTGTTGAACTGTCGAAATGAAACCCATTGCTACTGATAGTGTGTTACGCAATTACCCTGCTGTACACGTGCGAGCGTTCTCGCTCATGGAGCCGGCCTTCTGACCTATCTATTCTGTGGTCAAGTTTTGAGGGTGGCAATATAATAGATTAAATTATCTTTGACTAATTCTCGTTTTCCCATCCTATTAACGTTTCTTCTCTGTTTTGTGAAATCTGTTAAGACTTGGACAATCTTTTGTGTCATTGTTTGTCTCTTTTTACTATGGAATCAAAGGAGTTCTTAAAAATTTCTTTACTAATCTTTTTGTCGACACAATTTGAATGGCTGACAGAAGCTGAATGTGATTTTCTTTTCTTATAATATTTCGAACAAGAATATTTAAAAAAAAAATGTTTTTTACGCAGCACCGGCAGTGGTGGCCCAGCGGTAACGGCGGCGACTTACGAGCTGTAGGTCGTAGGTTCAAACACAGACAGGCACTTTACAAACAAGCTGTGTAATGTACCCTGGTCTATTCACTTGAGGAAACAGTCATTAGTAAACTATCAGTTCATAGAAACTTTTTGTTTAAAAGCAGAGTTGTGGTTCGAGAACCCCGCCGCGCGTTGAAAAAATGTTCTGGAACAATTCACGCAGGGTTACGCGGTGAGAGGGACGCGTGAGTGATTGAGAAAATTCTGGTTAACAAAAACAAGAAAAGTCGAGTTTAAGTGGGTTGTTTGGTAAGTATGTTTATTTATGATAAGAAATTGGGTGTGTTGACCTTTTTTAAAAAGGTCAGAAGACGGGCAGCAAAGTCTGATTATATTCAGATTACCTACATTGGCTTATTTCGATTATATTTATTCAGTAAATCAGCACAAATCGCTGATACAGATAAAAACATAATTATTAGTACATACGTTTTCTAATCATAAATATCACTCCGTCCATTTTAAAAGTAATCCCACTCTACAAAAAACAAACCACGCCTAACAAGCCTGTATAAAAAACACACTGTATACAAAAAAAAACTTCCTCTAAGTTCATTAATTTTAATATAAGGTACAAGTACGTTAAAATGAATAAAAATGGTGGCTTGTCAGTAGGTCAGTAGCGTACCCCACAAGGCCTCTTTATCTTCCTAGCAAGTCCGTTGCATAAAGGAATCCAGGGCATTGAAAAATTGCTAGATATTTTTATAAAGGATCGGCGATGTCTGGAAATGATATAAACGATTATTTCCCACGTCGGTGGAAACTGGTGTTAGAGATAAGAGTAGAGATTTCGTTGTGTTGCAATTCTATTTCGGGAAATGAAAGGGCATGGATGAAGTTCGGCCCAGTATAAAAATAACTGAGAATATTTGAAATCACACCACAGCTTTCGTTGCTTTATAAAACTTAGCAAGATATTTATTTATTTATTTGGAAAACAAACAACTATACATTTCATCTTAACTTAATTATGTAAACTTAACAAATATATTAATGTACAGTCAACTTCGTTTTCACGTATTACAAAATGATGTACAGTGACACAATTATTGTGTAGGATGGTTTGTTACAGTATGCTTTTTTTTACCGACTCGAAAAAAAAAGAAATGTAATATAAGGTTATACGGGGTGATTTTTTCCAAGCACTAAATTTTTACAGGTTGTTCTACTCATGAATATGAACAATTTTCACTATCGAACCAACTCTGAAATCACGAAAACAAAATCAGCTGTTTAATATAAAAGTTCAATACCTACTTGACCAAAATGTATGAAACAGCTGATTTTTTTTTTCGTGTTCTCATAGTTGGTTTCATAGTGAAAGTTGTTCATATTCACGGGTAGAACAGCCTGTAAAAATTTGGAGCCTGAAAAAAAATCATCCAGTATAACCTTATATTACATTTCTTTTTTTTTCTACTTATGGCTAATACTAAATTATATTTATCAACAAAATAATACATAAACTCGTAACAGTTAAACCTAATTGTTAGTTGAAATTGGCTCATTCATTTGCAAAATGGATCTTGACTCCCTTGAGAAACCAGAACGAGTTGAGACAAACATATCCACTTTAAAAAAAAACTTATTATAAGTTTTGACCATTCTGTGCAGAGGCACCCGATGTCCTGCGTTCGTACGACAGATATTGGTGGCAAAAAATATATATTTCAATTTAAAAGATTATTATTTTGATTCTGTGAACGGAATCAAAATAATCCACCAAACCACCATCCAATCCATCCATCCATCCATCCATCTAATCTCTTCACCGCCCTTGGTTGACTGGTAGAGAATGCCTAAGGCATTAAGTCCGCCTTTGTACCTTTTTGTCTGCGAAAAGTTTAAATAAATAAATAAATCAAGCTGTCATCATCAGCCTAGAGCATTCCACTATTGGAGATAGACCTCCCCAATTCAGCTTGATTCTCGGCAACTCTCAAATCCAGCTGCTAGCGGCCAGTAGCAGCTGGACCCTGTCGCTCCAACTAGCCAGAGGGCGTCCCACCTTACGTTTGCCGATTCGCGGTCTCCACTCTCAAGAACACGTCTACCCCAACGGCAACGGTCATAAGTTCTACGGCTGTGAAATATGTCGACAACTCTGCCGTTAACGTATTTAGCCGGTGGAAGGTATTTTGTTGCCAACTCGTATCGCGTAAACGAGGCTTTGGTATCTTTATTTTACCAATAAATAACGAGAGCACTAGAAAGATATTTTTGTACAATATTTAAAACGAGTAATTTTATATATTAGTTCAAAGAAATGTTATCAAAGGTAAATGAGTTTTTCTCGGTTCAATTAATGTTTGGCTCTTCAACCTAGTTTCTTACTTTTCTGTTAAATTGAGAGCTTGATCTAGTTTAATTAAAGTTGACGACTTTGTAAATATTAATTATTATTTACTCTGGCCAGTAAAATTATTGGTACATTTCAAATCGTGAGACGACGAATCACTAAATTGATTTTTAGTGATTCGTCTCACGATTTCTTGCCATCTACATCTAGTTTCGATTATGAATGTCGTTGGCTATAAGAGTAGAGGAAGACCAAAGAAACGATGGGTGGCTGTGTAAATTATGATAAGATTAGAAAGGGGGTTACTGTACTACCGAGATGACGACTAATAGAAAAGTATGGAAGAAAAAGACATCTTGCGCCGACCCCAAATAAATTAGTATAGGGACAGGAGAAAGATGATGATTTCTAGTTATTCATCTCAAGAATTTTCGCCATTTACTCCGATATTTGATATTTTTACTGCACTCATACAAGGGATCGCCCAATGTGGCTCATATCAGCCCCGAGAAGAGAAACCGCATGAAGACCATGGCCGCTCTAACAATGTGCTACGAAGAAGAAGAAGATATTTCTAAGTCTTCAGATGTTTGGAAATAGCTCTGTCTCCAGCAGTTGCCTGCTTAGGGCTGGTATTGATTATGGTTCGTAATAGACCAGTCTTCCCGTTGTTAGGACGCCACTACATTCAAAACGAACTTGTACACCTGAAATCTATAAAGCAGTTGGTCTATTCTGTAAAAATATCACCGTGAAAACTTAAGTGAAGGAAGCTTGAAGTGAGCTGTCATTCCACCTGATGGAACTACCTAGGAATTGACACTATTGACAGCTCACTTCACCTAAATTTTTACGGTGTGAGTTTGACAGCTCACTTCACCTAAGTTTTTACGGTGAGAGTTTGACAGTTCACTTCACCTAGGTTTAAACGGTTAGAGTTTCGCATCTCACATCACCTAACTTTTTACGGTGTGAGTTTGACAGCTCACTTCAACTAAGTTTTCATGGTGAGAGGTTGACAGGTACGTCTTAACGGTGAGAATTTTACCGAATAGAACTACTGTTCAGGAATATCAATGACATTTGGATAGTATAATATATTGTCTCGCTCGCTTGCTGCGGCAGATCCGAAGCCGTCCCTTCGTGCCTCCGGAAAGCATATTGAGCTGTTGGTCCCGGCTCGACAGCCAGTCTTGGTTATACGAATGAATATTGTATTACCCAATAACTGGGTTGTGGAGTTCAGATAGGCAATCGCTTCATGTAAAATACTGGTATTCAACTGCATCCTTTTAGACTCAAAGCCGACCCTAACATAGTTGGGAAAAGACTAGGCAAGATGATGACAGCAAATTCCTGCTCCCTAATATAAGAAAATCGGAAATCCGAAGAAGAACGAATCTTACCGACATAGCCGCGGTGATTGCGCGAAGATAGTGGAAAAATGGGCGGGTCACATAGGGCGTAAAACAGATGGCAGATGGGGTAGAACAGTCCTGGACTGGAGACAAAGAACTGGTAGTAGAAGTGTAGACAGACTGCCGATGAGGTGGACCGACGACCTGGTCAAGATTGCTGGACGACTCTGGCATAGGCTAGAGGCAGAGAAGAGTGTCGTGCATTGCAGGATGCCTACACTCAGCATTTGGTGGCGAAAGGCGGAAGACAAGAATACTAAAAACCGTATCTAATCGTCCCATGCCAGATTATATGAGCTCACTCTTCTCAGTATAGACAGTTTTTTCGCGCATTCCTAAAGACGGTTAGGACAAATCTAAGGATTTAAATCTTTGCTAGCTCCAATGTTTTATTTATTACTAGAGATCGGCCGGGCGAGGCTGCACGGAAATACATTTGGAGCGATGGGTAGTGGCTACTTCCATATTATGGAGGATTGGAGCTGGGTCAGACTTTGAGGTAAAATGTATTCCCATTCGATTTATGTAAAGTGAGTATGTTAAGTTAGCAATGTTTAAAGAAAGATTTATGCATGGCCGAGCTGTTTTTTAGCTTGTCGTTTCATGTGGATGCCGACGCAAGTAATACCATGACTAAGTAGGTATATACAGGGTAATTTGTAAAACACCAAAAACCTCTTAAGAGGTCATTGTACTCATCATTATGAGCAACTTTTACTATGAGACCAAACCTGAAATCGCGAAAAAAAAATCAGCTGTTCCCTACATTTACGTTCGTACGAGTCGTCAAAATGTAGGGAACAGCTGATTTTTTTTTCGCGATTTCAGATTTGGTCCCATAGTAAAAGTTGTTCATAATGATGAGTACAATGACCTCTTAAGAGGTTTTTGGTGTTTTACAAATTACCCTGTATATGAACCTACTCCACTAGCATAAGCATAGCATTATTAGCCTACACGTAACGTTCCCACTGCTGGGATACAGGTATCCTCTCTGCGAAAGGGAGTGGGCCGTAATCCACCACGCGGGCCACATGGTAGATGTCACATGTCTACGTATTTTTGGTTCTAGGACATGCCGGTTTCCTCACGATACTTCACTACATAGTATAAAACAAAGTCGCTTCCCTGTCTGTCTGTCCCTATATATGCTTAGATCTTTAAAACTCCGCAACAGATTTTGATGCGTTTTTTTTAAATAGATAGAGTGATTCAAGAGGAAGGTTTATATGTATAATACATGCATAATATAGTAGAGAAACACTGATAATTTTAGAGGTTTCTAATGTGATGTCGTAAATAAACACATTTTTTGCGTTTACATTGCAAACGCTGGCTGAATCCTACGAGATAGATCAAAATAATGTACTACAGTATTGTACACCTTAAAAAGGTCTACAAAAAAATCCGCAATGGTATATGTCTATCCCTTAGGGATAACCCACAATAACGATTTTTTATGCTATACTTTTTACGAGAAATAATGGCTCTAAAATTATCAGTGTTTCTCTACTATATTATGTATGTATTATACATATAAACCTTCCTCTTGAATCATTCTTATCTATAAAAAAAACCGCATTAAAATCCGTAGCGTAGTTTTCAAGATCTAAGCATACATAGAGACAGACAGACAGCGGGAAGCGATTTTGTTTTATACTATGTAGTGATCAGCATTGCACCCGTGCGAAGCCGGGGCGGGTCGCTAGTTAATAATAATAATAATAATAATCATTTCATTCAGGCAAGCCCCATATTACGTATTACATAAAACATAAAATATCACAGAATACACAGAATACTCATAGCTCTGAAGAAAATTTCAATGCCTAGAAATAAAATAAATTAGTGAATACAAATTAGAAAGGTCACAGAATTAAAATTAAAATAAAATTTCAATGGAATTAAAATAAACGAAGATAAAAAGATACAAATTGTCACGGTCACAGAATTCAAAATGAAATCGAAAGAAATTAAAATAAAAAATAATCATATTAAAAAAAAAACAATTAATACAAGTCACAATGCCAATCACCTTAGTCTAAATTTAGGTTTGGATCCGGAGTGCTTCATATGCAGCCTGGTCCAGTACCGCATTATTGGGCAATCCAAGCCCAGATCCATTCTCCATGCAAACAGTTGAAGGTAGCTGTTAGAACGCTGGCGCTGGCGCTTTGCTTCGCCGTTTTAAGACCAGTGATGATGAAATTATTTACACAAAGTAAAGGGCCTGTCTGCGTACTGTACTGTACTGTACTGTACTGTACTGTACTGTACTGCCGGTCGATTCTGTAAAAATCTCACCGTGAAATCATATTATGTGAAGTGAGCACTTAATAGTGTTAATCCCTACCATTAGGGAATGACAGAGCTCAACTCCCGCTCACTTCACCTAAATTCTCACGGTGAGATTTTTACAAAATAGCACTGCTGGAACCTAAAACCTACAACTCGGAAGTCGGTGCCGTTATCACTGGGCCACCACTCCTTTCTACGCTAATTCAAACAATATTTTTTCCGTACCTCGTAACAATTACCTGTGGTAGAGGGGCCCGTGGCTAAATAATAACCGCCGCACAGGTCGATCGATCAGGTTAAGCTACGCTTGCCACAGTTGGCCTGTGGATGGGTGACCATCTTTACATACCGAGACCCCTCCGTGCCTCGAAAAGCACGTTAAGCCGTTGGTCCCGGCTGTCATTCGTGGATCTTTTACAGTCGTTACGGGTACTCAGAAGCCCGAAAGTCTGACAACCAGTCTTACCAAGGGGTATCGTATTACCCAGTAACTGGGTTGTGGAGGTCACATAGGCAGTCGCTCCATGTAAAATACTGGTATTCAGCTGCATCCGGTTAGACTGGAAGCCGACCCCAACATAGTTGGGAAAAGGCTAGGCAGATGATGACCACGTAAGAATTACAGCTAGCGTTGAAAAAAGCAGGGGAAATTCCCGTTTCTTTCCAATTCCGTTGTTTTTTTCAATGTTTCATTAGGAACTAGCACGTAAATTGATAAAACTATTTATACAACTGACAGCTAGAATACTAGATGCACAACAGGGGGCCTAAGTGAAATATAGTAAGAAGGGATTTGAAAAAAAAAAAAAAAAAAACATGAAAAGATTAGTTTCTTTCATATTTTTCAGTTTTATTGAAAAAAAAAAATATTGGCAAATTTATATAATAATTGGGTATTATTTAATATATTGGCAAATTTTCTTGAAACTGTCGAATGAAACATTGAAAAAAACAACGGAATTGAATTCAACGCTAATTACATCTGGATCCGACTCGGCCTAGCATAATTTTTTTGGGAGCACATTATTAATCTCATTCTATCAGTTTATAAGATCACGATGTCGGTGGATAAAATGTAATGCCGCGTAACACATTCAAACACAATCCGAAGGATTTGAAAAATAATCCTAATCCTCCATGTTTGAAAAATTAATCTGAAATTTCAAAATTAAAAGCGCCAAGAGCGTCGAGCGCTACGAAATTATCTCTGGATGTCTTATTTAAGGTTTTGTTTACAGATCATTCAAAGAAAAGGAATGTTCCTCAGTCCCATAAAAACCAAGAATACAGAATGGACGACGAACGAAAATAAGATAAAACCAAAAATACTTTCATTCATTAAAGTGCCCGCCTACTCACAGTTCCCATAGCGTTTGTTGAAAAGTAACTCATTAAATCAACACCTTGAATTCGTTCACTACATAAAAATTCATTGGACTATCTACAGCGTGATATACAGCGTCAAATTAAGTTGGTTAGGGAAACTCCGCAGACGTGATCGGGATCGACATCTAAGCATGATCATCATCTGCCTAGCCTTTTCCCAACTATGTTGGGGTCGGCTTCCAGTCTAACTGGATGCAGCTGAACACCAGTATTTTACATGAAGTGACTGCCTAACTGACCTCCACAACTCAGTTATTGGGTAATACGATACCCCTAGGTAAGACTGGTTCTCAGAATTTCGGGCTTTTGACTACCCGTAACGACTGTCCAAGATCCACAAATGACAGCCGGGACTGCTGATAATTTTTTCGTGATTACGACTTTGGTCCCATGAACGAAATTGTTCAGTTTAATGGTCTGCACTACATTCTTAAATATGACCACAACTTTCTGATACACGCTGTATACGCCCATAGTGCCAAATAAATACCTAAATAAATTGCGGTCTGAAGAATTTCAAGCGATTCCGAATAGAAATTTTCTCGCTGTCCGCAACAAATCCGCCAAATGGATTGAGGTATTGTGATTTCTTTCTTTGTACCTGCTTTATCTTTATTGTTCTCTTCTTTACACCCACGCGTTTAATTCAGTTTGTCCAGTTTTTCGTTGTCTGTGAGTGTGAAAAAAGAAATCAGCAGTGCGATTCTGTAACCATCTCACCGTGAAAACTTAGGTGAAGTGAGCGTGGAGTGAGCTGTCAGTGTCATCCCGCCTGATACTAGGGATTGACTAACAAACATTTACAATCATAATCGAGATTTTAGTAATATTGTTATGCTAATTCTATTGATCATGTTATATAAGTTCAAAGGTAGTATTTTAGTTGTCAAAACATCACTAATTTGTAAAAAAAATAGGGCAGCCCTCTGGTCACGTCAAGTGTCGAGCAGACGCTTGGCGATGTGTGATATTTTCAACCATAAATGAAGTTTCAATTAACTGCGAATCCTTGCTATTTTGTGTTGCATTTACAAGATTGACTATGTACCTATACTTCTCTTTGTACTTAAGAACCACTGCAATGCTAAAGCGCTAAAGGCCATTCTCAGAATAGATTCTCAACGTTTTTAATCGACGTTCAAGAACTCTGAAGTGTAATTTTAGATTTATTTTTAGAATCTTGTCTGATCCTTTTGATCAATTTCTTAGCTTTAGGTACTTCAGTTTGATAAATTAAGTCATCTATCTATATTAATCAAAATGAAACGGTGTTTTAAAATATTTGTAATAGTTACTCGTAAAATTAGGTTTTTATGGAAAGAAGAATTGGTAAAGGAAATTGTCCATTCTCGGCTTGGCGTGGACACGATGCTCGAAAAGAAACAACTTAATCAAAAATCATGTTTTGTTTTTAGACGCTTATTTATTCTAACTTTTTGTATCAAGTTGCGCCCACGAATAGTGTATTTAAAAAGTACTGAAATTGTTTTATTCTTCGACATATTGACAGTACTCGACCTTCACGGTGTTGCCATTTGTAAAATAATAATTTATAAATCGATTCTAATTGTTATTTTTTAAGTTTTACTAAGTCCTCCTCATTCTTTTAAGAGTTTAGAGTCTACAGTCAATTAAAGCTGTTATCTGTAATCACGTACATTCACTCAAACATGTTTTATCCATATAATTGGAAAACAAAAGTATCGTAGTTGGTCATTAAATTCGATTTTTAATCTAATATAAATCGATTATTAAAAAAAAGACTTGAAGTGACAACTGACATTGACATAATGTGAGTTGTCACTTCAAGTCACTTGTCATGTCATGACTTTGTTTCTATCGAATATTGTTTTGCTCGTTTTACTCTTATTATTGTTTGCAAGTATTGTTTTGGCTTTGAAAATGGACACTGATACCACATGCGTGTATATATGACACGAAAATAACAGTCAGGGACGAAATTCAATCAAGCAGTACCTATTGCTGCAATTGTATAGTGGACCGAAGAACAGTGGGTTGCTGCGCTCATGAGATGACTGTGATTTGGTTTTCAAGCTGGGTAAGGTACCAAGATAATAATATATATCCACCTGTCCAGTTTCTAGACAACATATTACTAACATATGAGTCAGAATAATAATAAAATGTATGAATACAAATGTGTTTATTTAAAAAAAAAGCAAGTAAGCAAAACAAGTCTTACAAGCATCGTGATACAATCTTATTACAATATTCTCTTCCCTACTGGAATTAGCTATTAGACCTGTATTATATTTATACTTAAAGTGTCTGTTCACGCCGAGCCAAAGTCCCATACTAAGTGGACAATGTCTTTTCCCGGAAAATGTTAAATTCGGGGCCAATTGATCGTTTTTTTCTATGGGATATTTGTATGAACTCAAGACCATATTGAAATGGGATTGAAGATTTTTATTTGGAGCCTGGCATAGATACTGTCGCGCCATTTTTTTTTTTTTTATTCAAAATGGCGGCCACGCATAGTGCCTATATAAATCGACAACTGACAGCAATTCAAATCAAAGCCCTTTTTTTAACAGAACAACGTCTGTTGCATCAGCTAGTACTTACAAATTGTTGGTTCTTTTTTATAGTATCTTCTCGTTTAAAAAAAGTTGAGTTTTGATTGGAGAATTAAAGAAAAAAAATACAGGTTGTTTAATTATTGTTTGTCAGGTCTGTGCAGGTACACAAGATTTGACTAATGTCCGTTTTTACTAACACTAGTATTGTCACCTCAATAAAAGCGCACTGTTAATGGATTTTCAAATCTTGTAGCTGAGCTGAGCGTTGAAAACTCAGCAGCGTGGTCATTAGTTACTGAGCAAATGTTGAAGTATTTTATAGCAAAGAATATTAATTACCACCGGGCCTGCTAGTGGTAAGGAACTGAAAACTTCTTTGATTTAAAAGTAGCTAAAAGCTTTTGCTTAACAGTAGTAACACAGAAGTTTCCAATTTTATCCTTACATAAATTATTCTAAAGAATCTTTTAAGTATACTACTTTGAAATTTAGCAAAGCTCTTTGCGAGCAACGCTATTCTTCCAATATTTTCTTGGGACGTAATATAAACATAATAAACTTCGTCGACAGAATAGCATCAAAATGATATAAATACATATCTTGTATGCAAATAAAAAACTAATAATAAAACTTTAATTTTGACTACAATCAAATAATTTATTTATTAAAACTTTATGCACAAGTAAAAAAATACTGTACAACGGCGGCCTTAATGCCTGAGGCATTTTTTACCAGTCAACCTTAGGATGATGCAGCAACAAAATAAATAATTTTATTCAAATAATAATTCTTGGCAAAAGTGATGTGATACGAAGTTTAAGCCTTTTAAATACAGATGAATGTGTTACTAATTCCCTTTAGTGAGTGATTGCGTGAGTATTTAACCTGAACAGCCGGTCGATTCTGTAAAAATCTCACCGTGAAATCATAAATGAAGTGAGCTTGAAGTGAGCAGTGTCAATAGTGTTAATCCCTAATGACAGCTCACTTCCCGCTCACTTCACCTAAGTTCTCAGGGTTAGATTTTTACAGAATAGCAATGCAGGGTTTGTTTACACTTTTAGTAGACACTTTTGAAACAGACCATACATCTTACACGCCCAATCACGACAGCCGTAGAGCAGCAGACTGACATATTACCCCATTTATAATATTAGAATAAATATTATATGCAACGGAACTAGACAGGAGAGAGAAGGCAGTTATATTAACTGTAAGTGTTAAATCTGAACAGGGTTTGTATACACTTTTATTAGATAGTTTTGAAATAGACCATACATCTTACACGCCCGACCACGACAGCGGTAGCCGACAGACTGACATATTACCCCATTTATAATATTAGGATAAATATTATATGTAACGGGACTAGACAGAAGAGAGAAGGCAGCTGCGACGCCAGAACGTAATGTGACTGAACTGAATGTCCCAGGTAAGAGATAAATGCGAGACGAACGCGACACGATGTGAACAATTTCATGTGACATTATCATAGTTGCAGCCGTGCCATTCTGTAACCATCTCACCGTGAAAGCTTGGGTGAAGTGAGCGTGGAGTGAGCTGTCATTCGCTAGGAGTTAACACTATTAAGTGATCACTTCACTTATGATTTCACGGTGAGATTTTTACAGAATCGACCGGCAGTTCATGCTTAAATAACAAGAAGTAAATAAGTTTTACGTAAGTGGTACAGACGCCAGCACATCAAGCTACCCGAAACTGTCAGATTTTCCCAATCAACTTTGAACCTTAAATTTTAGCGATAAAGATGAAAATCTATCAAAGAAATCTGACAGATTGTAGTAGCTTGATGTGCTGGCGTCTGTACGTTAAAACTTGGCTAGTCATCAAACTTGAACTTCAGTGTCGCGCGTCAACGGAAGCTAGCTGTGTACCGCGTATGGGGCCGTCCAATAATCACGTGATGTTTTTTTTTGCCATTTTTTAACCCCCCATGATACATGGTGAGGTTTAAGACTACCACTCTCCCCTCTATCACGAGTATTTTTTAGTACCTGCAAAGAATCTTATTTTTTTTTTATATTTATATTTGCGTTTAACGAAAAAATAAATATACGTAACGCCGCTTTTCGGTTCAGTATCGCGCGTTTGCCGAAAAAATAAATACACGTGATATATTACTACACCCCTCCCTCCGCCCTTGTGACATTTCGTGATTTTTATGGACCCCCCCCCCCCCCTTCGAGCCTCACGTGATTAATGGACTGCTCCTATGATTAATTATACCTGTCATTGCTTTATTTTTAATTCTTTTTGCTTAATGTGGTATGGTAATTTTATTGTAGATGCATCTTTATCACATATAATTTCTTTCATATCCCAAAATCTCTACTTTCATATCTGTAATTTGTATGGTTTACATAATAAATGGTATTCTATTCTATTCTTATTATTAACACCAGCCAAGTAGTTAGTTAGCCAAGTTATATATCGTCTTGTGTATTTTTTGCTTCCGATAATTATGACGTACTTCCACGTGTCATCTAATATAGTGTGTATTGTGACATTCAGCCGTTTTTGAAGATCGAACATTGGGTAGATTCGTTTTCTCCTCTACCGATCATTTTTCTCCAGAGAGTTCATTTTGTTTATATGTATCTATCTATGTATTGTTATTCATTCTTGTATTGTATAGTAATTTCCTAGCTATCTATCCCGTATGTTGCACCTACCATATTCTGTCTCTGCATCACCCTAAGGTTGACTGGTAGAAAATGCCTCAGGCATTAAGTCCGCCTTTGTGCAGTACTTTTTTTGTACTTGTGCATAATGTTTTAATAAAAAATTAATAAAATTCCTAATGGAAATCAGCCATACTTTCCAGTATCTTCTATTTCATATTTTTCATATCATCGCGTTCCATCGCATTTGTATCTAAACTAGGACGGTGTGTGGCGTAGGTCTTTGTTACATTTTCGCATCACATAAGTAAGACGTAATAAATTACGTTCGGCGCACTTTTATTTGGCTAGGGAACGCTAAAATGGCCCTTTTATGTGCTTTATTTGTAAATGGTAGGTAGGCGTAATTTATGACCCCGTTGTTTCGCGTGACAGAGAAGGACAGGACATGAGTTTTATCGTTTACTTCATTTGTTTTTTTTTTTTTTTTTTACGACACGGCGACGGTTAGATGTATTTCAGAAACGTGTTAAATGTTACAGTTTTTTGGGGACATTTTTCCAAAATTAAATGTACAGACGCCAGCACATTAAGCTACCCGAAACTATCAAATTTTTACAATCAACTTTGAATCTTAAGCTTTGGCGTAATAGTTGAAAATCTATTAAAGAATTTTGACAGATTGTAGTAGCTTGATGTGCTGGCGTCTGTACAATCATAAGTCTGTCTTCAAACAGTTATTTATTCAATTTTATTATAGGTTGTGACTGGAATTTGAAATGTGCTTTCTGCGTTTGAATAGTTACGTTTTTTTTTTCCTTATATTAGATTAGAATAGAATAGAATACTCTTCATTATGTACACCATTTAAATTATAGTAATAATTATAGAAATTTTACAAAGGGTGATAAAAGAGGGGTGGTTTATATTTTTAGGGTTCCGTACCTCAAAAGGAAAAACAGAACCCGTATAAGATCACTTCATTGTCAGTCTGTCTGTCCGTCTGTCATGACCCTTTTTCTCAGGAACGCGTGGAGTTATCAAGTTGAAATTAATATACAATACTCAAGGCTGCAATCCCTTGAATCAGTGAAAAAAATTAACTTCTAAGTCAACGCAATCAAGAGATACGGGGGTTTATGTTCATAAGGTTCTAGGTTGATTGGGAAAATTCGACAGTTTCGGTTAACTTGATGTGCAATAAAATAAATAACAATAAAATAAAAAAATATTGAGGTTTTTACAAAGTAATACATTTACAAACTTATAAATACTTAGAAGTACCAGGTTCTTAACATATTGGCTTAAATACTTATATAAAAACTAGTTTAATTTACATGTTATAATTATCTACGAAAGGTGCGTTGGTACTGACATTATAACTTGTGGCGACCTGCCTGAGCTAAGTTAATAAAAACCTGTGTTTCAGGCCAAAATGGAATTATTACGAACTTAATTCACGACTTGATATAACGTTTCCTTCTTTTAGAGCCATATTTTATTTACAAATAATACTGCAAAAAGGCGGCTAATGTCTGAGGTTTGCTGCTATACTCTTAATCGTACCGTACCTTTTCTACAAAATTGTAAAAAGAAAGCCAGACTAATCTCATTTTAAAACTGAAGGATCTCATAATAACCACTCTTCACGTGACCTATTTTTGGGCCAGCCTATTTTTTGGCCAGCACTGCCATAGAACATGGCAATGCTACCGACTTTTCAGCACTTAATTGTTGACATCGATACATACGAATTTTTTGATGATTATTTCCCCTGCCTTTTTTACATTACTAGCTGGGGTACCCGGCTTTGCTCAGAAACATTCCACAACATTCCATTTGAATGCTGTGGAATGCTCTCGAATGTTCTAGACTGTTCTAGAAATTTCTAGAGGGGGAAAATTCCAGCCCTTATATCTTTAAAATGCCCTTCAGGTAAAAACCTTCTTCGTGGACAGGAGATAGAGGGTTACCACACCATATAGCTCCCTTGATCGTACCGGGTCTCATTTCTGAGTTTTAGCAGCATGCACATTGTACACTTTCATAGATTATAATATATATTTATATTGATTATTATTTAAGAGTTAGCTTTTAAATTATGTAAATATTATACTATAACTCAAGTATTTTAAATCGAGATTCATTACAGAATTATTGTTCTAGTATACCAGCCTCAGAATCAAATTATAAGCCTCCATAAATAAATTACGTAGACATCTCGACTTCTATATTTAGCTCCATAATCAGCTTACTCCATTTCAAGGATAACCCAAAAGGCTTTTCTCTCTCGAGGACTTTTCTCGGCGGTAACAGAAAGAAAGTAAGATAATCAAGTCGTATTACAATCAATCATTCAGAGGCGTCTGGACGGTGACAAAGGAGCTTTTAAACTTTACACTGCGAGCAGTGACCAAGCTTTTGGAGGATGGATAAAACAAGGAGTGCTTTTTTCATTTTGTGTTACCTGACATAAGGTAAAAGAAATATCCTCCTTCTGAATACTACGCTTGCCCAAGACAGGTTGGCGATTTCAGACGCTCGCGTTAATTTAGAATTTGACAATCAATTTGGGTTGTACTCATGGCTCATTGTCATCATGGGCTCAGAACGGAACATTATTCTAGGACACTCCTATACACAATGTTGTATGTCCTTCTATTTGGCGCTAATACTCGTACGTACAAATTCTGGGCATTGGATACACGCGAACATGCTACATATAGCTGGCTATTGGAAAAACATGTCTTTTCCAAATGCACCCCTGCTACCTGCAATGTTTGTCCTTGTCTATAATGTTAGGAGGATGAAATCCCGGTCTATCGACATTCTAGGCTCACAAAATGTATTAGGCTTAAATTAAAAAAAAAACTAAACTAAAGTTAGCTAGTTGATATAAATCAATCATGATTCGAAAGACACGTGGCGCGATCTATTATCATAATAATGTTATTGTTGTTTTCCTCGGGAACAGCACTTTTTTTCGGGGTGAAAGGTACTACAACGTATATGCAAAATTTCAGGATGATCGGATCAGTGGTTTAGGCGTGAAAAGTCAAACAAACTTACTTTCGCATTTATAATATTAGTTAGGATGAGGTTTATTTATAAACGTTGCGTAAAGCCCCTGCAGTGAGGATGTTTATAGACTGCCGAGGAAACATAAAAACATTAATGAAAATAAAATAATAATACAGATAAAAGTTATTTCTCTAAAAAAAGTGTGCTCGTTTAAGAATTATTTCTAACCTCTATAACTCAGTTCGGACTGAGTTTAGAGGTATACATGTCATAACAAGTTTTGTTTGTCACATTGCCTAGAAACGATATTTCCATGTCCGGTCGATGGTTGCTAGAAAAAAAAAAGACGCCAGCGTCTATACTAGAACTGGCATTGTCTTTTATTCACTCATCATCTGATGGGACATATTTTCAAAAATCCTACCTTAGTGCTCACTTTATTATGAAAGAATTCATAATAATATAATTATTAAGTGTGCAAGTCACCCCCTGCCATTTTGTCCGTGTATATATAAAACATTGATCAGGCAGCGGCCATAGTTCTTCCATAGTTCTCGATTAGCAGTCCACTTTAGCCACCCAAACCCATAATCCAATATCTTTGTTTCCACATCCTGCAATAGTCCTATAACAATCGAGGAGGATTGTCCTTGGGTGCACTTGCATAGTGCGAACAGGGATAATCGTCGGTCGGTGCCATATTTCATTAAAAACGTCTAACGGGCCTCTGCGAGAAGATGTCGACCCCTCGTATGCTTTCCAAAGGTCCGTAACCCCAGGGTACCCCAGGGTAGAAATTTCAAAAGACATAAAAATAAATTCATAAGAAGGAATATTTATGAAGGACTTTTTTACCCATGTGCAAAATTTCATACTTACCACCCAGCGGTTTAGGATGTGCGCTGTCTATCAGTGAACAAATGAATTTATAATATTTAAGTACTTAGATTAACAACGGTATTAGTGTCAATTATGTCTGTCAGCGCAGAGGTTAACTTATTTCTTTCTCCAACGTTCATCTATTCAACAAACTTCGTATTTCTTAAATAATAAGTGGATACTGTTAATAAATCAGGCCTCATCGGAACTCTGCTAATATTTTCGGGTCAAGTTCCTATTTCACGAGATGCAATGGTCACATGAATGGTTCCAACACAAAGTTTTGACATAGAAACTTATTTATTAGCTACCTCAACGCCTTTTTCGAAGTTCTCAATCCCAAGAAAGGAATATACGAAGTATTTCGAGAAATACTTGGAGAGAAATAGATCAGGAAACGGAATTATGTATGAGTGGGTTTCTTTCTAACTGTTTGCTGTCGGGAAGTGAATTAGTTTCGTGGTAATTTATTTATTTATTAACTATGGATAACTTACAGCTAAAACTACTGGCACTGGGTGGGGACAGTCCTAGGTCTGAATTAATAATTTTATTACTGTCTTTAAAACTAACAATACTAACCTATTTACTTATAAGCATTATTGTTACTAACACCAAAATACTAACAATATTATGGACCTAGTCTGAAAATAAAGTTTATTATTATTATTATTATTAAAACAAACATAATAAAAAATAGTAAGTGAGACTGACAACCAATTAAAAGTCATCACTTCTAAAAACAGCCGGTCGATTCTGCAAAAATCTCACCGTGATAACTAAGGTGAAGTCAGCTTAGAGTGAGCTGTGAGTCATGCTGATGCCAGGGATTGACACTATTGACGACTCACTTCACGCTCACTTTACCCAATTTTTTTACGGTGAGATGGTTATAGAACCACACGGCAGATTGGGAAGAAAGAGTGTGAACAACATAACACAGCTACCAAAAGAAGAAAGAGAAAAAAAACAGTATAACATACAATGTTAAACTAAATTCACATTTTACATTCAATACAAGAATAAAAACCTGAACATACGAAATCTTAATTAAAAAAGCTAAGGCTTGGGCACTTTCTGGCCGAGGACACACCAGCCGGTCGATTCTGGAAAAATCTCACCGTGATAACTAAGGTGAAGTGAGCTTAGAGTGAGCTGTGAGTCATGCTGATGCTAGGGATTGACACTATTGATGACTCACTCCACGCTCACTTCACCCAAGCTTTCACGGTGAGATGGTTACAGAATCGCACGGCTATTAAGAAGGGATCAAAATCATGCTGTTTACACATGTTATTAAAGTTTTTGTTTGCACGCACTATAAATGAATTTTGCCTGTAATTCTTATTAATCAATGTGAGATTTATCAGTAAGAGTTGCTACAAAATGGCTCTGTTTGATGGTATGCATGGTTTGGCACAACCGGGCAACAAAAATTAAATATTTTGTAGGTATATCTTCGGGTAAAGCCGCTCGGCTTAGCTGGAATAGTATCCAGCCGACCCGGACATGATTCAGTAGTATTAGTTGGTACAGGCCAAGTGGAGTTTTGTAAACGCCATGCTGGGGGACGAGGGGTCCTGGGCGGCATTCGCCTCCTTCTGCGAACACGTCATGTCCCAGAAGGAGGCGGCGGAGCGCGTGCGGGAGAAACACCCTCTCGCTGCGCCGCTCCGAAGGCGGAGGAGGGGTCGAAGAAGACGTCAGTATGACAGTCATCTCCGACTCCTCCCAGGTGGAAGCCAGCAGGCGACGGGTGCGGGGGTATCACCCTCGCCTGCATTGCACAGGCGGAACACCGCTGAGTTTTAGTGGTTATACTGCCACTCTGGCAGGGAGTCCCACATACTCCGTTCCGTCCCCCGACGAGCGGAGATGCGTAATGTCACTTCTCAGCGAAAAAAAAAAAAAAAAAAAAAAAAAAAAAAAAAAAAAAAAAAAAAAAAAAGGCCAAGTGGAGTTTGCCGATCGACACGAGCCAAATGAAAACCGACGTAGTAACTGCTTCGGGTCAACTTTGTACTTCAATGCTGCAACATTGTTCGGCTCGGCATGGTTCTGCACAGCCGGGAAGCAGAATTAAATATTATGTAGGTATATTTACTTATTTATTTATTTATATACAACGTGTAACGTTAAATGCGCAAAACCTGAAAATAGTTTGATCAGAATGACGAGCACAATTAATTGAACCACTTTTTAATATAGGTCACGTTTTTCAAAAATCTTCATTAAAAACGTTGCCGTGTCTGTTTATTAATAGGTCAAGCAAGCCAATGTCAGCGCGGCGCAGCGGCCTGGTAACGACTCCTCCCTCGATAAAGATGCAAGAAACGATCAGAATGGCCAGTAAAACTAAAACAACACATAAAACCTTTACATGTTTTTTAATTACTTATTTTCTCTCTGAAATAGGTCAATTGAATTAAAAATCAGTTGGGGTGTCTGAGGTTTTGCGCATTTAACGTTACACGTTGTATACAGGGTCCCATTAAAATAGATGGACTTTTAACACAGCGCTCAGTGGGTCTAACCAAAGATATCAAAGCAAAAAAAAAAAACACTGATTAAAGTGATTTTATTTTGACCCTAAAATAATAAATTGCCGGTACATTAGTTTATTTTCGTTAGCTAATTATTTATCTTGTAAGTACTCGTACCTAATGCGTTTTTCTTATATATTGTTTTACCATTGTCCTTATTTTGGTGGTCTGAATGATTTCTAAAATTTTGTCCATCTATTTTAATGGGACCTTATATAACTTTACAGTACACTAGAAAATACATAACAAAAAAATAATACGAATGGTACTACAAATCATACAATGGGCGGCCTTATCCCTTTCTGCGATCTCTTCCAGGCAACCTTGGAATGGACAGTGATTGCGTGGATATAAATAATGGGGTTGTTATTTGGTGCAAAATAATAGGTATACTATAATGCTTATATTATATGCTTTACAATAAATACATAAATAAATACGTACCTACTAATTAAACATAATTATGAACAACGAAAATAAATGACGACTACAGATTTTTGCAGCTACGGAAACAATATCACAACAACAAGTAATGTTCCTTCACAAGTCTCTATACAGCTTACGATTACGCGCGTTTATTTGAACTGGCAAAGCATTCCTTAAACGAGCGGTCTGGACAGAAAAGGATGTGTCGAAAAGTGTTGTGGAATGCATTGGCATTTTAAGCTTCAAATTATCCGATGACCTCAAAAGCTTCGTGTGGGAGTCGCAAAGGTAATGAAATCGTTAACGTACCGAGGTGACCTGAACATATTTCAGCAAGGGTGCAGGGGAAATTGGGTTTGCTTCTTTGTCACGAGCCGCTTAAAGTCGAATATGTGTGGTAATTGCTTCGGGACGGTAAATAGTTTTTCAACGAATACTGCCGAATCGAAACTGCCAACCCAATGAAGTTTGTAGCACCCTCTAATTGCTAGTTTAAATAAAGTTTAAATACCTATTTATCTTGTAAGTGGAACAATCAGGTGAAACAGAGTATAGCCGTGCGATTCTGTAACCATCTCACAGTGAAAGCTTGGGTGAAGTGAGCTGTCATTCGCTAGGCATTAACACTATTAAGTGCTCACTTCACTTATGATTTCACGGTGAGGTTTTTACAGAATCGATTGGCTGATACTGAGTGAAATTCTGTTACGTTTTAGATCTAAAGTTCTAAAATCTAAAATTAAATTATTAATTTATTTATTAATTATTAATTAAATAATAATTAATTAATATATTAGTACTGCAGATATTATTAGTATTATTTATATTATATTAATTAATTTATTAATTATTTATTAATTATTTTATTATTCCACTGTAGGTATTACTAAAAATCACATCAGCCGGTCGATTCTGTAAAAATCTCACCGTGAAAACTTGCGTGGAGTGAGCTGTCAGTGGCATCCCACAGATGCTAGGGATTGACCAAGCAAACATTTACAATCATAATCGAGATTCTAGTACTATTTTTTATGCTAATTCTTTTGATAATCTTATATAATTTCAAAGCTAGTATTTTAGTTGTTAAAATAAAATAGTCAAACAGAAACTCTCAGAATCTCAATGTTGTTTTTTTCCTTTTTTCTTGGACTAGTCCTTGTATAGCCTGAGGTGCGAGCGCGTCACGCATGAACAATATTTAAAATAGAACATTCACAGCTGATGAAAATACGCATCGACATTGTTTATTATTATTAATATTATTAAAATCTCGACTATGATTGTAAATGTGTGCTTGGTCAATCCCTAGTATCAGGTTGGATGACTCTGATAGCTCACTCCACGCTCACTTCACCTAAGTTTTCACGGTGAGATGGTTACAGAATCGCACTGCAGAATAAATGATTTGTTTTGACAACAACTCCCAAAGGTCGTTGCCCTTCGCACCGAAGTGATAACAACAAATAGTAAATGTATGCAAAGCAAATTCATATTTCAATTTCAAAGCTATCCACACTCAACCGTGTAATCGAATTGATACATAGAATAGCGTCAAAATAAAATGCTTTCTATAAAATCGAGAATAGGGTTGCCACCCGTAAAAAAAACTCCATATAAAAACTCCCATGCTATTTATCTCATTGACTTGACCGTGCGAAACGTTTAATTTCCAGTAATCATCATCATCCAAAGCCCGACTTTGCCCGCTGCTAGCATAGGCCTCTTTTTTCAAGTGCCATCACCCGCGCTTTTTCCGGTAAAGTGGAAGTCATTTATTTTAAAATTATTATGTAAACAAAAAAGACAACGTATCGTCTTGGTCCCTTATATATTTTTATTTTATTTTATTTTTATTTTATTTTATTATGGGACAATAAACAGCTACAATATAAAATGTTTACAAATAACAATTAGACACATAAGTAGTATTAACAATATTGCAGCCCACTACATTATCCGCATGTTAACAAAATTAGGATAACGTAAAAAGTGCCACTAGATTAGCATTACTTAGATATTTAAACTAATTGATTATTAAAACAATATAATAAAATAATTATTTAAAAAAAAATGAATATCTATATAGATTAATATATATATATTAATATTTGGATAAGATTAAGGGATTGTTCCTTATTATCACAAAAAAAAAGGATTTGACAGAACAATACAATTCATTAATAAAAATAATTAAAATATTTGAAGTAAATTAAATTTAGAATAAACGGTTCACACTATTTCCCATTTTCCATAGATAAAATTTTAAAAACATCAGACTTAAATTTCGATTTGGAACATACAAAAATATCAATGTCAATGAAGTTGCGATTATAAGACTCCACCATACGACGAACTGGGCAACGCAAACCGGAATTAGTTCGACAGATATTAACAGCGAAAAATATAGGAACATATGCATTCTTATTTCCTCCAGGTGTAATGTATTCATATTCATATATTTATCTACCTACCTACCTACCCATCCTATAAATCCTCTATAAAATTTTCTGAAACAGTTAGCTTATTATTATATTAACTGGTGACCTGAAATACAGGCCTTGAGCCTAGTTTAGGCACCAGTCTCCCACAATATAATGCCCCTCCTATATGTCACCGTAGAAATAAGGTAAATATTAAGAGCATTATTGTGGAGAAAAATAAAGTATTATTATTATTATTATTATTATTGCCAACATTAAAAAAACCATTGTCATAGTAACCATAATATCGTCCAAACGAGTGTTATAATGTTGTACTAAATTTCATTATGCAACTCCTTTGCTTTTCGATCCCTTCCTTACTCATCAAACAGCCACATTCTCACTATTCGTGGTATCTTTATGAATTTCAAAAAAAGAGCATTGTCATGTACGCGCGTTTCACTACCGCAGCGCCGTAATTAAAAAAAAAACACACACACAAATTAACAATACGCATTTTTTTAAATATGTATGTTACAAATAAAACACAAATCACTTTGAAAATACCTAATTTAATAATCAACTTTAGTTAATATTTTACACTTATACTCGAACACAACATTAATCATCGACCTCACAAGTCGATGGCCCAGCTATCCTGATGGTGCGTTCCTGCGGCAATTTCTGCCGAAGGTGTCATTCTGACAACCAGAAGTCTGCTGTTCTATATTTATTACAGATAATATTTAAAATGTTACATGATCTCTCACAAAAGAGGCATAACGGACAGTCCTCTATGAAGGCCTTCCATGGAACTGAGGAAACCGTTACGCATGTGCTTTATAAATGTAAAGGCGTCACCCATTAGGACAGAAATCCTCGGGGCACCCAGATGTTACACAGATGTTCTTAGCAGACCAGGTGATGTAATCGACTTCTGGGGCTTGTGGGCTGGTTGGAATAACCAACGACAGCCGCCATAGCCCACGCAGAATGCTCCATCTGAAGGAGTAAATGCGGAAACCAAACCCTCTAACAAAGTCTCTGAGGAAAAAGAACCCCTACAATTTAACGTCACACTACCCATCGTACTTGGCAGTTTATAACGCACACTATAATAGCAAGTCCACCAGTACGAGGCAGTTACTATAACAATTACGGTAATGACCGACATTTCCATAAAATTTCAGATGGCTGCAATAGACTGTAAACGTGCAGAGACCAGAGAATGACATGAGGCCGGAAAACGTTAGTATGCACGATCGCCAGGGGAATGGCTATGTGTAGCACGGTATACAAGTCGTATAGCAGAGTTCATAATCTCAGATGATTTACATACCATCAACACTTAAAGTTTATCTACTTTAGAAAAATGTATTGTACTGCCCATTAGGTAAACCTTTTTTTGACAGAAGGGAACTTGCGATTGCAGCAACGTAACGTTTCGTTTATTTCCACTTTAATGTGTTTGTAGTATCGATTATCTCTTTTTGCTGTCGAATAAAAAATGGTGCGGTTTCTTTTTGTCTGTATTTATTTTTATTAAATACGAAACAATATAAATTAGCCGCTTTGTTTATTTTAATTTTAATTTTGATGGTTTTATAGCATAAATAAGCGTAAAAATTAAATATCCACTGGTTTGCCATATTAATTATGTTGTAGTGTATACACATAAATATGAGGTTTCGATTATGATTGTAAAATGTATACTTGGTCAATCCCTAGCATCAGTGGGATGACACTGACAGCTCAGTGGCATAAACGTTTTGCATTTATCAATGCAACGGGTCAACGATAAGGGTTTATGGAAAACTGCGAGAAATTAAAACGAAAGGATAAATAAAAAATTAAACGTTAGATTTTAGTAATGCGCCTATTTTGCGTACGGAGGCAAACCGCTTAATTGAGTCCTCGCCTCTGGGGCAAAGGGCGCGGGGTTAGGAGGAGAACGGGGACCAGGAGAGCAGAAGCAGAAGCCAGGGAGACAGTCACAGATTTGAAGTGCCTAACTGGACTTAGGACTACGTGCGCCACGCCCGGCCTAGGTAAGCATTTTTTGCTCCGGCTTACCTCTGTCGTAAATTCACCCTTCACACTGATGGCGTCCAAAACGGAAATAAATAAAATAGAATAATATGAGTAAAAATTACCTTAGCTCGAGTGAAACAGTAATTAAAAAAACACAAGTAATTAAAAGTTATCAGAGTTTTATGGAATTCAGTCCTAAAAATAGTATAGCTATACAAGGTGTAACTTAAATAACGCACAACCTCTTAAGGGGTCATTGTACTCATCATTATGAACAACTTTTACTATGAGACCAAACCGGATATCGCGAAAAAAAAATCAGCTGTTCCCTACATTTTGACGAGTTATGCGAACATAAATGTAGGGAACAGCTGATTTTTTTTTCGCGATTTCAGGTTTGGTCCCATAGTAAAAGTTGTTCATAATGATGAGTACAATGACCCCTTAAGAGGTTGTGCGTTATTTAAGTTACACCTTGTATAATATAATAGCTCCAAAAGGAAGTTAGTGTGGTACACCTTTTTCATCAAGACAGCGCGCAGCGTGGCAGGGACATCAACGTGCAACCTGTTATCATGGATTCAGCCAGTCGATTCTGCAAAAATTTCACCATGAAAACTTTCATGAGCTGTCAGTGTCATCTCACTGATGCTAGGGTTTGACCAAGCATACATTTACAATCATAATCGAGGTTTTAATAATATTTTTTTATGCTAATTCTATTGATCATTTTATATAATTTTAAAGTTAGTATTTTACTTGTCAAAAGATTACTATTTCGTGGTGTTTTAAAATAAAATAAAAACTGAAACTTATGTAAATGTATGCTTGATCAATTCCTAGCATCAGCGGGATGACACTGACAGCTCACTCCACGCTCACTTCACCTAAGTTTTCACAGTGAGATTGTTACAGAATCGCACTGCAGTACATGATTCTGAGCACCTGCGTTGAAATTTTTAGTCGGTAATAAAAATAAATAGCTTATGCAATTTTTGTGCTATATTCATGCCATGAATTTCATGGAGACAGTTGTATATTACGACCCACATCAATTTACGAGCACGACAACTGCAGGAAAACGTCTGTCCTATTTTTCGCCAAGCAACCCTAAACTGCGAGTTAAAATTCAACGAGATCAAAGCGATACCTACGCGATTATTGTCGGAGATCATTGAAAAGAACGGATATTACAGTCGCTTGCAAAAAAACCTCGTTATTTTATTTTCATTGGAAGGAAATTTGCATTTTATTTTTGTCTTTTGATATGAAAAATCGTTTTTTTTTGTGACTGATATTTATTTTTATTTAATTGAAAAGGAAGGGGCGCGTTTTGTACAATAATTATACATTTTTGTACCAATTTGTTTTGCGAATACACAAACATTACAGGAAAGCAAAGATCTGCCGGTCGATTCTGTAAAAATCTCACCATGAAATCATAAGTGAAGTGAGCTTGAAGTGAGCAGTGCCAATAGTGTTAATCCCTAATGACAGCTCACTCCACGCTCACTTCACCCAAGTTTTCACGGTGAGATGGTTATAGAATCGCACGGCAGGTGTCAAAATTGAAAATCAACGTAGGGGCGGCTTTCTACTGTTCCAAATTCAAATAAGGTACGGGAAAATGGCGCCAAACAAATGGTAGTTCTCTTAGTTTTGGATCGGGCGGAATGCACAAGCCCCTTAACTTATAAAATAAATTCCATTAAAAGCGTAACGGCGCAGGATAGCCTTTACCAGTTTGAATAATTTTGAAGCATATTGCTAATTCATTGCTCCATATGTTGGAAAAATGTGTCTGCTCAACAACGTAAATAACGCAATGAATTTTGTTGAACTGTCAAAATGAACCCCATTCAAAATCAAATCAAAAGTATAGAGATCAAGAGTATAGTTATATACACCCCTTTCATAATAATAAAAAAAACATAAAATATATGAAAAAAAATAATATTATTATAACTTAAAAAAAATGAAAATAATGAAAATAATAAATTAAATTTAAGAGTGTAAAACTAGGGACTAGATTTATGTCTGCAACCAATAAATTATTGTTTATATGGGATTAGCTCAATTCTCCTCGAATAAAACTGCTGATTTCTTCTTAATTATTTTATTTATTTTTCCGTCTTCACATCTAACGTCTTTACACTCATTTTTCTTCCACACTCGTTCGCTTTCTCCTTCTTCTAACTTTTTAAACATTCATTCACTATCTCTTTCACTCCGTGACAATTCCATACATCTCTATCACTCGTTTATGCGTCACATCTGTCATTCATATTCACGTCTCAATTCACTACCATGTCATAACGTTCCGTTCCTACATGTATTATTATAATTCCTAAAAATCACACTACTATGATTACTACTACTATATGACATCATCTGTCATGAGAAGACAGTCACCACCAGCCACCATACCCATCGATACGACGCGACGCTCTGCTAGTCTAACAGTAATCAACCAGTGTCACTCTTACCCGACCTCGTCAGTAGTTCTTAGTAATTTCGTTACAAAAATTAGGCGGCGCCACTTGCTGCACCGTCAAACATAAAAGTGAAAAATTACTGCAAAACTTTTAAAAAATATACGAAACCACTTTTAAAATATTCCAACACAAAATCCAACAAACTTATTCGCAAACGATGTAACCACACAAACTAAATAACTTTTAACTTGCCGAGTCAAGTTTTTGAATTTTCCGTGATTGGACTTCTTCTTAAACGGTCGTTTCTTGCAGCTGCACTTAGTGACGTAACTTTAAAATTTCGACTTTCAATTGGTCATTACTGATGTAATGGCGGCTGGAGGACCTCGGGGCTCTTCGCGGAAGTAGGGTTGGCAAAAGTTTTGGATTAGGTGTATGAAATCTTTTAAATCTGTTTTTTAAATTTAAATTTGTTTTTAAATTGTTATTAGAATGTGTGTTAATTTTATTTCAAATATTAATGTTATAGTTTAATACTTTTTGTTGTGCCCTACAGGGACCATAATTGTACCTACTTAGCTTTAAGCTCACTGTAACATCTTCATACATTATGGAATGCAAATAAAGATATGAATATGAATATGAAATCATAGCGTTTGTGACTTTTTGGTGAGAGTGTAGTTATGCACTGATAGGGTATTTGACATTCAGTGTCGATCCAAAAAAAAAAAGATTTTTTTTCTTGTCTAAATCTCAGTAAAACAATTTCTGTCACGCTTTTTTGTACGTTTTACGATTGCTAAATAAATGGATAAATAATCACTTTACTATTATTGTAGAAGAGAAAACGAACTATCTTTACCAATTAATATTGTTATTTATACCGACCAACGAATAGTATTAAATTTCAACGAGGAAATCATGCATCTACGCGCATTTTTATAGGTTTCTTAAACATAACTAACAATAAGTGACGAAATGTGGGTGTACTTGTACTACAGATCACCTCTGCCAAGTCCTTCGAGGGGAACCAGGAGTGATGTTATGTTAAAATCTTACGTTGACTTATTTGTTGGTTATAGTGAAGACTTGATTTATCCAGCGGTAGATTGCTTGAGTTTCTACGTAGATTCAAAAAAACAAAACCGTACACGTTCGTGTCGGACCACGCACAATGAAGGGTTCTGTAGTTGGAATGAATTTATCCCAAGAACAAACTTAGCATTGTAGTTGAAAGTCATGTTCTCCCATAGCACGGAGTAAAAACAACCATGACCCATAGACATTGCAACTGCAAATTTAAGTTGGTCGACTAAACTTATAAAGCCTACTTAGCTGTGATAGTTGTCCTTTTAATTTCGTTATATGTATATACTATTGCAGTGAATTTTTTCACATATCCAAAAGCAACCATTTAGCACTTGACTCTAACAAAACTTAGCACTTTAAAACTAAATATTTCCCGAACGGATCCCTGAATCGAAAAACGGTTTTCATAACCCGCAATATTTTTGAAAGACCTATCCAGCGATACTCCTCACCATAGGGTACCTAAACAAGAAAAAAAACATCCGCACTTCACGTGTAGAGGAGGTACCATAAAAATTTTCTTTTTCGAGACTTTATTTTACCATTTTATCCGCGTAATTAATATCATCGACCGTAGGTTCAATTGAGGTAAGGGACAAAATACCCAAAATGAGTTGAGTATACAGTTTTGTTCAGAATTTTGCGCTCTATCGAGTGGTGAATATGAAAAAATTCTAGCTTAAGAAAAATGTCCTTTAATGATTTTTGGATCCAAATTTCGAATCAGGCCCTATGATAACAATGTATCTGAAAAACTATTCAATATAGGAACTTGAAATGGTGTAATTATCGCCGCCAATCCACTTCAAATAAGGTAAGGGTCTTCCCAATCAAGGAATTACCATTACGTACGTCAAAAGTGTGTACTTCATTTTCTGTCAACAATCTCTTTACACTGCATTTTTTTCATAATTTTTTTCAACAAGACTTTTACACTACTTTTTCATTAATAGATTGGATCTAACGTAGAGGTCAGTTTAATGTAAGGGACGGGACTACAACATACTTGGTCAGTAAGGGACATTACTAACAAAATACGTTGTTGTAAGGGACATCTATTTTCTTAAATAGCATTTAAATAAATGTTACACATGTAGATAGAGCACTAAAATACAAGCTTATGTGTGAAATCAGACTCGAAAAAGGTTAATAAAAAAAAAGTTATGGGCGATATAGTCCGAAAAAAAACTTTGACGGCCTCTCCTGAAAAATCGTATTTTGACCCTTACCTCAATTGAACCAACGGTCGACGATATGCATATCCATGCCAAATTATACTTTTCTAGTGCTAAAAGTCTCTGAGCTAAGCTGTGGACGGACGGACGGACAGACGGACACGGCAAAACTATAAGGGTTCCTTGTTGTCTACAGAACCCTAAAAACGTAAGTTGTTTAAATGGTAATTGAAGGGTATTATTGTGAACTTTTTTGTCATGCTTTTAATACAACTGTTACGATGATTGATTTCACGTATTGTCTACTATTTTATTGTTTACGACTATTAAGATGCTACGCTTGCCTTCATAATCAACCATCTAGCATAATTGCCCACTGGTTCACATAACCGGAGAAATCCAAGCAATATATATTCACAGTACTAAAACAATCAGCCTCCCGCAAGCTGTCCATTCGACGTACCATAGACGTACGTTAGAATGGCCAGACGTAGCCATTCTGTGGCCGTCGAATGGCCAGTGTGTGTACAGTACATTACACTGGACATGTCGAATGTCAACCGTTTGTAAGGATGAATAAACACTAGAGGCATCATCATCTGCCGAGCCTTTTCTCAACTTTTTTTTTTATTATTCAAAACATTTTCAAGACTTATAAAATAAAATAAATTAAAATTATAAAAAACATTAACATACCTCACAAACCATCGTGGATTTAACTAAGGTATGCCAATGTATTTAACAATGTTGATGCAGCTGAATACCAGTATTTTACATGGAGCGACTGCAACCCAGTTACTGGGTAATACGATACCCCTTGGTAACACTGGTTGTCAGACTTTCGGGCTACTGACGACCCGTAACTACTGTCAAAGGTCCACGAATGACAGCCGGGTCCAACGGCTTAACGTGCTTTCCGAGGCACGGAGGCGTCTTGGTATGCGAAGATGGTCAACGGGCCATCCATAGCAAGCGTAGCTTAACCTGATCGATCGACCCGTGCATCTGTCATTACTTAGCCACAAGCCCCTCTATGAATAAACACTAGAGTCTCGAAGTCGTTCGTGGAGAATGTTGTTACATTACAACGTATGTTATATTGAATTACCTAACTAATTATAATAATAATAATAATATTCCACAACTTTCACACAACGCCATCTAGTCCCAAACTAAGCAGAGCTTGTGCTATGAGTACTAGACAACTGATAAACATACATATATATTTCTAAATACATACATATTATAGATAAATTACACCCAGACAAAGACCAACAGGCCTGTCAATTTAACACCCATCGATTGCGACTATGCAGAAATGAGAATACTGTTCTCATATTTCAGATGGAATTTAAAAATCATATCAATAAGTAGCATTCAGAAATTCACCAGGAAAGAAAATGTAGTTTTTTGCTCTTAACCTCGATCACGCCTGGTGGAAAGCGATGGATGAGGTCTATGATGGAACCAGCGTACCCAGAAGATGCCTAAGGCACTCCCACGCATCGACGAAGCACAGCAGGCTGCTTGACGCCGGACTCCGGCGGGAGTCGCAACCAGGCGAGCGTCAGCCCTGCCACCGCAAGGGAAGAATTTGGCAGTTAAATAAGGTGTTGGGTGCGACTGTCCAGGATGCGCCGAGCGCTCGGTTCAGTTGAGTAACTGGCTGAACAAACAGCGCTACACGAAGAGGCTTCTTCATGCATCCCAAAAAAAACATCGGAACGGCGATTTCAGACGTATTTACTAGCTTCTGCCCACGATTTCGTTCGCGTAAAATTTCTTGTCCATTTTATTCTTTGGTTACTAACATAAATTTTAAGTATACTAACATAAAATCAATATGGATCACTGTATCTGATTTAAATAAATTATTATTATTATTAAATGCAAAAATAATATTTCAAATCTGACTAGTAGTATCTGAGATTAGCGCGTTCAAACAAACAAACAAACTTTTCAGCTTTGTTAATAGTACAAAGTATCGATAAGGCCTGGTTTCCTCACAATGTTTTCTCTGTACGAGAAGAGGCTTTTCCCTACATCGGTGCAATAAGAGGGTGGGTGTGTTGGTATCACACTAATATTATAAAAGCGAAAGTTTGTGTGCGTGTGTGTATGTGTGTTTGTATGTTTATTACTTCTTCACGCTCAAACGGCTTGATCAAATTTGATGAAATTTGGCACACAGATAGTTTATAACCAGGATTAACACATATAATACTTTTTATCCCGATATTCTTACGGGATCGAGACTTATGCGGGTGAAACCGCGTTGCGCAGCTAGTTATTAATAAATCACATAGTACTAGAGCTTGGATTTCAGATACTTTCTCATAAATTGGAATAAAAGTAAAAACAAATGAAATAAAAGTAGTTAAATAAGAGCCAACCCTGTATTCTGATATTAATTAGAACAGCAACAAGACGCGATACTGAAGTGAACTTTAAACTATTTAAGTTGTTTACCGTTTGCTACCAGCTTTCGAAACTTCAGGCTGAAATTAATACTGGCTCGGTGTTTTTTTTTTCTTTTTACTTTGTTATTGTGTCTTTAGTTTAAGTAAATAATCATCATCTGCCTAGCCTTTCCCAACTATCCAATTGGGGTCGGCTTCCAGTCTAACCGAATGCAGCTGAATACCAGTATTTTACATGGAGTGACTGCCTGTCTGACCTCCACAACCCAGTTACTGGGTAATACGATACCCCTTGGTAAGACTGGTTGTCAGACTTTCGGGCCTCTGACTACCCGTAACGACTGTCAAAGATCTACGAATGACAGCCGGGACCAACAGAGAAAAAAACATCCCCACTTTAAGTGTAGAGAAGGTACCCTAAATTTTTTTTTCCATGACTTTCTTTCACCACTTTCATGGCATGGTTAAGATGTATATTTATGCCAAATTATAGCTTTCTAGTACTAACCCCGGTACTCAGAGTCATTACTTAAAATTAATCAATCATTAACTTTAATTGACAAGTATAAATTGGAACGCAGTCAGTCAACAAAAATATGTCAGATTAAAAACATTTTTGTTGAAATTTGTGCCAAGATATGGTGGTTAATAAAACTTAATGATTGATTAATTTTAAGTGAAGTCTCTGAGTGCGGCAGTAAGAGTCTCTGAGCTAAGCTGCGGACGGACAGATGGACATGGCGAAACTATAAGGTGGGAACCCTTATAGTTTCGTCGTGTTGACTACGGAACACTAAAAAAGAATATTTCCACGGTGGGCTGTGCTGGTGCGGCTGCTGCAGGTGCGGAAAACCTCAAACGGCGCAAATACTCCAACCTCTTTGGAACTTATTTGTTCGAGCCGTTTGGGGTTGAAACACTAGGGCCATGGGGTCCGAGTGCCCACCTATTATTTCGGGATATCGCCAAGCGGATGGTCGACTCTTCACGTGACCAGAGGGCTGGCCTATTTTTTGGCCAAAGAATCAGCATTGACATACAACGTGGTAATGCTGCCAGCCTTTCCTGCCTGCCAGCACGTTTCCTATTGACAGCGATACGGACGAATTATTTGATGCCCTTTGATTATATGCCCTCCTTTTTATATACTTGTACATATTATTATTATTTTAAGTCTGTTAGCAATAAGAATATTGAATATCAAAAAAAAAAAAAAAACCAAAAATAATTTTCAACAAACCCCATAATTTGTGAACCGAACATTACATTTCCCAACCAAGACTCCTGATCCCTTTGATTCGTCAAGTAAACACCCGCGAATTGCTAATTTCCTATTAAAGGGTTAGTCAAAGGGAAAACTTGATACCATTCAAAATTTGCGGCTCATATTGTCAGAGCTTTGAGAGGAAATCTACATAATCTTAAATGAAGTGTAATTCTGACGTTTGCCTTCATAAATTTTTTTGTTACTCTCTGGCCAGAAGAACTTCTCTATTACTGAACTCTTTATTTAATGATACAGGTGACGGTATTTTTTTTTTTTTTGCATTTGGGTTGGTTTGAATTCCTGTTTAGGCAAACCAGATTTTGAAATATTTTAATACAGTTTTAATTACTTAAAAAAAAAAACGGATATTTCCTTTGAGTAAAAACTACTTACAATCAGTATTTAACGCACTTCTCCTTGGCCCACTTCTACTTTCCAACCTGCATATTACATTATTTCACTGGATATTAGCTTTCCGACCTTCCTAACTTCTGATAACAATACGAACAAATTAAAACTGTTTGCGACGCTCTCAGTCCTGAAAATTTAACGATGATTTAAATGAATACGCAAATTGAAGGTTGGAGTTTCAACAATCAAATCGCTTTACCTTCAAATGTTCCCTTATAGGCGTTAACTGATTTAAGTGACACATGCTACACATGGTAGGTTTAATACGTAATGTGTACACATTACGTAACAGAACCGCTTGAATTAGTTATTGTTTGATTTGTTAAAAACGAGAACAAACCGTTTATTTTCAATGTTTAGCCGAATCCTTAAAAAAGGAGAAGGTTTTCAATTAGTCTATTTTTAATGTGTTCATCGACATGAGTGGCCCGTGGCTAAATAATAACAGCCGCACAGGTCGATCGATCAGGTTAAGCTACGCTTGCCGCGGTTGGTCTGTGGATGGGTGACCATCTTTACATACCGAGACCCCTCCGTGCCTCGGAAAGCACGTTAAGTCGTTGGTCCCAGCTGTCATTCGCAGATCTTTGACAGTTGTTACGGGTAGTCAGAAACCCGAAAGTCTGACAACCAGTCTTACCTAGGGGTATCGTATTACCCAGTAACTGGGTTGTGGAGGTCAGATAGGCAGTCGCTCCATGTAAAATACTGGTATTCAGCTGCATCCGGTTAGACTGGAAGCCGACACCAAAATAGTTGGGAAAAGGCTAGGCAGATGATGAATGTGTTCATCGACATTTTGGTCAATTTTGGACCGATTTTGAAAACTCTTGTTTCATTGTCCCATATAAATTTTACTTGGCTAGTTTTTGAGTTTCAATACAATAATACGTATTGGTGATGATTTTATAATAACTTCATGTCACTGATATTTACATAGCAAGTTGTGGTTTTCGAATCTATTTGGGGTGGCTACCACAACTAAAAGTTAAAAATAAAAATGCTATTAAAAAATAACTATTTTTTTTTTGTCTTACCAATGTTGGTGAGCCTCAATAGAATGGACGGAGCTAAGTACCAAATAATTGGGAAGCTGGCCAAGATTTAGTTTGCGATTGGTCTTTTAATACGGAACTGTATTTGTTGTTGGGTGTCTAATTAACTCTAAGATTATTTATTGGCTTTATCGTCGTTTTCGATTGTGTTTAGGAGCCGTCTATTTATTTTCGTTATCTGAAGGATCAAATCCGCAACGAGGTGATCCGGCAGAGAACCAAAGTAGTCGACATAGCTCACAGAGTAAGCAAGCTGAAGTGGCAATGGGCCGGCCATATTAGCCGTAGAACCGATGACCGTTGGGGTAGACGTGTTCTTGAGTGGAGACCGCGAATCGGTTAAACGTAAGGTAGGTCGCCCTGCGAAGGAGGATGCGGAACGCTTGAGGGGGAGGCAATCTTTGCGCCCTCACGCCCCTAGTCGCCGCAGGAGACGCCCTGGTCGTCTGGAGTCGAGAGCTGACTCCCGGCCACCGTAGGCGCGGGCTTGCGGACGGCGAGCAATGGGCAGTTCGCCGTCCGGTAAGGACCAGGCCCGGGTCGACGGCGCGTTGTGTTCCACGCGCGCCTCAAAGAGATGTCAGCAGTAACTGACGGGGTCCACTGAGGCCGATGTTTGTCAGGGTCGCGGGTTGTTCGAAAGAGTTACCGTGGCCCTTGGCACAGGCAACTGAAGGAACACGGGTGGGTTTTAGTCAGTAAAAGTCTGACACGCCCTGGGCAGAGCGGGAGAAGTTATTTGATAATTTCCCACGTAGGTCGCCCTAGGCTAGGTGGAGCGACGATCTTCGCAGGATGGCTGGTAGTAGCTGGATGAGAGTTGCCGAAAATCGAGTTGAATGGCCTGCAATAGGAGAGGCCTATGTCCAGCAGTGGACTGCTATAGGCTGATGATTACTTATTTTCTTGGCAGCGATTTTTATTTTCTCTTTGTAAGGGTTCCGCGCCCTTATACAACGTGGCATGGACATCGACTCGCAACCGGCTACCATGGATTTTCTGATCTGGACCTAGCATTAAACAATTTCGTGGTAAAAAAAAGCGGACAATAGAGCGTTGGACTCGCGCCCCGAGGATTCCGTACCATCATATATTAAATTTTCATCGGCGAGGCCTATATTCGTCAGAGGAATTTAACACTGCGGTGTATAATATTGCAGTTTTAGGTCAGCGCCCTCTCTTGATCGATAGTAGAACTAATGTAATTTTTGTTGGTGTATTCTGAAAAAGTGTGCTATTTAAAGACATCGTTTTACTTTCCTGTAATCTTTATATAAACTTATATCACATAGATTAATTTCAGATTTTTCTCTAGGCAAATTTCGGAGTAAAGGAGAACGGTTTTTTTTTTACATTTTTCATCAAAAGTCGGAAACAACGCGGCCTAAAAAAAAAAATGTTTGAGAATATGTAAGCAGCGCTCTTTCATATGAATTCTCACGTGCCCCACTTCGAATTTAAGACCCCCTTTTTAGTCACTGTTGCAAAAAAAAAATACATTTTTATTTCTTTCTTATTTGCAAAATAATTGGGCGAACGTCATCTAAATCTATCCCAAATTTCAAGTTGATAGCATTAGCACTTCTTGAGAAATCCAGCAGTGACAGACGGGCGGACGGACAGACAGACTGAGTCGCATCATACGGATTTCTTTTTACCATTTTGTTGCGGAACCCTAAAAATAATTAGATGTTTCAATACATTTAGACGGCGTAGGTATTGCATTTTTGTATGGAGCTGCAGATTTTTTTTTGATAACCGACAAAATTTCTGCGCTTGGTGTCTAGGATCATCATGTGCTGAATTCATAGTTATATAATAGTTTGCGCCTCGATGTCACTGCCAGCCACCCTGTATAACGTACCGGGTTTATTAAATGAATGGTGGATTTATATTATAATTTACATAATTATTTCTAGAACTCACTCATACTCATTTTACATCATAACGCGCTCTGTCAGCTCTTCAAGGTGAATCTATTATAGTCAGTCTTTTGTCAATTACTTTAGAGTAATATTTCCAGCCGTTTTAATTAAACTAGACGGGCATGAATTATAGTCAAAATACTTGCTTGAAAAGATATTAAAATGTCAAAATGTATGGCACACCATTTTTTTATTTTTTTTTTCAATTATCGGTTATCAGAGGGCTCAGAATCATATATTAACACGTTCACGCCGGCGTGACCCATCGGTGGGTCACACTTGACTGTTCTGTGGGGCGGCGATAATATGTCGTTCCTTTTTTTCGCGGCATTTAAGCGCGTTAGAACTCGCAACAGTGTTGCCCCGCCCCACAAATCGTAAGGAGATAAGACAGTCCCGCCTCACGCGAAAAAACGTAGATATTTGCCCCGGCGTGAACGTGTTAAATCCATGGTAGCAGGTCGCGCGGGAGGTCCCCGCCACCCTGTTCATCATAAAAGAATAATGCCCATTCTCGGCCCACGCGTGGAGAGCATAGTAAAATTTAATTAAGTCATGTAATCTATTATATTTAAAACAATATATGTTTTAACAATAGTTAAAACTACTCCAATAAGGGCCAGCGCAGACGACGAGGCGGACTTTTTGTCCGTGGTGTTTTTAGTCCCTCGTGTGCGTTACTTGATACAGCTGTAAGCGCTCTATTTTGGCGGACGAAAAAGTCCGCGTACAAATGTCCATCGTCTGCGCTGGCTCTAATCGTTATTATTTATTAGAATATCGAATGAATTGTTATTTTTATTTATTTTAAGATTACTCTACTTTTACTGATATTTTCGGTGGTACTAGAAACGTGGCGTACTTTTCTTTAGATTTTTTTTTTATTTAATAGACATTTATCTAACTAATACAAATAATAATATTAGTGTAATATTTAACTGTCCATTTCTGGGCCTAACAATGTATGACAGATGGGCATTGTTCTTTAATTTTCCCGTAAAAATATTTCTTTGTTTATACCCCATCCTTATTATATTATCAACAACCTGTTACGATTAAAATAAAGGACCACATAAAATTGAAGAAGTTCTGTTCACAAAGATATCGTTCTATTTCCTGCGCCATTTTTATCAGTCCTATGTAAAAAGCAATTTTCGCTTCCTACTGAATAACTTGCTGGACTGTTGTTTTCGTAACTAACATAAAACGAAATACGGGAAAGATCATTACAATCTGGGCTGATTTGTCATCCGTCAGACAACTTTTGTATAGAAAATATGTCAAATCACCATATTTATTCGTCAGATAAAAAATATCTGGTGACTGACAAATCAGCCCCCAGAGTAAGTAATGATAGAATAAGCTCACAATTGTATTTATTGTTAGTAAACTCACTCAAAATCACGAAGTTTTAAGATTCCTATCTCGGAGTACAAACCCGGCACTTTCCTCTAAAGTATTGATTCACAAAGTTGTCCAGGTGAACCCCCAGGGGTCCACGGGAGACTCGACGGGATCTACGTTAGATCTAATCTTCATATTTTTTGTCGAGTTTTGGGAATATGGTAGAAATGTAGCTGCAGCGGGGCCACCGGAGACTGATTGCCCACCGAGTGATTTCGGGGAATACGGTGGCACTGTGGTCACGTGCTGCCGTGCAAAGCGAGGCTCAGGGGAGACCCCCTTTATTGTCTCCCCAGGGACGTGTCCTAACAGGCGTTGCACTGAGGGGGTTTCGGATTGGTCTACTAAGTAGAACCGGGACCCCCTCCATGTGCTGATGGTGATCACCGGGGTGGTTTTAGTGAGGTAAGAGTCCCACACTACCTGGTCTTTTTCCCCAAAGTCCAGGTGCCTTTTGAAGGTTTCCCCCGTAAACAAAAAAAAAGGGGGTCCACCGGAACCAGCAAAATTTTTAAAGTGGTGTTTGAGAAAACAAAGTTTGGGAACCTCTGCTTTAAAGCTACCCATGACGTAAAATCACGTAAAACCATTAGTAAGTTATTGCACTACGAGCCTTATCTCCCCCACTCTTCGCGCTCGCGCTATGAGATAGACGCGTTTTACTGTCTCTAAACATAAAATCTTAAAATATTGTATTTTATGTAACAGTTGTGTAACATGAACACTCTATAATGTTCCCACTGCTAGTATACAGGCCTCTTCTCTGTGAGAGGGAGTGGGCCGTAATCCACCACGCGGGCCCAGTGCGGGTTGGTAGATGTCACATGTCATCGATTTTTTCGTTCTAGCACATGCTGCTTTCCTCACGATGTTATCCTTCACTAGTTTGAGAGCAGTGGTGATTAAATAAATAATTATACAAAGCACAGCATCTGTCTGGGTACAACTCGGTGGTCGCGTCCGATACCGCAGGATCACCACTGCTCACAAAGTTGTGTAATCCAACTTAATTGTACTCAAACATAAGTAGAAAAGTGTTAAAAATTGCGCTGTGCTAACGATTTTTACTGAAACAATCGCTAAAATAGCCAATAAACAAAAAAAATCAACAAACCAAAGTGAATGAAAATGTTCCTTCACCCAACATGTGCACGTACCATGTGTATGTTAAAAAAAAAAATGATAATCATAACTAGACAAAGATACATGGACAAATAAGTTCACGTATGTGAGAAAAACCAACTTATTGTAGAGCACTATAAAGTTCAGGATAACAGGGTACCTCCGAAGCTAGCATAATGCACCTAATATTGCAGCAAAATCAAAAGTCATTTATTCAAACTAGGCTGAGAATCAGCACTTTTCGAACGTAAAATTTACAAAAGACAGTCCCCCAAAACGCCCGCCCTTCACCACTTCCTAGTGCTTTCGCTGGGGAGAAGAAGTGGCGCAACAAACTCCCCAGCTGGAATAATACCTGATTGACCAAATCTGTTATTCCTTCTTCAATCTGTTTTTCGTGCTACATAATATATTATATTACTTTTTAACACAAATGAGAATTATTGTCATGCGTTTCATTAAACTCTCGCAATCATTTTAATTTTTACCTTACCGTGATAACGATAAGAGATATATTGCAATGACTTATTTAATTATTAGGTCATCCCACTTCCAGTGTCATATTTTTTATTTCCAATATTTATGTATTGCGCAATGGTATGCAATAGTTAATACATGTGTTGTCTTGTACAATCATGTTAGTTTAATTTGGTGTGTTGTATTGTCAAGACGTGCATTGATTTAAAATGGAAGATTTTAAAAAATCTATTAATGTAGTGGAGCAACGTATATTTCTAAAGTTTTGTGCTTTACTCAATTACTCTGGAGGAGTTGCGCACGACTTACTGGTAAAGTGTGTTGGTCGTAACGCCTTAAATAAAATAACCGTACAGCGATGGCTTGACATGTACAAACAAGGAAGAACCACAGCTGAAGATGAGCCGCGAGCACCTCGATCATTATCATCGACTAGATTAGAAGCAAGGGACAAAATCAAGGAAGCACTTCGTCAGTCACGTAGGGTCAGTGTCAGTGATCTCTCCACTCAACTTACCACTCCTCATTCCACTATACATAGAGTACTCACGAAGGATTTATGTCTGGTCAATAAAAGTGCAGTGTGGGTGCCCCACACTCTGAACACGGATCAGAAGGAGTTTCGTTATGAAACTGCGCGTAGCCATTTATCGTGGTATCGCCGTAAGAAAAATATACTTAATAGATTCATATGCCTCGATGAAACTTGGGTCGAATTTTATACTCCTCGTCAAAGACATCAGTCACGATGTTGGGTGGAACCGGGCACTTCAGCTGAACATTTCCCACGTGCAGAGCTACATGAACGAAAAATACTACTAATAGTAGCTATGGATGTCAGAGGCATTGCTTTTTGGAGAACTTATGATGAAAATACAACTATGACTGGAGAGTGATATAAGTCATTTTTAGAAGAAAATGTTCCTATTTGGGCAGACGGACATCATATAACGAGTCCTATAATTTTACATGATAACGCCAGACCGCACAAATCAAAAATAGTTCAGAATTTAATTGAAGATAAAGGATGGATTGAAATTATTCAGCCGCCATATTCCCCGGATATGAATCCTTGTGATTTCAATTATTTTGGCCATGTGAAGAGGAAATTGTCTGGTACTCGATACAATAGCAAAAAGGAGTTAGATATTAAACTAAAGAGCATTATTGATGAATTAAATGAAAGTGGTACTTTAAATGGTGTTCAAGATTTGCCAGCAGTCTGGGAGCGAGTGATTAATAGTGGTGGAGATTATTGATTAGTGTCACATGGTTATATAGTATAGTAGTCAGTTTTTGTAAAATAATAATAATTAAAAAATATGACACTGGAAGTGGGATGACCTAGTATTATAGTTTTACGTCGATTGTAATATCCTACCTAAACTCGCCGTGCGACTTGATATCTAAACCTAACAATTTACCGCCGATCATTTTCCGTATGAGAGCCGGTGTGAACACATTCACGCTCCATCCTTGTGAATTTACGCTCCCGTCGCTCACGTACTAACCTATCTTGATTACACTAACATGATTTGATAGGTAGCTACCTACTGACACTTCGTTTAATTAATGGGACTGTAATATGAATATACTGGCAAGTAATTGTAATGGGTTGAACTTTCGTACAGTAAGCCTAGCCGTCAATATTCGGATGAAGTTCGGCTTTGTGGAGCGCTATGGAACGGCCTATGCTCGGAGTTTCTTTGAAGGATAAAATCTGGGATTAAATTATCCGGAGTTACCGATATAACTTGCAGAGTAAGCAAGCTGAAGTGGCAGTGGGCTGGCCATGTTTGTCGAAGAACCGATGGCCGGTGAAGCAGACGATTCCTGGAGAGAAGACCGCGTATCGGCATGCGCAGTGTGGGACGTCCGCCAGCTAGATGGACCAACAACCTTAAAAATGCTTGTTCAATTTTGGGACGTTGTATATATAAGATCTATCTATTCATACAAGAAATATCTGAAGGGGTCATTGTACTCATCATTACGTACGAACAACTTTTACTATGGGTACCAAACATGAAATCGTGAAAAAAAATCAGCTGTTTCCTACATATATGTTCGCATAACTCGTCAAATAGTAGGGAACAGCTGATTTTTTTCGCGATTTTTGTGCGCTAAACTCTGCTTGCGCGATGCAGGATTTTCCGTAACGTCAGTGTGATGGGTAGTTTGCACGTGGCGATGTAGATTGTCGCCACAAGCCCATTATTTAAGAAGGAGCTGTGTTGTCATATTTCTATGATAAGCCGTCCATCATGTTTTATCGAATGAAATTATTCATTTGATAAAACATCAAAAAACTCACGCTGTATTTAAAAATGGCACATAAAAGTTTAGACATTTCTATTAAAATCCAATATCTCACATAAAGGGAAGTAGAATTTTCTTGAATTTGAATATGAAGGTAAAATAGTGAAGATGCATTGTAAAAATGTTTCGTAAGACGACGTGCACTGTACTGTGGAATGTAGGGTGACCATCATGACAAGAGATTTTTTAAAAAGGAAGTTTTTTATTTTAATAAGAGCCAAACAATGTGTTTTCATCACAACAACGATATTTACAGCACATTGCATATACCGGACATTTCTATGCGACGCTAAGTTGTAACCTGTCAAATGTTTCACATATTTAGGTCATGTACTGAATGAAAAACACTTAAAGTTGATGATGACATTAAAAAACAAAGGCGTTTGCTCGCTGTCAAGAGTAATATGCTGGCACGACGATTTGCGAAATGTTTAAATACGGTGATAATCACGCTGTTGAACGCACACTGCCGGAAACTTTACACCTGTGCCCTATGATAAAAATACACGCAACGTGTTTATAACATATTGCGTTTTAAACATAAATGCATACTGGGTCTGCCTTGGCGATGTAGTGCGTCCGGTATGTTTACCGAAAGCAGGTTAGATGACTTTTACGCAATCTTAAAGGTCGCAGGCCTCCTAAATGAACCGCATAAATCTGACAATGGAATATTGAGGGCCATTAATATTGCAGCTCAAATAATACTTGTCTAAGGCTTAGTTGTAATATTGTTTTTTTTTTTGTTATATATAATTAAATAATATAATTTAGATAATATATAATTATAAATAATAATTATAATTTATAATTAATTCATAATCAGCCGTGCGATTCTGTAACTATCTCACCGTGAAAACTTGGGTGAAGTGAGCGTGGAGTGAGTCGTCAATAGTGTCAATCCCTAGCATCAGCATGACTCACAGCTCACTCTAAGCTCACTTCACCTTAGTTATCACGGTGAGATTTTTCCAGAATCGACCGGCTGCTGGTGTAAATTCTACAACATGTAACGTTAAATGCGCAAAACCTCAGACACCCCAACTGATTTTTAATTCAATTGACCTATTTCAGGGAGAAAATAAGTCATTAAAAAAATTGTAAAGGTTTTATGTGCTGTTTTAGTTTTACTGGCCATTCTGATCGTTTCTTGCGTCTGCGACGACGCTTCATCGAGGGAGGAGTCGTCACCGGGCCGCTGCGCCGCGCTGACATTGGCTTGCTTGACCTATTAATAAATAGACATGGCAACGTTTTTAATGAAGATTTTTTGAAAAATGTGACTTATATTAAAAAGTGGTTCAATTAATTCTGCTCGTTATTCTGATCAAACTATTTTCAGGTTTTGCGCATTTAACGTTACACGTTGTATATGGGTGTATTCCTGAAATAAAAACCGACCAAGTGCGTGCCTGACCACGCACAATGAAGGGTTCTGTAGTTGGAATGAATTTATCCAAAGAACAAACTTAACATTGTAGTTGAAAATCATGTTCTCCCATACATTGCAACTGCAAATGTAAGTTGGTCGACTATTACTCGTAAACTTGTAAAGCCTACTTAGCTGTGATAGTTTTCATTTCAACTCCGTTGCAACCGTTAATTTTTTCACATATCCAGTAGCAACCAATATTAGCACTTTAAAGCTTAATACTTCACAAACGGATCCCTAAATCGAAAAAATGGTTTCACAAACCCGCAATTTTTTTGAAAAAAAAAACTTTACTTTTTACCACTTTGTTGGCGTGATTAATATGTATATCCATGCCAAATTACAGCTTTCTAGTACTTAGAGTCTCTGAGCTAAGCTATGGAGGGACGGACAAACAGACTTGGCGAAACTATAAGGGTTCCTTGTTGACTACGGAACCCTAAAAATGATTTGATTTTATCAACAATTCCTGTACCAGAGTGGCCTACTAATTATCTATGGTATTTTCTTAAAGTATCTGAAGAAAGGGTAAACAAACACTGTTCAGCAGGCTGGGTAGTTGCGTAACACACTATCAGTGGTAATGGCTTTCATTTTGACAGTTCAACAACATTCATTGCAGGCCTGTTGGTTTAGTGGTCAGTGGCCCTGACTACTGTACGCAAGGTCGTGGGTTCGATTCCCACCCAGGACAAATGTTTGTGTGATGAGCACGATCATTTGTTCTGTGTCTGGGTGTAATTTATCTATGATATGTATGTATTTAGAAATATATATGTATGTTTATCAGTTGTCTAGTACTCATAGCACAAGCTCTGCTTAGTTTGGGACTAGATGGCGTTGTGTGAAAATTGTGAAATATTATTATATTATTATTATTATTCATTGCGTTGTAGAGCAGATAAACTTTTTTAACATATAAAGCAATGGATTACCAATATTCTTCAAAATTATTCAGATTGTGATTGACGGTGGGGTGCAGGTTAAATTCTTACGCAATCACTCAAGTGAAAGTTAAATGTTCACATTTTTATCAGATACTTTTCGAGCTATGGTTGAATCCCAGGTAATGAGCACGTGTCTATTGCCATTAAAAGGGTACAAAACGCTGTGAGTTGCCTCTGACATTTTGATCCGAAAATCCAAGAAAACGCTAAGGAATCGGTCATGCGAACACCAAACTAATGACACAAACACACACCAAAAACCAAATTTCGAATAGGTATGTCAGGGAGATTTTTTTTTTTTGCAGATTGACTACCAATGAAATGGTGACACGGCAAATCGACGCAGGGGGAAATTCGGTTAACAATTAATTTCCCTGATTTTACAAAGCAAAAAAAGTACGGAAAAGATTACTTTGTGTAAACCATTCAAACGTTTTCTTCCTGATTTAAATCTACCCAAATTGCTATATAATTGAAAGATTTCATTACAGTTTAAATCCCGAGCCGATTTCGTGACGAAATTAAACAACCTCAAAGGGTGGGAAATAACCAATTTTTATCCAAAAAAAAAGATAGCCTCGCCAAAAGCGGTGTTGACCGTGGCCAAAATTGAAAGTCTCCAGAATTTGTAAAAGTTAATTAACTTTTTAATTAAAAAGGAAAACAATCTTTACAAATGGATTTGGAAGGTATTGAACTGAAAGTAACAAATATGCCGAATCGATTACGATGTAAATTGTTTATTCCAAAGATCTTTTGCTCAAAGAAAAAAGGTGTCCAGTTGGTTTTTGTCAAATATTTTCACAAATAAGAATGAGCAATGTCTGCTGAAGCCTGCAATATTTAATGCCAACTATCTATTCTACCTTTGTATCTATACTGTTAGTATACATAGACGAATGTTAATGTTCAAAAGTGCCTGTAATTGGTTTACTTGAAATAAATGCTTTGAGTTTGAGTTAATTATTTACTTATTTTTTTTATTACATGTACTAAAAAAAACATTAACTCTACGGACACCAATGAGGGATTAATATCTTTCGAATGCATTAGCAAGCCTCCCAAGGTCTTCTATTAATTGATTCGCACGAGCGGTACCCATATCAGCTGTAGCAGATCCCTACAATTTGATCAGGTGTTACAAAAACTTCTTACGCCCCTCATTTTAGTGGAATTTGGGAGGCCGGTGTGAAATCGGCTAAGTACCATATCAAACGTGTGATGGGCAGTTACCATTTAACTTTTGAAGAGCTGTCTACGCTATGTAGAATCCATTCTGAATAGTCCTAGTAGTATCCTCCTCGCCTGATGATCTTATTTGCCTTACCCCTGGTCACTTATTGGCCGGCCCCTTACTGCTCTTCCATCACCTCAGACGCCTCAGACGACCGCAATTTCAACAATCTACAACGCTACCAACCCAAACGCGCCATACGTTTGATACCAGACACAAAAATGCAATACCTACGGGTATTACATTTTTGTACGGGTATTGTAGGTACCGGTATTTCACTATGGGGCTTATATGCTTGTATTCAAATTCAATCTGACAGGATGAAACGTTTGCTCTTAATAAATTAATAGAACGCAAGGGCGAGGAATTTAAGATTTCAGCAGTGTTACGTGGGATACTGGTAAAAAAATGTACAAATTCTTGAGTAACTTCTTTAATAATAATAAAAATAAAATAAAATGTTTATTTTTCTTCCACAAATAACACTTATTAACTAAAACTTTTTAAAAAAAATTAGAGAAAAAAATAATAATAATAATAATAACAATACTTAATTATGATTTAGGACAATGTTCATTTGTGGGAGACTGGTGCCTAAACTAAGCCGTGACTTGTATTTCAGGTCACCAGGGAAGTGCTTCTGAGACCACGCGAAGTCTCTAGAGCGAAATCATTGTTATGTCTTTAATTCCGGTTACCCTCGTCATTGATAATTTTCGAAATCGTCTTTATTTTAGTATCGGCTGATTTGATCTTGTTGCTAATATACAAAGCTTTAGTTACCTTGCAGGTACTTACAAGTTTTAGAATAGGTAGCAACGTATAAATTATTAAAAGCGTCAAAATCAAAATCAAAATCAGAAGTCATTTATTCAAACTAGGCTGAGAATCAGCACTTTTCGAACGTCAAAATTACAAAAGACAGTCCCCCAAAACGACCGCCCTTCACCACTTCCTAGTGCTTTCGCTGGGAAGAAGAAGTGGCGCAACAAACTCCCCAGCAGCACAGCTGTCTGTTCAGTTAGAAAATACTTGACTGAATACAATACAAGGCATGCAAAGTAATTAACATTACGAGACACAGAACCCTAAATTAAGTTATTTGCCATATGTCAGCTAGCAACGCCAATATACCAAGAAATACAATAAAAAACTATACGTACTCAAGTCGTACGTACTCGTGTCAGAGTTAATATAAGGCTTAAGGCCTTACAGCTCAAACAATTTTTCCCTACTTTTCCTAATACCCTTAGTAGCCCAGTCACTGTACAAAAAATTTAGACACATAGTTTTAGTTTTCTTTTTTAAAGTGTTTTTGAACTCGGTACGCACTACCGAAAAGAACTCCTGATGTAATTCATTTGCATTGTTTTTAATATAGCCTGGTACACTAAGCTTACTTACTAAGTTATTATTAAATCCATTTAGATTGCTCGGTGTTTTTTGTCATTCAATTTCTCAATAAGCTTATCAAGTACTTATTAAATCCATGCAGCAGGCAACCTTCGAAATCTAAATTTTAACAATGTCTGTGGTTTTTTCAATTTCGGTAGAAATCTGTTGCTAGGCAACCATCAAGACACTTTGAACCTGACATCAAGCATCTGGGCTATGCATCTGGGCAATATTTACAATGTATTAGAATGTACTCTGTGGGCAATATTTAATAGTCAATATTTTATAGCTTGAGTACGAGGCCTTTAACTACGTTGTATATTTTATCTCTTTTTTTATTATTATTATTATTTTTTTTTATTTATAACGCGTGTTTTGTTTGTGCAGAATAGACGTTTTTTCTTTCTTCTTTCTTTTCAAGAGCTATCTAACTACAGTCCATTCGCAAGTGTTTTACATCAGATTTTGCATTACCGTCAAAATATTCTCATTCTTATTAAGGTTGCTGTTGTCAGAGGTAAAGTAACTGTGAAGGGACTGTAGCATTCTACGCATTACCTTATTAAAAACACACAATTTTTTTTTTAAACGAATGTTGTTCGTCCTAATATTTCTTAAGCATAGTCCCCCTACCCCGGACAGGGTTGTTGATGCGAGAATATTGTTAGCACAGGTATGCCCGGGATCTGCCGGACAATAGGCCGCGTTTGAACTCATGTGGAGACCTAAACTGACTTCTGCGATTTTTTTTTTATACTATTGGCGGGAGGGTTTATATTTGTATTCCGTTTTGGGAGTAAACAGATTTTGATTTTGGAATTTTTTAAACGAAGTTCTTTAACGCGGATTGTGGTAGGAGTAAACTGGAAATCGTCACGTAACGAAAAAGCGTTATTACCTCCATGCGATTTCCTTAGATAGATTTCATGGTTTTGTGAGATCAAAATGAAAATCCAAGATGGCGGCTGTGAATAAATTTGTCGTGGGTGTCGTTTTCTTGGTTTTCGAGGGTTCTAAAGTCAATAGTGAGGTCAAAATTAAAATCCAAAATGGCAGCTACGAGAGCTTCGTTCCTGACCTCCGTCAGGAACAAAGTACTCGCAGCCGCCATCTTGGATTTTCCAACCAAATTCCTTCCATGAACTCATATTGAGTATGCCGAATTGCTGCGATTGTGTTTAAATACGTGATAATGGTGGAAATTATAGAATACTAATTGTTTATTTTACGCAATAAAAACCTTTAAAAACTTTAATTTTTATCTTTTTATCACCTTTTAATATCAAGATTAGGTAAGGTGAAAAATCCAGCATAAGCAAAAATCGTGGAAAAGTCTTTATTAATGCATACGAAAACATTTTATTTAATGAATAGACACTTTTATTTGATTTAGGGCACAAAATATTTAAAAACTAAATACCTCGTTCCCTAGACACTTTTGGTGTGTGAAACAATTCATGATTGCTGCATGACTTGTACCTAAGTACAAGTCATGCAGCAATCATGAATTGTTTGATATGATCCATTGAGGAGTTCACTTGTCTAATTTATCCAATCGTTAATAAATTAAACTAAGCTAATTTAGGGGAAAACTCTTTCAAACAAAAAAAGAATCATCCAAATCCGTGTAAATATATTACGAAGTTACGCGGTCAACATACGTACCCATGTACAGACGGCAACACATCAAGCTACTATAATTATAATCTGTCAAATTTCTTTAATGGATTTTCAACTTAATGTATGTACATTAGGTTTAAGGTTGATTGGGAAAATTTGACAGTTTCGGGTAGCTTGATGTGCTGGCGTCTGTACATCTATACTATGAAATAAAGCTGTTGTTTGTGTTTTTTTTTAACGTACTAATTTTTAGAACTACCATTCGGATTTCAAAAATTAATTTTGCATTTGATAGCCCGATTCTTGAAGATTTATCTATTTAAAATCATACTGCGAGTATTAGGAGCCGAACCAAAAAAAAAAGTCAGTAAGAACGCTAAGTATTAGCGCGGGTGGACGATGCGATGCGAGGCGGTGTGTCAGGGGCACAAGAACTTCCACAGGCACAGGATGTATATCCTCGAAACCGGCGAGATCCTCACAGGCTTATATTAAATGACGTGCCAAGACTGGCTAAATACAGTAAAAGTTGTTTAGCCATGTGTGTTCGTATATACAGGGTGTTTGGCAGAACGTTGAACATACGAAAATGGCGGATAGGTGGGGTCATCTGCTACTTACTCAGCCCTAATTCATTTGGCCCTGGCCCCCTGGATATTCTTTAAAAATTTTATTTGCTTTCTTCTACTTTCACCACTTTCTTAACTTTAAAGTGTAATTTTTATTAAAGATGGGTAAAACAGGCATTTTTTTTTTATTTCTACATTGTAACACTTTAAAGTTAAAAAAAGTGGTGAAACTAGAAGAAACCAAAAAAAAAATTTTTTTTTTTAATTTAGAGTGCGCCAGGGCCAAATAAATTAGGGCTGAGTAAGTAGCAGATGACCCCACCTACCCACCATTTTCGTATGTTCAACGTTCTGCCAAACACCCTGTATAATAAAATTCCGAATGATTTTAAAACTTTAGATATGAGATTGTTTAAGAACAAACTACATGTATGGTTGAACAATAAGAATTTTTACAGCATTAAAGAATTTACTGACGGGAAACATTTGTGAACGTAACACAACATTTGCATGCTATGATAATAAGCAAAACATGTATGTATGACCTATAATGACCTTAAGATCTTTATACACCATGTTTTACGCAAATAAATATTATTTCTATTTCTATGTCTATTTCACGCGGACAAAAACGCGGGCAGTCGCTAGTTAAAGAAAAAATATGCACAGCACAAACTCCTCATTTTATAATCGGTTAAAAAAAGGTTAAATCAGTACCATACTTTTTCTTTGTGACATTTTGGTACGAGATCGGCCCATCAAAATATTATGAAAAACCATTTTGACGTATATTTTCTTATTTTCTAATCATAAAATTTATTTTTCATGGCTAACTTACAGATATACACGGAGTATAAGATATGTTATCGTCCCATATTGCGAATGGCTGCGATGCTATTGTCCGTAAATCCAAATGTGACTTTTCATATTCCAATAAGATATTACGCAGACGAAAAAAAAAACACGGCACCACCAGCGCTAAAGCCGATAGACCCTCGAAGAGTCTTTAAAATATATCGATTTCCAGGAATACTCGCGAAAGAAGAGACAAAGATTCAATCTTATGAACTCGACGTCTCCAAATGCGGACCCATGATTCTCGATGTTTTGATAAAACTAAAGGATATGGATCCAACACTCACTTTCAGGAAATCATGCAGGGAAGGCATATGCGGCTCTTGCGCGGTCTGCCTCCAAGGACAGAACTGCCTGGCCTGCATCACGGCAGTCCCTCCGGCAAAGACCATCACTATCTACCCGTTACCGCACATGTACGTCGTCAGAGACCTGGTCGTGGATATGACGCACTTCCTCCAACAATACGACAGCATCCGGCCATATCTTGTGAGGAGGACTGGACCGTCGAAGATAGGGAAAGTTCAGTTGCTAATGAGTGATCCAGACTGGCAGGTGTTTGTGGGTCTTTACGAATGTGTTTTATGTGCCTGTTGTTCGACTTCATGTCCCAGCTACTGGTGGAATGGCCGCAGGTTCCTAGGTCCTGCTGCATTGCTGCATGCGTACAGGTGGGTCATGGACCCCAGAGATGAGGACACAGTGCAACGGTTGTTCGACTTACGTGACGACTTTAAGGCTTTCCGCTGTCACACCATTCTGAATTGCACCTTAGCGTGTCCTAAGAGCCTGAACCCTGGTCAAGCTATTGCTAGATTGAAGAGATTAATCTCTGGTCTGGACAAGAAACCCAAGCCTCAAATGGATCCCTTGGGAGAAGGCGGTGCCTCTAGCAGCTCATTGGAGGCATGTATCGCAAGCAAAAAGACCTTTAAAAAATGAGTTTTATTTTTATTTTTTATTTTGATACCTATTGTTTAAAAAGTTTTCTAGTTATTTCTACAACGTGTAACGTTAAATGCGCAAAACCTCAGACACCCCAACTGATTTTTAATTCAATTGACCTATTTCACAGAGAAAATGAGTCATTAAAAAATTGTAAAGGTTTTATGTGCTATTTTAGTCTTACTGGCCATTCTGATCGTTACTTGCGTCTGTGACGACGCTTTACCGAGGGAGGAGTCGTCACCGGGCCGCTGCGCCGCGCTGACATTGGCTTGCTTGACATATTAATAAATAGACACCGCCACGTTTTTAATGATTTTTTTTTTAAATGTGATCTATCTTAAAAACTGGTTCAATTAATTCAGCTCGTTATTCTGATCAAACTATTATCTGGTTTTGCGCAATTAACGTTACACGTTGTATATTTTTGTTCGATCTATTACTAAAAGCTGTATGAGTCACCTCACTGGGACGCCATAGCGGCGCAACCAGCACCGCGCACCCTAATTGCGTAACACACATTCTCAATTTGAATCATTTTGAAACATATTGCTAATACATTGCTCCATATGTTCGAAATATGTGTCTGCTCACCAACGTAAATAACGCAATGAATGTTGTTGAACTGTCAAAATGAAACCCATTGCTACTAATAGTGTTTGCTAGTGTGTTACGCAACTAGCCTGCAGGACTCGCTGCCAAATAAATTCATACTCGTTGATCCTGGTGGTTTTCCGCAGATCGAAGTAAATAGGTACCAAGAGACGTGAACCTCGATCACAGTGCAATGGCCGTTTGGTATTTTTAAATTAAACATTGTACGCACTACTGTTCGTTTTTCTTACATAATATAATAAAGCCACATTATGGCCCATGAGTCGGCACACTAATCTTACTCGTTTACGTAGAGCTTGTCATATATTTTTCTTGGTTGGCAACAAGAGACCTTGACCTTGAATAAGGGCGACTGAAACATCTTAGCTGGGAACCTATCAATCAGTCCTCAACACCATCAATCATATAAACTGATGTATTGATTCTACATGACGCCACAAACTTTGAACTGACGATATCATCACATTCTGCAACGGAGTTTGAACGCTTTCTTGAAAGGAATAGAGTTGATTTTCTGTAGCTGCCTCAGTGCAATCGTTTGGCCATAGATATAAAGATGTTTTTCGCCGAAATCAAACCTGCTTCGTGGTTATAAATGTGGGGACAAGCTAATTCTTCTTGGGATATTCGTATTGATCATTCTTATAAGGTGAAGGAGCGGATCACTAGTTAACTGCCGACAAACTGTCCTGCACTGCCGACAAACTGTCCTGCAGTTTGGCAGAAGATCTGTGTATTCCCATCTGTGTACTCTTTTGTTGAAATAAATAAATAAAAAAAATAAAATAAAAACTAATAAAATGAACATTGTCAAAATACATTGAAAATACGTGATGCTGCTTTCCCCCAAAAAAACTATTCTCCGCAGCGTCTGCAATGACGTTTTATTATAAACTATTTTCTAACAATGTATTTTTAATAAACTACCAGATTGTTTTAAAACTCTTAACTTTAGGACATTTAAATCTAAATTATTCAATTATCTCTTATGTAAATGCTACTACTCGACTAATGATGATGAAGAATGAAATGAAAAGTTTAAGTCAACTTTTATTTATTTATTTTATTTACGTAAATCTTACCTACACTACCATTACAGATCTGCGATCCAATGCGGTAGAGTGGCCTTACATGCTAAATCCTTAATCTACATCATTCATTTATCATTTTCATTTCATTCTTCATCACGAATATTAGTTACTATTATCTCTTTGGCTTAATTTAATCTTTTTGACATTTCCATTCCTAATAATTCTCAGTTTGAATGCTATCCTAATTTATTTAATTCAATGTTATATCTAACAAACTAACCAAAACCCTGAAAATGTATTTTCACGCTGGAAACGGCAGAATAGCAATATTCTGACAAATAAACGAACTATTACTATTACAAATTGAAACAGCCATTCTGTCATGTGTTGAAGAATTTTTGGAGAGCTGATGTTAAGCTAAGATTACAGAACTATTGCCTATTTTATTTATTTATATATACTGTATTGTACACCACAAAAACTACCATTTTACTTAGGTTGCTGACGATATATTCTACTAGTGGCCCACCCCAGCTTCGCACGGGTGCAATGTATTTTCGAATTTCCGAAATGTTCTTTCATACAAACCTGTGTCCTGGCAATACCAAACACCAAACACAACAAAAAAATAATTATCCAATTTGGTGCAGTCATTTGGAAATCATGCGCGTACAGACGTTTCGGCTACTTTGTTTTATATCTCCTTGATTCAAAAGTATTGAGCCCTTTCGTATTTTTTAAAATAAAATACATATTTTTTAATCATCATTATTATCATTATTTATTCATTATATTATCATTATGTCCATCGAAGTGTGCCCTTTATATACCCTTTCTCCCACCACGAACCGGACAGTTCTAGAAGAATTCAGATATTTCAAGAAAATGGCTCAATACTTTTGAATCAAGGAGATATTATGTAGGTAAGGATGGAGCCAAAACAACTAGAAGCCATGAAGGAGGCCTTTGCCCAGTACTGGTCTGACAGTGACAAAAGATAATTGTCACTCTGAATTCATTCTAGAAGATTGCTTCATTTCTATGGTCTTGCAATTCATAGACTGGGTGACAGGAATATCGACGCACAAACTGTAACCTGCCGGTTGATTCTGTAAAAATCTCACCGTGAAATCATAAGTGAAGTGAGCTTGAAGTGAGCAGTGTCAATAGTGTTAATCCCTAATGACAGCTCACTCCACGCTCACTTCACCCAAGTTTTCACGGTGAGATGGTTACAGAATCGCACGGCTGTAACTATGAATTCAGCACATAATTCTAAACCCCTAAGGGCGAATTTCACCAAACTTTCATACCAAGAATAAGTCTTATCCTGAGAATAAATTTTGATTTTTTGACAGTCTTTCCATACTAGAAATGTCAGAAGTCAATTTTAATCCACGGATAAAAGATATCTGACTTTGGTCAAATCAGCCCTAAGCGTAGAAATTTTTCAACGCAGGGAGGTTCAGATTTAAAGCTCGTACAGACAGGCGCGACGCGACGGCGCGACGCGATTCTGCGATATATATCCGTAGAATAATTTCTATGGAAACGCGCGCGACAATTCACACAGGGGCGATCTGTCGCGCCGCAACATGGTTGCGCCGCGACTCCAATTAGATCATTTTGTATGGCGACGCGGCGATATCGCGGCGATATTCGCGCAGCGGCCGCGACGCCATACAAAATATTCCTTTTGTATGGCGACGCGGCGATATCGCGGCGATATTCGCGTAGCGGCCGCGACGCCATACAAAATATTCCTTTTGTATGGCGACGCGGCGATATCGCGGCGATATTCGCGCAGCGGCCGCGACGCCATACAAAATATTCCTTTTGTATGGCGACGCGGCGATATCGCGGCGATATTCGCGTAGCGGCCGCGACGCCATACAAAATATTCCTTTTGTATGGCGACGCGGCGATATCGCGGCGATATTCGCGTAGCGGCCGCGACGCCATACAAAATATTCCTTTTGTATGGCGACGCGGCGATATCGCGGCGATATTCGCGTAGCGGCCGCGACGCCATACAAAATATTCCTTTTGTATGGCGACACGGCGATATCGCGGCGATATTCACGCAGCGGCCGCGACGCCATACAAAATATTCCTTTTGTATGGCAACGCGGCGATATCACGGTAGCGGCCGCGATTCGCGTCGCTCTAGTGTGAAAGGTGTTGCGGCGCGATAATATCGCAGAATCGCCCCGCGCCACGTCGCGCGATATGTTGCGCCAGTCTGTACGAGCCTTTATGTACGCCGTTGTGCGACGATGTCTCAGCCAGCACAGGGCGGCTGGGCTCTGATTTCGTTTTGATAACCGACGAAAAATTTCTACGCTAGTCTAGGAACGTGTTGAATTTATGGTCAGGGCTCTGAACCGGTTTAAAAAGAGCGGTTAATTTCGATGAAATACCGGTAAATATATCGTTCCCTAATTAACCGGTTAAACAAGTGAACTGTTCATATGTAACCCAAATGACAAAGGTTACCGGTTACATAAGCACAAACGGTTTTGACACCCAAATTAACCGGTTAATTCCGTAAGTCGTAAATATTTTTCGTCTACTTTTTTAACACTTCCAACAAGTTATAGTGACATTAGTACATTTAGTACCCCAGAAAACATTAGGAAAAAAAATGTTTGATCTGAGGACGTCAAATACAACCGGAGAACTTAAATGGTGCGGGTAGATTCATGTTGCGACTTGCTTAGTTAGGGGGCGGGGGGTGTTTAACCGGTTAATTTTCACTTTCAAAACCAAAATTCATGAAAAACCGGTTTCCCGCAAAAACCGGTAAAAACCGGTAAAGTGCAAACCTTAACCTAAATCGATTTCGGTTTGGGGTCAATGACCGTAACCGGTTAAGAATTTCAACCGGTTTCCGAGCCCTGTTTATGGTTTCAGTTTGCGCGCCGATCATAGATGTGCACCCTGTATTTTTTTAAAGTCCAGCTTTCCTAGCAATGTTTTCTTTCACAATAAATGTTCACTATAATAAGCCACAGTTAATAATAACTGACCTTTATTAACAACTAACTCGCAGACAGACAGTGATCTCTAGGATTACGCACGTAACAGATTAGGTGTACATACGTACACTAAGTGAAATTGTGTGCCCAGAGAATTCTCTAAAGGTCACCAGGAGCATTCGCCTGTAATGTAGCATTTCAAATTCGATTTGGAGCATTACATTACAATACTACCTCCCTGACTGATGAGCATTCGCGTGTAATGTAACATTATATATTCGACTTTGAGCATTACATTACAATACTACCTCCCTGACTGACGAGCATTCGCGTGTAATGTAACATTACAGATTGCGGGGCGGCGAGCGCTCTGCGGCCCGCCGGACACATTTAGTTATAAGTGGTGCGCATTGATGTTACAAGTTGTATCAAGGTATTACACATTGTATCATTACAAGGTGCGCATTGTAATGTTCGGTTCTCCTCCTTCACTAATTTAATACTCGTTTTGTATCATTACAAAGTGCGCGCTGTAATGCTCGATTTTCCTCCCTGACTGATGTAATGCTTGAATCTGTAACGTTACATTACAGGCGAATGCTGCTGGTGAGGGAGCACCTTTACGTGGGGCGTGCAAGACATCCTCGACACGCCGTGACAGTTAACACGTGTTGGATAGAAGGGTAAGTCTGTTCTGCCGGTCGATACTATAAAAATCTCACCGTGAAAATTTGCGTGGAGTGAGCTGTCAGTGTCATCCCACTGATGCTAGCGATTGACCAAGCAAACATTTACAATCATAATCTAGATTTTATGCTAATTCTATTGATCATTTTATATCATTTCAAAGCTAGTATTTTAGTTGGCAAAACATTACTATTTTGTGGGGTTTTAAAATAAAATAGCAAAACAGACACTTAGAATCTCTATGTGTTTTCTTTTTTTCCTAGACTAATCCTTATATAGCGATGTTTAGGCAACTAAAATACTAGCTTTGCAATTATATAAAATGATCAATAGAGTTATCATAAAAAGTATTACTAAAATCTCGATTATGATTGTAAATGTTTGCTTGGTCAATCCCTAGCATCAGTGGGATGACAGCTCACTCCACGCAAGTTTTCACGGTGAGATTTTTACAGAATTGAGAGAGTTATTTATTATTTCGTCAATAACACCACAACTTGTCATAATTAAAAAAAAAAATACTCGTTTACCTTCTGCAACCCATTTTTTCTCGTGTCCCTGAAACGACAAAGAAAAGCTCTGTTCAGTGATCGATGTTCTTGCGCACATCACTCTTCATGAGCCGCGTCGCCCGCGCCAATTATTGCTACAAAGATATTAATAGCCCGCTATTGGATTACCTCGTAATGAATGGGATTGGGCCTTATTTATTAGAATAATGAGATTTATGAGAAATTGGCAGGGATAGGTATAACCTATATAATTTTTGATAATAATTAATCACTACATACACGTATTATAAAACAAAATCCCACCTCCGCGTCTGTTTGTCTGTCGCAATGCAATAAACTCAATAACTACCGAACGGATTTTCATGCGGTTTTCACCAATAGAAGTTCATTAAGGTTTTGTGTAAATATGACGAAGATTGATTAAGATGTCGGAATAAATCGTGCCGACTGGGAGCTTTACTGGCGTGCGTCACGTAATACATCGGATGAAGGACATCATTCAAGTGTCGAATATTTTATAAGTACCCAAAAATTAAAGTGCCGTCCAGAAAAAAAAGGACTATTTTCTTATGGGAAATAACATCTTGAGCATTTTTTACTATTACAGCGAAAGTTTAAAATTAACCCCCGGCTGCTATTTGAGATTGAAAATGCCAAAAATTATATTTTTATAACATATTTTCAGATTTTCCTCTATGCTATCTTCGGAGATAGGACGGTTTTTTTTTACATTTTTCATCAAAAGTCGAAAATTATGCGGCTTAAAATAAAAAGCAAAAATATGTGAGAATGTGCAAACAGTGCTCTTTCATATGATATCCCACATGCCCTAGTAGCCCCACTTCGAATTTTTAAGACCCCCCTTTCAGTCCCTGTTGCAAAAAAAAATATTTCTTTCTTATTTGCAAAATAGTTGGGCAAACTTCATCTTAAACTTTTCCAAATTTCAAGTTGTTAGTATTCGTACATACATACGACACGGCATTACTGCTTACGAATCAGAGATCCCGAAAGCTCCACTGCATTTGCAGATGAAGTTTAAGGTAAAAGTGGTTAGTTAGCTTGCTTGCGACAAAAGATCTCGAACAATTCGAGATATTCCACTCAGAACACCGATTTCAAAAGCACTTGACGAGCCGCACAACGTGAGCACTTCCATTAACCGCACTAAAACAATTTTTATAAGTGCGGTTCGGTGGCACATTTTTTTTGCAGTCCCCGAACGGCACCTATTTTTTTTTTTTTTTTGTTCAAGGCAAGGCATTATCAAGCAAAACATATCAATGCAAATAGTAGTTAGGAAGCAGAAGTAGAGATAAATAATAAAAAACAATAATCACGTAGATTTTACAAATTTTCTCAACATTCATTACCGTCAAACAAGCCAACTTTGCCAATCAAGGTATCTTTGCCCTAAAAGCAATTTTTAAGCAAATCCGCTAATATAAGAAACAATTTTAGTTTTATGGCAATATTTATTATTTGGGTGGAAAGTTGATTATATTTGTGGCAAAACTATCTAACGCATTCGTTCCAAAGTTCATTTAGTAACTTGTTAGAACTTGTCGAGTGCGGGGTATGTTTTTGCGGGCAAATTTCCTAAGGAAAGTGTTTGTGGATTTTACCTCATGGCGAAAACACAGGTAAGTGTATTTACTGTATGTTATAGAATATCAGTTGTTGAGTATTTTAAATATAGTTTCATTATTCAGGACTTTATAAATCAAAACTTTTAATGATGGGCAAAGTTACCCTAAACTATTCAGACCCTTCCATGCCAACATTGCCCGTTATCAAAAAGCACTCAGGGTTGTCACTTTTAGTTATTTTGTAACAAGTTGAATTAACGCAAAACCACAGAAAAAAAACATCAAACACCTCAATTACATATTTCTTAACTAACGGCTTTAAAATAAAGTACTTAATTTCTTATGTTATAAAATATATTAGTACAGACGCCAGCACATCAAGCTACTACAATCTGTCAGATTTCTTTAATAGATTTTCAACTTTAGAGCTAACGCATAAGGTTCAAAGTTGATTGGGAAAATCTGACAGTTTCGGGTAGCTTGATGTGCTGGCGTCTGTACCTAGTGCTATTGATGTATAATTTATACAGGGTGAAATTTTAATCACCATTTTCCTTTTAAGGGGTCATTGTACTCATCATTAACTCATCACAAAAAATCAGCTGTTCCCTACATTTTCACGAGTTATGCGAACATAAATGTAGGGAACAGCTGATTTATTTTTCACGATTACAGGTTTGGCTCCATAGTAAATGTTGTACATAATGATGAGTGCAATGACCCCGTAAAAGGAAAACAGTGATTAAAATTTCACCCAAGTTTCAAGTGAAGAAGAAAATAAAATTGTGAGAGTCTTGCAAGCTTCTAGTGATTTTGGATCCCCCCTAACTAAACTCGATCTAAAGTTATTGGTGCATGAATATTTAAGAAAAAAATCTCTAGAGTAAAAAAGTGAAAATAACATTTATTTAATCATTTTACTGGAATGTGACAACCCTTAAAATCTTAAACCGTTTGTTGGGCCTTGTATGGAAAAGGGCACTAACCGCTAGGTAACATTGCCCACTGTTTTTATCACGAAAATATTTAAACTACAAACAGTATTTTAAAACTTAGGTTAAGATTGCCTTAAATTATAGTCGTGGTGCTTTCTACGTATTTATAAGAGCTGGATTTGCGTCAAAAATCGAAGTGGGCAATGTTGGCTAAAAGTCCGGATTATTTTGCCCACCATCAAAATCGAACAAATCTTGGTTTAAATTTAAATTTTTTAAATATTTTACATAGCAAATGCGTGCATATGGTCATATAGTTGTAGTAAATGAAAAAATATACTTAAGTCCTATAGAAAAAACTTGTAATATATTCGATTTTCTTAAAAAAACGGGCAAAGTTGGCTTGTTTGACGGTAATTTTAAATAAACAAAAAAATCCCATTAGCAAACAACCACTAATTTTAATATTCATGTACAAATTCAAATAAATAACGACAAATAGCAAATAGTGACGATCACCTCACAACCTTTCCGTTCAAGAGCATTCGCCTAAATCCCAATATTTATTTCATCCTTCAATAAATCATTATCCAAATAAAAACCTGCCGTAAACCGGAATGTATTAAGAAAACTCAAACGTAAATCGTGCGCACGCAGTCGTCTGAATGATTTATGAAATCCTGACGGCACCCTAATTTATCACCTGTTAATCTGAAACGAAAGGTGTTCCTCGTCCGTGAGTAATTAGGCCAAGGAAATTACTAGCCTGACCAGTGGCTTTATATTGTTCCCTTCGAATTAAAAGGTCTTAAATAGTTGGTTTTTTAATGTGGTTTTGGATTTTTCGGATTTTATGTTGGATGATTTTTTTTTTTCATTTCAAACGATGTTGGGAACGACCAGGTAAACAAACGAACACAGCAAAAGCCGTTATAACTTATCATACGAGGGCTTCTAAACGGGCCATGTTTTACTGCAATTTGTGGCTGCAATATAGTGGCCGGAAACATTTTAGGTATGGTCATATATGGCCTATTATTGTTCGCTAGATTGCCAGACGATCGCCAAGCGATCGATTTAAGTGCAATATTGCCCAGCTAGTTCTATTATTGTTTCAATCGCTCTTTATTATTATGGCATAGTGCATCTTTTTTAATCTTTTTTCCGATTTTGTTTAAAAGAAACTCGAAGTCACCCTTCGACATGCTAGTAAAATTTTTAAATAATTTTTTATCAAGGCTTATTTCTTGATTCAAATTATCTAAGGATTCACGCCTATTTAGGTAAGGTCGAATCCACAATCTTTTTTATTTTTTTTTTATTTTAAAACAATATAAGTCGCTGCGACAAGTGTGATTTCGTCAGCCATTGCTGCCGATGTGAGTAGCCCGTTTAGGAGTCTGCATCATGAGCCATACTATTGCAGTCATATTGCAACACATGGCCCAGCCATAGAATTGCTCGACCATCAATAAGACATCAAGACGGCACGGTTGGCGCAGTGGTTAAGCGATTGACTGCTGCGCTGCGTGTCGCGGGTTCGATTCCCGCACGGGACAAATATTTGTATGACCTACATGTATTTGTTCCGAGTCTGGGTGTTTTTCTATCTATAATATGTATGTATTTACAAAAAAAAAAATTGTATATAAGTAGTTTATCAGCCATCTTGTTACCATAACACAAGCATTAGGTTGCTTAGCTTGGGACAGATGGTGCTGTGTGAAATGTCCAGGGATTTATTATTATTATTATTATTATTATTATCAATAACAATACAATATTTTTGTAATGGCCAAGCAATTAGTTGCCAATAGTGCAGCCACAAATTGCAGAAAAACGTTGCCCGTTTAGACGCTCCCTACCAACATGTCTGTCATCCTCTAATGATTCGGCCATAGACAATAGAGGATGGACCGCGCGATCCACTCAGAAAATTGTCCACTTTGTTAGAAAGGGACAGTGCGATGATACTCCGCTGCTCTGTCTCTCTCTGTAGGTTTGTAGTTATGATCCGCACCTACAGAGTTGTGACGTGGACCAATCAGAATTTTAGAAAGAGATAACAACAGGGGAGTATCCGATAGCCGTCTCTCTCACACGTTTTCTGACCATATTTTAGTTACTGCTAGGATAGGGATTGCACAGTCCATCCTCTATGTCTATGGATTCGGCAGAGGTGTAGACGCCAGCACAACAAGCTACCCGAAACTGTCAAATTTCAATCAACTTTACTCATTCAATTTAAATATTTTCGCTCTTAATCAGAACAAAATTAGAAAAATGGCTATCGATTTACTTTCTGGTCATCCTTAACTATGAATGCTTCTTGCTGATGTTATGGTGTGATTTGATTGGTGACTACAAAAGCAATCTGGACGGGAAGCGCTGTCTTGAGTTGGTTTATGTGATTATTCAGGCTTATTTTTATTTTCTTACTGTCCCTTTCTGTATACGTCCGTTTCCCTATTTCTTTTAAAAAGTACCCATTAAAAAAGCGGATAGATTTTGCATGTCATTTATTTCATCAGAAAGTAACTTTCCTTTCTCAAAAAAAAAAGCTGGGGCTCATTTCCAGACTGTGCCTGTTTTTCCTTATTGTCAATATAAAACAATGCAAGTGCAATTTTTCTCCCTCACCCTTACTAGAGTTTTAGTAACTTGATTGCTTTGATGTTCTCATATTCTACAGACATTTTTACTCACAATGCTTATTTGCATCCTAAAACGTAGGTATTACTCGTTGTATTTATCTACGAATGATTTTAGTGTGTTTTCAATGTTTGCGAATAATATATTATTTTGTTCTTGAATGTGTTTACGTCAAAAAGTTTTATCACATGTATGGGACCTCGCCTTTTTGCAGTTCATACTTTAAATATACAGTAACTGGTAATTAGTGACCGATACTTAAACACATGATTGTTTGTACTCATCTTAACAAACAACTGGCGCGTTTAAGTAATAGTCGAACAGTTAGAACTAGTCAAACTTATCTTTAATCAATTTGATTTCTGTTTCTAAACTTAATAGTTACTTGTCAAACTAAAGGCATCTGGCCACCCATAATCACAGCCTCTCATTAAAATCTATACCTACTATTACGTAACGGTGGCGCCATCTGTTAGTAACTTTGAATTACTTGGTAAACGACCACGATTACCTAAGCTGTTGATCGGTTGTTCGACATAACCCTCCGAAGGAATCCATGAAGAAAGACATGGCTGATAAAATTAAATTTATTTAACCGACTGGTTAAATAAATTTAATTTTATCGGTGACCCGTGGCTAAATAATAACAGCCGCACAGGTCCATCGATCAGGTTGAGCTGCGCTTGCCGCGATTGGTCTGTGGATGGGTGACCATCTTTACATACCGAGACCCCTCCGTGCCTCGGAAAGCACGTTAAGCCGTTGGTCCCGGATGTCATTCGTAGATCTTTGACAGTCGTTACGGGTGTCAGAAGCCCGAAAATCTGACAACCAGTCTTACCTAGGGGTATCGTATTACCTATTAACTGGGTTGTGGAGGTCAGATAGGCAGTCGCTCCATGTAAAATACTGGTATTCAGCTGCATCCGGTTAGACTGGAAGCCGACCCCAACATAGTTGGGAAAAGGCAGATGATTATTTATTTCTTAGACAACAATGATCCATATTATGTTAGTGTGTTAAACACAAAAAAAAACTTAAAAGCTATGTTAGAATAGAATAGAATAGAATACTCTTTATTATGTACACCATATAAATACGAAACGGCGATATGTTAGTGTGTTGCAATTGTAAATAAATACTAAGCTATCAGGAAAACAATGTTTACACAAATTCACCGGATGAAATGATTCACTCCTGTGTAACCTGCCGGTCGATTCTGTAAAAATCTCACCGTGAAATCATAAGTGAAGTGAGCACTTAATAGTGTTAATCCCTAGCGAATGACAGCTCACTCCACGTTCACTCCACCCAAGCTTTCACGATGAGATGTTGATGATTTTGTTCACTAACATTTTCAGAATGCTATTAGGACTTGACCGCGTTCCCTCCAATAGCGACGCCGTTTTTCGCCTCACCATAGCGTGAAAGTCAAGAACGCGCGTCTGAGCGAACATGCCAGAGACACTACAAAAGCGCGGAAGCCCCAAAAACATTCTGAAGCGGTTATTGTTGTTTTCCGCGAGTAGCTAGCTCACAGGCTACTTGTGTAGAAGGTCTGGCAGTAAGCCTTAAAGTAATTTTAACCGCCTTATTATAACACGCAAACCTGTGAACCAGGATATTGCTTCTAACAGCAAGAGCCCTACGCTCGCGTTCTATATCTTTAATCTGTCAAATTTCTTTAACCTCTCAAACGTTGAATGTACATATGTCAGCACATCAAGCTACTACAATCTGTCAGATTTTTTTAATAGATTTTCAACCTAATCGTTAAAGTATAAGGTTCTAAGTTGATTGGGAAAATTTGACAGTTTCGGATAGCTTGATGTGCTGGCGTCTGTACACCATGTATAAAGATAACAATAGAATTTCTATTGTGTCTGCTAATTGGCGCGCGACGGGTTAATATGTAGATTTTCAACTTTATGGTTCAAGGTTGATTGGGAATATTTGACAGTTTCGGGTAGCTTAATGTGCTGGCGTCTCAATTTTCATTATCTGCCAGCCACGTCTATGTTCTGCGTTATCGCAAACTCTATAGTAGTAGTACAATAGGAAAAGAGTTCCGGAAAAAGCATATTCTTAAAATTGGAGTTACATAATTCATAATATTTTTTGATCTGCCGGTCGATTCTGTAAAAATCTCACCATGAAATCATAGTTAATTGAAGTGAGCACTTAATAGTGTCACTACCTACCATTACGGAATGACAGAGCTCACTTCCCGCTCACTTCACCTAAGTTCTCACGGTGAGATTTTTACAGAATCGCACTGCAGATCACCTCCACGCTCATGCCATTTTACTTTGTCGGGCACTAACTGTGATAATTCTAGTTTTTCCGGGATCGTATGCAAATTGCACTCTATAGCTACGGGAAGGTGATCTGACCAGAAAACATCATACTGTATGCTAACACTCAGAACGGAGTTCCAGGCTGATTGAGTAACAAAACCGTGGTCCAACCAACGCTTGCCATTCATGTCGCTATACGTATGGTTGTCTGACCCTAAGCCTAAATTATAGTAGTGTTTTTCTTCCTTCTGGGACAGTCAGGTATAAATAAAGGCTTTCAACTCTAAACCATAATCAGTCTATAATATTCCCAATGCTGGGACACAGGCCTCCTCTCTGTGAGAGGGAGTGGGCCGTAATCCATCGCGCGGACCCAGTCCAGGTTGGTTACAGAAAGTAAGCGCCTGTCTGGGTTCGGACCCACTCGTAAGTCGAGGCCATTACCTCTAGGCCACCACTGCTCTCATTCTACTCTATAGGCATTATACTCATTATTGCATTTCGTAATCAATATTTTAGTTGCAACACCAAACCATATTTTTTATTAAGTAATATTGATTAATTGATCAAAACAGTAAATAAAATATTTGCAATGTTGCCAACGTTTAGAATGCCACAGCCTTAATTTATCAATGTTACCTTCTACAATAAATTATGAAATATCGCTCTATAGTGCACCAAAATATTGATTATTAATTCCAATAATTTCACTCAGTCAAGCTGATCACACAGACTGACGCACCACGAGGGGCGCGGGAAACGGACGCAAATTCCCCGCGCGTTTTTAATGATTAAAAATTTAATGATAAAAATCACGCGCCTTCGCGTTGTCTGCCCCCCATCGCGTGGCTCGTCGTAGTGTGAGACACGCCTTAGAGAATCTACAACACGTAGATTAATTAATCAAGAACAGAGTAATATTTGACAGCTAAGGGAGGGCGCCTACGAGCAACGTTTGTCTCAGCAACTAATTTGTCTCTCACATCAAAAGTATGAAAGTGCTACCTTTGTCACGACCAAGCATATAGATAAAAGTGGAGGCGACACTCTAAATACCTAATTGAAGATGACTGTGGTCAGACACTCTCTTTCTAAATACACACATAAGAACGAGACATTGATATGTGTTTTATGTGTCTTGTATATGTATGCAGAAAGAGAGTGTCCGACCACAGTGGTATTCACTTGGGTATTTAGAGTGTTGCCTCCACTTTTATCTGTAAGCTTCTTGGTCGCGTTGCTACATCCGCGCACTTACATGCAAACCCGTAGACTTGATGTGAGGGACAAATTAATTCCTGAGACAAAAGTCGCTCGTGGGCGCGCCCTAAATGTGACGTTGTCAACTTTCAAAACGCACCCTCATCATATCGAAGCTAAAGTAAAAAATACACATTGTCAACTATAAACACCGAAGTTATTGTCTTCTTTTTGGGTCAAAGGAAATCAAGACTGTAGTTATCGACAGTTCAGTAATATCGAGCAAGTTTGAACTGCGACTTACTGCAAGCACTCGGGAAAGATGTCTGTTGAAACTAAAGTTACAAACGAGGGTAGTCGCTTCATTGCATTTTATTGCCTTCCGATTACTTTCTGCACTTACAACATTTAGCAGTTATTTATACTGCTTTTATTACTTTTGCCCTATACTTTTGGATTGGGAAGTTCTGAAACAAACGGCTGAGAAATGTTTAGCAGCTTTTTTCATAGGATCGTGAATTAGTTGGAGGAAAAAAGTGCTTTTTTTTTTTAAGTGCTTTTTTTTTTATTTGTTCTTTTTATTTATTTCTTTTATTTAAGTGTTTTTTTTTTTAATTTGGTCTTTTTTATTTAAATGCTTTTTTTTAATTTGTTAATTTGTTTTGCTAACAGCTAGCTATTCTGTATAGTAATCTGTGGATAACGTCTTGAGTAGTGTTTTTGTTACTTTTATTATAAGTTTCTATATTGTGTGCCTATTATGTAATATACTGCTGTCTGTTATTCCTATCAAATAAAATAAAAATAAAATAAAAACTATGCGTGAATTAAAAATAAATACACTATAAAAATATATAAGGTATATCTATTCATACACAAAATATTTATGAAGGGGTCATTGTACTCATCATTATGAACAACTTTTACTATAGGACAAAACGTGAAATCGCAAAAAAAAAAAAAACTGCTGTTCCATACATTTTGCCGAGTTATGCGGACATAAATGTAAGGACAGCAGATTTTTTTTGCCTTTTTGATTTTAGAATTCACAAGTACAATCTATAAGCGTTCAATTTTACAAACCCTATAGATTTTTTTTTTTTTAACGTAATTTACACGAACTTGTAACAACTTCCTTGTAAAGTGTTACTTGTGAACGTGTAGATTTGTATGTTTTGATAAACAGGGCACAGCCGGTCGATTCTGTAAAAATCTCACCGTGAAATCATAAGTGAAGTAGGTAAGCACTTAATAGTGTTAATCCCTAGCGAATGACAGCTCACTCCACGCTCACTTCACCCAAGCTTTCACGGTGAGATGGTAACAGAATCGCACGGCTGGTATCTATTTTGTTACATCAACCACGTTACACGTGTCATTTGATTCGTAAGACTTGCGAAAACTTCACGACACAGGGAGGTAATTTAAGCGGTTCCTGGAGGAGAAGTACCTTAAATATTGATACTACTAATTTTTACCCAATAAAAACATTCGAACCACCTCAATTGCGAAGATCATGAAATCGGGCAAGAAACTTTCCAAAAATAATATAGTGCAGTTTTACTTACTTTGGGAAAAAACTAACTCTTTCCAGTAAAAATTGGTAATGTCATATATTTAAGGTTGGGGTGTACTTCCCCTCCAGGGCCCGCTTCAACTTTCCACAATATAAAACATTATTTTTAGTATATTGCAAACCTGAATATAGTTTGTTCAGAATGAGTAACTGAATCGATTCCAATAATGTTTACACCATGTTATATTTTGTTCAAAAATATTTAAAAAGCCAACAGGTTGGACACCGAGCGACACTAAGTAATATCCGCAATAATAATATATGCGCACAACACAGGTCACAGCCGATCGGCCGGCGGCGCGTGATAAGTGGTAACCAACTTTTTGTACGGACAATCAGGTAACATAACAAGCTTATAAAAAATTCGTCCGCATCGCTGTCAATGGGGTAAGTGCCCAAAAGGCTGGCAGCATTACCACGTTGGATGGCAATGCTGATTCTTTGGCCAAAAAATAGGCCAGCCCTCTGGTCATGTGAAGAATCAACTAACCGCTTGGCGATGTCCCGAAATATTTGATGAGCACTCGGACCCCAAGGCCCTAGTGTTTCAACCCCAAACGGCTCAAACATATGTTCCAAGGAGATTGGAGTATTTGTGCCGTTTGAGGTTTTCCGCACCTGCAGCAGCCGCTCCAGCATAGCCCACCGTGCTTGGAAGATGGGATGGCGCAAGGGTGTCGACACAGGTTGCATCCCACACCAAAGGCCTACCCAACTTCCAAGGCATTATAGTCATTCCATCTGGCCTCTTCCCATCGTCGCGCGCCAAGCCATTGGGTTCTAAAACAGCTGGCACCCCAGCGGTGACAAGAGCCCGACGGATGATGTCGTTAATGCTGGCGTGCCGTGCCATCCGACCAGCGCTCTTGCTGCAGGAAAGGCCATGGTGTCCAAGGCAGTCGACTGCTTCACCGCATTGACAGCGATGTGGAGCTCCGCAAGGAGCGCCCAGACGTAAACATGTAGCGAGTCGGAATGTGGTGTCACCCAGCATAGTGCCTATGCTGGGTGACGGAAGCGCCTGAAGCCAGAGGCCCGACTCCCATTCACCCACAGCCAGCAGGCGAGCACGCTCAGCAGTATTGGTGGACGTATTAATAAGTTTATTCCGTACCAACCTGCAGAGCGGCTCATCCCACTGTCTCTGGGAGAACGGGTTCTCGGGCTGAACCGTATTCGGGCAAGCCACTTTCCAGGCGTTCACCGCCTCGGTCAAACACGGCACTTCAGAGTCAACCTGAGCAAGAATCAAGATTCGTGTGGTTAAATTTTTTCTTTATATATATTTTTTTTTTGTGTTTGTTATATACTTGTATATAATATTTGTATATTTTTTAGTATTAATTAGATATTAGTTGGTCTTTATTATTATTGTACAAAATAAAGCAGTAGGGCTAAAATATTAACAAGCTTATACTTCATGATTTTTCATGATACAGTTTTGAAATATTGTACATAGATTCTTTACGTAAAAATACTAGAAACGTGTTTCGGGTTTTCCATATCCTAAAAATAATGTTGTATATTCCGAACTATTCTCTTTATTAAACCATATAGAAAAGGCAATAAACATGTGCCTATGAATAAAATAAACATTTATTCATACTTTTGCCTGAGAATATTACGTATTCTTTGCATGTAAGGCAGAAATGCAGTATATTAACCCGCCCACAAGGATCTATGCCGAAGATCTTGACCTACATCTTATTGTCCATTGAGCTCTTATTGTTGAATTGGCATGTGTATTGTTTGAAGTGCTGGATGATCGTTTCGGGCCAAGATATTAATGGTAAAATTTTCCGAGGCACACGAGATAGTATCTATATTATTTATTTATTTATTTATTCCTTTATTTCAGGCAACTAAGGCCAATAGAAAAAACAATACATACTACTACAAACATACTTATAAACTAACTAGCGACCCGCCCCGGCTTCGCACGGGTGCAATGGAGAAACACTGATAATTTTAGAGCCATTATTTCTCGTAAAAAGTATAGGATAAAAAATGCTTATTGTGGGTTATACCTAAGAGATAGACATATACCATCGCGGACTTTTTTGTAGACCTTTTTAAGGTGTACAATACTGTAGTACATTATTTTGATCTATCTCGACGGATTCAGCCAGCGTTTACAATGTAAGCGCAAAAAAATGTGTTTATTTACGACATCACATTAGAAACCTCTAAAATTATCAGTGTTTCTCTACTATATTATGCATGTATTATAGATATAAACCTTCCTCTTGAATCACTCTATCTATTAAAAAAAACCGCATCAAAATCCGTTTCGTAGTTTTAAAGATCTAAGCATATATAGGGACAGACAGACAGACAGGGAAGCGACTTTGTTTTATACTATGTAGTGATACATACAAAATGATCACAAATACAATACTATAATAATATAACTTAAAAATACTATAAATAAATACAACATAACAAACTTATACTACTGCACACGAAGTCGATGACGATGATGATGATGATGATAATTCATTATCATCGTCATTTCAGCCAAAAGATGTACACTGCTGGACATAAGCCTCCACCGAGCACCGCCAGTTCTACCGTTTCTGTGCTTCTCCCATACAGCGGATCCCTGCGGCCTTCACCAGGTCATCCATCCTGTGACAGGCCTTCCAACGTTCCAACGCTACGTTATCCGGTATGCCGTCGCCTCTCCAGAACCTTTCGGCCCCATTGGTCATCTGTTCTGCGAGCTATGTGTGTGAGAAGAGTGAGCTCACATTATGATAACGTTTCCATGACAGTCAAATCAAGCTTCTCCGAAATTGTGTGTGTATTCAGAGATGTCAAATGGAAACAGAAACGCCACCATCTTTTGGTGTGGTAGAGCGAATCTGTGATTTAGATCTAACTGGTTCTAGCATAAAATATATCCTATGTTTCTCGGCTAAATTAACTGTAGGAATCGATTCAGTAGTTCTGAAGATTACACCTTATAGACAAACTCACATATTTTACCTATTTATAAGATTAAGTATGGACAGAAGAGGCCTCATGGAACCTTCATGTTAATGAACTGCTTCCTCCACCTATTACCATACGCAGCTCGTTTGTCTCGCCCACTGTTTTACTTAGCAGAACCGGGTTACAGGCAACGTGCAACATATGTTCTATTTACTATGAACGATACACTTTCGACTCACGTAGTTGGGTAATTTGTAGACTAGACACCTGGCTGGAGGTGAGAAGATACGACGGAGGCGGTATGTTCCTGGGGCAGCTCGGAAAAATATTCTACGTATAATCAATCACCAAGCTGCATTCTGTGTTGATTTATGTCGCATCACTAGCACGAGGTTGCGTTTCAAACTAGGGGGTCTACTGTCTGAGTCCGTCTACGAAGATACGGGCCCGTCCGAAAGTAGTTGAACCATCAAAACAAGTGTCAAACTCAATTTTTCGCATGGGCAAATACATATCGGGAGTAGGGACCACTGTCAAATCCGTGTTGTCATTAATTCTTGGTTTAGGCTCTGAACTAATCGTATGGCCGTAAGTGATATGGAATAGGAAATGCCCGTAACTTCAGCAGGAACTGCCGATTTCGTGCTTAGGGTGTAGAAGAATCAATAATCACAAATAGGTGTTTGGTTTCTTCCTATGTTTGGTTTCTTGACTTACGATGAAGGAAACATCATGAGGAAAATTGTCTGTTAAACGCAAACTACATACTGGATTGGAGAAAATATAGTGAAAAATCTATGCCACTCGCATCTTCCTTAAAATATACAGCCGCTTCTACCAACCAATCTGGCTCCCTCATCTAAACTCCAATTCACCATGATCATTTCTGCCGAAAGACGTCCACTGCTGGATATAGTCCTCCCCCAAGCATCGCCACATCGACCGGTTCTGGGCTTCAGGGTCATCAGTCCACCTTGTAGGGTTAATCTCCAAGTATAAAGATTAAAATATCAAAACTACTTTATTTTCCACACAATCCACAGTAAACACAATAACATTTCCAATCTTCATTGAATCCAATGCATTTCTGACCTTTCCCTCCATTCCTATCTGCCCTCGTCTGGCCACGTCTGCCCCAATGCAATTTCAGTCATTGCATGCAAATCCCGAATTCCCATATCTGTTTTCAGAAACCTCCCCTGAGAGTCTGTGCAAGGATAAAAATACAGCTGGAAAATCTTACTCGAACGGGAGTTAAAAATTTAAATTGCTTTGCAAATAGGAGAAAAACAATTTAAGTTATGCACGCCATTTTAGAGGTCTTAGTAACAGCGCGTGTTTGCATTGTCTAACGTGGCAATGCTGTCAGTCTTTTGGGCACATTTTCGGATGACAGCGATGTGGACGAGTACTCGACACCTAAGTGACCGAAAAAAAAAGGATTTTTTGTATTTATTTGTAAAAGACATCACCCATCACCCATTCTGGATTTTTTTTTGCGGCCATCAATATTAATTACATATTTGTAAAGTACACATAAAACTCATTATTTTTTGACTGGTAATTAGTGATCGATACTTAAACATATGATTCTACTCATCATTACAAACAACTTTTACTATCGGACCAAATCCGAAATCGCGAAAAAAAAATCAGCTCTTCCCTACATTTTGATGACTCGTACGAACATAAATGTAGGGAACAGCTGATTTTTTTTTCGCGATTTCGGATTTGGTCCGATAGTAAAAGTTGTTTGTAATGATGTGTAGAATCATGTGTTTAAGTATCGATCACTAATTACCAGTCACCCTATATATAGGTATTTGGAAGATAGTTGTATATCTTTGTTCTCAATTACAGCGTTGTCGCCATACAAATAAAGGTTTTAACTACAGCGGCCATTCAAATAAAATATAATTCATTCCTGGCCGCCGACGTTTTATTTTTTATCCCAAGTCGCCGAACAAAATGGGTAAACCGCTTTAGTAAATAGAAAGTTGCGTTATATATTGTTTATAATCAATAGTGATTATATCAATAGTTGCTAAGCATAGTTTTGTAGGTATATCTCATTTCCATATACCTACAAAACTGAAATTGAAAACTGTGTTTCAATTTGTGACATTCTTTCCCAGATATCTAAGACACTTCGTAGCTCCTAAAATGTACACAAGCAACGTTGAAACATTGTGCTTTTAGTTGATTACGCGACCGAAACTGTATACACACCGTCTCAATGCGTAATAGCGTTGGTTTTATGAACAAACTTATTTACAAGCTGTCAAGAAAATGTGAATATGAGTTTTACATTTTCTTCTGCGTATTTTTTACAATTTGCTTTGTATTTTAGAGAAAACAGTAGCAGTGGAAGTTGGTTTTTATATTTATGTAGGAATGCAACGTCCGGCCGAAAGTGGAAATAATCGTTTGCCGCCTTAATAATCGATCTTGACGTTTATTTCGGGTGTCACGAGAGTGTGCTGTGATCCGTGTTTTCTAAAGTAAATAATTGCCATAATTATGCCGGAAGTGAAGCCTTGAAGGTCAAACGTCACGCGCGTGACCTTGCGTGCACTATTTTTTTAAATAAGAATATTTTTTTATGAATTTAACTAGTTTATAAGAATAAACCAGTTTCAGATATTTCTTTTACTTTTCCGCTGACCTCAGCCCTTTATTCCTACATTTATTTAAGTTATTATGGTCTAGTCTAATATAAACTCCTTTCTGTCGACATCACAATCTATCAACCATGCTTTTAGAATACTGCAGTCGCTGCCACGATTCTGTAGCGCGTCAGGGATGTTTGCAGCAGCGCGTACTGATGACTTTTTGCGATTATGCGAAAAAGTTTCCCATTATTACTGCATCGGACAGGAGACCGCGATAGCTGTCTCCTGAGCATTGTTGGTAGCACGACTGAAGGCCACTATTTACTATTACTATTTATTTATTTATCCTCCTACTGGAACGCCATACAGCAATTACACCAACGGAGCAAAAAATTACTTAATGTGCTGCTTCCCATCCATCCTGTGCGCGGTGGACATCGAACGGGCGGCGATGGAACACGCACGCTCACACAGCGTCAGCTCCATAGTGCCATTACTCCATCCAAATTGCGCACATTATGAGGCACCAGTGCGCAGTGCATGTGTTGTTGCCAGGTGTCTCCAGAAGAAGGCATTATTAGGTAGACAGTATAGGATTTATTAAGTTATATTATATTGTTATTATTGTTCATAAATTGTTTGTTTGTGTCTTAGTTAATCATACTTTCTTTTTATTGTTTAGTTTTACTGTTTCAATACCTACTAGTGTTACTTTTATTTGTATTTTATTACATAAAAATTGAAATGTGTATTGATGTAAGGCGGAGTACACTGATTTCTGTAACACAGGTTCTCCTAGCACGGGAGTCAGGGCCTTCATGTGTACGGTTGTAATATTTTTATGTCAATAAAGTTTTATTATTATTATTATATTATTACTAACATAGTTTATGTTATGGGTGATATGCCTGAATTAAAGATAAATAAATAATTTTCCAACTTATTTTTCAAAATGGTGTAAGTACATAGAAAAATGCTGTAGCGATTTTAATTTTTTACACATCCGACCCCGAAGATCTCTCTCTAGTGTAAGGCCCTATTTTGTAAATATTTATGTAAATCAGTTATTTCAATAAACAATAAACATAAACAATAAGATACAGGCCAATCCCTGGTTTGAGGGTCACCGTCCATTCTATTCTAACCCATTGAAATTTGAACTTCCAAAATGGTGCTGGCGTTTCTTATCGATAGATCTCTGAAAAGCGACGTTGAAACGAAAGGTCATGGGCCTATTTTAAAGTCTAGACATTTTAGTAGAATTAGGAGATTCTAATAATGTAGGGCGACGCCTGGATTAAATAACCTTTGAGAAAAGGCTGTGAAATAAATACAAACTGCAGTGCGATTCTGTAACCATCTCACCGTGAAAACTTAGGTGAAGTGAGCGTGAAGTGAGCTGTCAGTGTCATACCACCTGATACTAGGGATTGACAAAACATACATTTTATAACCATAATCGAGATTTTAATAATATTTTTTATACAAATTCTATTGATCATATTATACGAATATAATTTCAAAGCTAGTATTTTATTTGTCAAAACTTTACTATTTTATGCGGTTTTAAAATATAATAAAATAGCAAAACAAAAACATAGAATATCAATGTTGTTTTTTTATGTCCTTATATAAGGACTAGTCCAAAGAAAGCTAGTCTAGTAGAAAGAGAGGCCTGTGGCTAAATAATAACAGCCGCACGGGTCGAACGATCCGGTTAAGCTACGCTTGCCGCGGTTGGTTCGTGGATGGGTGACCATCTTCACATACCAAGACCCCTCCGTGCCTCGGAAAGCACGCTAAGCCGTTGGTCCCGGCTGTCATTCGTGGATCTTTGACAGTCGTTACGGGTAGTCAGAAGTCCGAAAGTCTGACAACCAGTCTTACCAAGAGGTATCGTATTACCCAGTAACTGGGTTATGGAGGTCAGATAGGCAGTCGCTCCATGTAAAACCATTCAGCTGCATCCGGTTAGACTGGAAGCCGACCCCAACATAGTTGGGAAAAAGCTAGGGAGATGATGATATAAGGACTAGTCCAGGAAAAAAAAACAACTTTGATATTCTGACTAAGTTTCTGTTTTGCTGTTTTATTTTAAAACCCCACAAAATACCGCATCAGTGGGATGACACTGACAGCTCACTCCACGCAAGCTTTCACGGTGAGATTTTTACAGAATCGACAAGCATGTCGATTCTAAAAAGACACCCACATTAACCCATTCCCTGTCCCATGAATCACATATGATTCATGTTCATTGTTTAACTATTGTGTCTACTTTGTGGACAGGGAACCTGTTAAAATAACAAGTGATCAATGCAATTCCAAGAATCACAGGAATTATGGACAGATTAGGTTATACAACGTGTAACGTTAAATGCGCAAAACCTGAAAATAGTTTGATCAGAATAACGAGCAGAATTAATTGAACCACTTTTTAATATAGGTTACAATTTTCAAAAAATCTTCATTAATAACGTTGCCGTGTCTATTTATTAATAGGTCAAGCAAGCCAATGTCAGCGTGGCGCAACGGCCCGGTAACGACTCCTCCCTCCGTAAAGCGTCGTCGCAGGCGCAAGAAACGATCAGAATGGCCAGTAAAACTAAAACAGCTCATAGAACGTTTAAAATTTTTTTAATGACTTATTTTCTCTCTGAAATAGGTCAATTGAATTAAAAATCAGTTGGGGTGTCTGAGGTTTTGCGCATTTAACGTTACACGTTGTATAGTATGTCTTTAGTACCGCAATGTAGCTGGTACCTATGATAGCTCTAAAGAATGAAGAAAGAAAATGGTTTGTTTTTGCACCCAAGACAAAGATAGGCGAGGTTTTCCGGGCCTTTGACCTCCGCCTCGCCGAAATGCAGCGCAACGTATTTATTTATGATGCACGGCCGACTATTTCGCGCAAAATCCATGCCACAGTATAAAATATTTGCAGTTGATCAATTAAATTAGTTGTAAGGAGGTTTGATTGTTTTCCTTAGCTTTACATTTTATGGTGCCTACGGTGTAGTAAACTGAAATTATTACATAAATTGTTCTGACTTTTACAAATTTTACATCGATGATATTACTGAATATCGATGACCATTACAACGCACCAAACGACCACAGTACTAAGCGGCGCCGGCGTTGCCAGACGCCCCGATTTTGGCGAGACGTCCCGATCAAAATCAAAATCGATCGTTCGTTAGCTCAAAATCAAATTTCCTTCGGAAAATAGACTTCGCGGAGTCTCCAGATACGACGCGTTTACGATTCAGTTCATCGTGAAAACTTCTCACTGACTTACTCACTGAACTGAATAATAATGAAGTTAACGTGAGGGAAATTAATTGTTAACCAAACTGCCTCCTTACGTCAATTTTCCGTGATAAAGCCATTCCATACAACTGTCAGGAAATGACAGTTGTTATTTGAATAAGCGGAAAATTTAATTTGATAGTCAATTTTCAAAGCCAATGACTGAACTGTCAACTGAACTGACTGGCAAACTGGTCTTGTGTCCGAAGCCTATAAAGGTATGGACATCCCAACTTTTTTTCTTTTTCTAGACTTCTCTTCACAAGCAACATCACAGTATAGAATAGAATAGAATACTCTACCGGCCGGTCGGCTTCCAGTCAAACCGGATGCAGCTGAATACCAGTATTTTATATGGAGCGACTGCCTATCTGACTTCCACAACCCAGTTACTGGGTAATACGATAACCCTTGGTAAGACTGGATGTCAGACTTCCGGGCTTCTGACTACCCGTAACGACTGTCAAAGATCCACGAATGACAACCGGGACTTTCCGGGGCACGGAGGGGTCTCGGTATGTAAAGATGGTCTCCCTTCCACAGATCGACCGCGGCAAGCATAGCTTAACCTGATCGGTCGACCTGTGCGGCTATTATTATTTATCCATGAGCCCCGCAACATCACAGTAAACCATTTCCGCTAAAATAAAATCGCTTTCAAAATCCTTCAGCTGACCAAACCACCAAGTATAATATACACTAAAGTATCAGTTTACACTTGATAAGGGTCGCAGTTTCATGGATCGCTGGTTTGATCCGGATTTATTGATAGTCGCCTGTCATACGGGATAAAGTCGGCCTGTTTGTTGATTACAAAGTGCGATAGTAAGTAAGTTTGGTGTGTTTTGTTGGCTAGTATTGTGGAAGACGCGACAGGCGACGTGCGTACGTACAGACGCCAGCACATCAAGCTACTACAATCTGTCAGATTTCTTTAATAGATTTTCAACTTCATCGCTAAAGCATAAGGTTCAAAGTTGATTGGGAAAATCTGACAGTTTCGGGTAGCTTGATGTGCTGGCGTGTACATAGGAATTAAAAAGTCACTTTGGTACTTGCCCGGATTTGAACCCACAACCTCGTGAATGAGGGGGCGAGGCCAAAACTACTAGTGAGCCATCACGACACCCAGTCTTAACAGCATTAATTGTCTAGCTAGCACCTGGGCACTCGTACTTAAGATTAGGTAATTGTCTGGTACATGGATACCTTCTGAAACTCTTCGAGAACAATTACAAATACTCGAAACAATATAAATGACATCACAGGAGAATTTAAGCGGTTCTCTCTTGAAACTGTACCACAAGATTGTGTACCGCTCCGAATTCCATTTTGTACAAGACGTGGTTTCATTCCCTCGTAGAACAATATTACAGACTTCGGAGAACACACAACAAAGAACTGTGTTACTACGTATTTAAATTAATCTTTAGAAGGCAGGTTGGGTCGCAAAGGATGAAAATAGAATTCGAGTAGGATGTCTTTATGTAGGTATGTCTTTGTTTAATACAGCATCGTTTACTACTAATCCACTTGCGAGCAAACTGTAAATTCTCCTTTAGTTTTTTTCGTACTGGATCATCATCTAGCCCGGTGGTTTGTCGTGGGTTCGAACCCAGGCGGGCACTTTACTTCGTGTAATTTATTTCATCACCATTTCTGTCAAAAAACGTTGAAGGAAATCGGCATGTCTTAGGACCAAATATTCGAAGAACACGCACAACATACGCATACGAGTATATCAACACGCACTGGGCCCGCGTGGTGGATTATGACCCATTTCCTCAAACAGAAATTAGGCTAGTCTAAACCGGACGCAGCTGAATACCAGTATTTTACTTGGAGCGACTGTACTAAATACTGGTCCAAACTTAGCATGTTATGAACTAAAGATGAATGACATGTCTGAAAAAATCATGAAGAAATTTCGAAATTAGCGTTATATCAAAGCGATATAAAAAAGCGAATTTCCTCCCACACTCGAACGAAACTCATTCACAAAACACATCGCATAACATTATGACGTTTTATTTGCCAAACATCATAATTATTTGACGACACATTGCGACATTTAGATCCCCCAATAACCCGAATGAAAACCTTTAAACCCTCCACTGCTCGTTTATAAAACTCGATGTCTAAAATTGGAATTGAAACGGACCCCAGCATTTAGGTGAGCACGTTAAGCCAATGGATACCGGGTTGTCCAAAAAAGCAGGCAACAACACGAAGGGTTCCGTAGCACAAGGCAAAACAGCCGAAATTAACTCGTTTCATCGAGACCCCCTTTATTTTATATTTTACTTTAGATCCAGGTCCATTTGAAAACCAGCGTCAGGCACCAGTTGTCTGGCATTTTAGCTGAACTGGGCCTTTTTGGCGCAGCCGTGAGGCACACTTCCAACTTATTTCTTACATCGCACTTTACACGTTTTATTTGTTTTTATCTGATGTATGTATTTGAAGACACCTCCGTGCCTCGGAAAGTACGTTAAGCCGTTGGTCCCAGCTGTCATTCGTGGATCTTTCACAGTCGTTACGGGTCGTCAGTAGCCCGAAAGTCTGACAAACAGTCTTACCAAGGGGTATCGTATTACCCAGTAGTTACTGGGTAATACGATACCCCTTCGTAAGACAGGCCTCCAGGCTTGGAGGTCAGACTGGAAGTCGACCCCAACATAGTTGGGATAAGGCTCGGCAGATCATGATGATCTGCCGGTCGATTCTAGAAAAATCTCACCGTGATAACTAAGGTGAAGTGCGCTTAGAGTGAGCTTTGAGTCATGCTGATGCTAGGGATTGACACTATTGACGACCACGCTCATTTCACCCAAGTTTTCACAGTGAGATGGTTACAGAATCGCACGGCTGATGTATGTATTTGGTGTATTGTATGTCATTTAGTCTGTGCTAAACAAGTAAATAATTTAATGTATTTGGTCCTAAATAAATGTATTTTATTGTAATAGCGGAAATAGAAATACACACTGTGATCATTTCAGCTATCTACCTATTACGGTTCATGATATGAATAACTAGCGACCCGCCCCGGCTTCGCACGGGTGCAATGCTGATCACTACATAGTATAAAACAAAGTCGCTTCCCGCTGTCTGTCTGTCTCTATGTACTATGCTTAGATCTTGAAAACTACGCTACGGATTTTGATGCGGTTTTTTTTTTTTATAGATAAGAGTGATTCAAGAGGAAGGTTTATATGTATAATACATGCATAATATAGTAGAGAAACACTGATAATTTTAGAGCCATTATTTCTCGTAAAAAGTATAGGATAAAAAATCGTTATTGTGGGTTATCCCTAAGAGATAGACATATACCATTGTGGATTTTTTTGTAGACCTTTTTAAGGTGTACAATACTGTAGTACATTATTTTGATCTATATCATAGGATTCAGCCAGCGTTTACAATGTAAGCGCAAAAAAATGTGTTTATTTACGACATCACATTAGAAACCTCTAAAATTATCAGTCTTTCTCTACTATATTATGCATGTATTATACATATAAACCTTCCTCTTGAATCACTCTATCTATTTAAAAAAACCGCATCAAAATCCGTTGCGGAGTTTTAAGGATCTAAGCATATCGCACCTTCGGTAAGACAAGGGCCGAAGTGCTAATTTTCAAATTTTTCAGGTCTTTGTTCCTACAGGTAGAAATTAGTTTTTAAGGCACTTTGGCATATTTAACTCATTTTCAGAAATTTTAGCACTTCGGCCCTTGTCTTACCGAAGGTGCGATATATAGGGACAGACAGACAGGGAAGCGACTTTGTTTTATACTATGTAGTGATAATAATAATTTTTATGTTCATTCATGTTCATTGCTGACAGACGGATGGACGGACGGACGGACAGCGGAGACTTAGTAATAGAGCCCCGTTGGCACCCCGTGGGTACGGAACCCTAAAAAGAGGTGTTACACGATACTGACGATACTGTATTTAATTTGCATTCCTGAGTGCAGGGTTAAATATTTGCGGACACTTTCGGACTGTGGCAGATTTACGACGCTTGGTCTAAAACGGAATTTGACGTTTCAATTCTGTGTGTGTGCAATATGAGTTCAGTCGAGTGAATCCAAACGTGTCTAAGGATTTTAATTAGATCCGATTCTTTTGTTACCTAAATTCCTTTATTTCTAACCCCCGACAAAAACAGAGGGGTGTTATAAGTTTGACGTGTGTATTTGTGTATCTGTCTGCGCCATCGTTTTTTTTTTTTTTGGTTAGAAAGATGACTTGATCGAGAGTGTTCTTAGCTATGATTCAAAAAAATTGGTTCAGCCATTTCGATTATCAACTCTTTTCTAGTTGATGAATGGATGTGAGCATCTTCCACAGGTCTGATTGAGTCGAAATTTGATATTTCGTTACATCAATGATATTAGAAGAACATAGTAACCCTGACCTGCTGCTGCAGCATCACCTGGAATTTGCAGGATATCCTGCAAATTCCAGGTGATGCATTGCAAGGAACCCAAACACGATACCTCTGCTGTAAGTTAAAGGAGTTCCTTTAACTTATAGCAGAGGTATCGTGTTTGGGTTCCTTGCAATGGTCTTAATTAATAGGTTACAGGTGATCAGGGACTGATGATGGAGTAAGAGATGGAAATGGGAGGACCGGACAAAGTGATCCCCACGGCCAATAACAACCAAACACATAGGCACTGGCTTGATACAAGTCATCATCATCTGCCTAGCCTTTTCCCAACTATGTTGGGGTCGGCTTCCAGTCTAACCGGATGCAGCTGAATACCAGTATTTTACATGGAGTGATGACCTCCACAACCCAGTTGCTGGGTAATACGATACCCCTTGGTAAGACTGGTTGTCAGACTTTCGGGCTTCTGACTACCCGTAACGACTGTCAAAGATCTATGAATGACAGCCGGGACCAACGGCTTAACGTTCTTTCCGAGGCACGGAGGGGTCTCGCTATGTAAAGATGGTCACCCATTCACAGACCAACCGCGGCATGCGTAGCTTAACCTGATCGATGGACCTGTGCGGCTATTATTATTTAGCCACGGGCCCCTCGTCATAAAAGGAAATTTTACTACGGAGGACTCTCCTAATAAATTCACTGCTTGACACGTTCACAAGTAAAACAAACTCCAAAAACGCGGTTTTATGCGTTTGCAATATTGATGACATACGTTTCAGTTTTCGCTTGGTGAACGTATCGAGGCCGTGACTAACCCACTTATCTACTTGCCATTAATTAACCAACGAATGGATATAAATGATATGTGAGAATGGAAATTTATAAACGCTGTGTTTCTAGGCTAATCGATTGATGACTGTGTATGTTTATTTCTCATTAACGTTTACATAAAATTAATCAAGACAGACAGAGCACTTAAAATAAAAACATTTAACAAACTGATATTTAATGACCCCCATGCTAGGAATATCCTGTGTTATGGGGCCATTCGTCCATTATGCATTAAAGTTAATGTTGCTGGAGTAGTATAGGTATATTAAAATGATGACTGCCTATGTGTGATGGGGTTTGTATGTAGAGGGTGTTTTTGTAGGGAAGTGTGTGTGTCAGAAGGAGATGAGTGTATGGGGATGTGTAAGGTGATATGGTGTGAGTGTGGTGTGTAAGTATAGTGGGTGTGATGTGCTTGAGGCTATTAAATTAGTATGTAAAACAATATACATAATATATATATGAATGGGAGAGAAACGGTTTCCAATGAAATTATCGAGTATAACAAAAATAAGTGATTACCTGGTGGTTATTTTTATTAACAGCGGTTGAACTGTCATTTAAATTGTGGTTTCAATAGTTCTTCTGACTCGTCATAGTTTAGCGACATAAGGTATTCTTTAGTTGTATTTTAGTACCGTAACTTCCTACTTTGTCCCAAAACGGGAAAAAGTTTGAATTTCCCGCCATTCAGTTCCTATGGCTGCAATCGAAAAAGTTCTTTCTACCATCGTCAGATGGTTAAATGGTAGAAAGAACTTTTTCGCTTGCAGCCATAGGAACTAAATGAAACCTTTTCCCGTTTTGGGACAAAGTTACCCCCTATGGCCAAAGAAGTAGGAAGTTACGGTATATGCTTTTTGCGTGTATCAGTAGAAAACCTTTAAACGTTTTAGCACGCGATATTCATCATCATCATAATTTCGGCCGAAAGACGCCCACGGCCCACTGCTGGACATAGTCCTCCTCCAAGCACCTCTTCTTCGACCGGTTCTGTGCTTCTCGCATCCAACGGGTTCCTGCGGCCTTCACAAGGTAGTCGGTCCGGAGTGTACGCGTGTTATACAGTGTGTCTTTATAAAGTGCACATATTAAAAAGGGTGAAAATATAAACAGTTTTATCGACGGAAAAAATGTCAAAAAAAATCTAAAAAAAAAATAAAAATTTTTAATTTTTTTTACTCTCGTCTGGGTACCCCATGCAAACAAACTGTTACTACTTTTAAACTAAATGTCATATTAAAACAAAACAAAATTAATAATGATCTCTAATAATAGGCCAAGCTAATAAAGCCATAATTTTTTGAAAAAGAAACCTCATAAATTAATTATTCTTGATTTTTTAAAGAAAATTTACCATTTTTACCATTTAAAAAAAAAATTGACATTTTTTCCGTCGATAAAATTGTTTATATTTTCACCCTTTTTAATAATGTGTACTTTATAAAGACTCACACTGTATGTTGCCAGGTCCAGTTTTCGGTGATTGTGATAGCCGGATCTCTTTCGGAGATCCTTAGCACCCCTTGCCTCACCGTGGCCGGTAGGCGGGCCGCCGGGACTAGGGGCCAAGTATTATTTGTGCTTGTCCTTCTTGTAAGGATTGTCATAATCGCCGCGCTTGGGCAGTGAGCTCTGTCATTCTCTAATGGTAGGGATTGACACTATTAAGTGCTCACTTCACTTATGATTTCACGGTCAGATTTTTACAGAATCGACCGGCAGGATGTAAAATTTCTACCTTTATATCTTAAATCCATAGGGTGTCCATAATAAAGAGTAGGTACCTACACATAAGACACATAATCAGCCTGACATATTGGCACTATTGGGACACAGTCCTCCTCTCTTCGAAAGGGAGTGAGCTGTAATCCACAACGCGGGCCATGTGCGGTTTGGTAAATATCACAGAAATCTTCGAGTTTCTGGGTCTAGGACATGCCTATTTCCTCACAATTGTTTGACATCAGTGTAAAAGAGTATTCTATTCTATTTTACGTATTTTAATGACTGAACAATATTATAAATTGACATAATGAAAACAGTAAATCATAATGGCGTTGAAAACTTAGCCCATATAGCCGCTGCTCATCACTATGGATAGACTAGACGAGGCACGCAATGCGGGCTTGTCCCATCCCTAGAGAAATCTGGGACGGAACCGCGCCACATAAAGAAGATGTGACAGACCAAACATGGCTATGAAATAACATTATAGATTGGTAACACCGGGACTTATTCCCAATGCCGGGCAGTTGATAACACTTGTGGGGTTAAAAATTTGAATGATAAAACGAATACATACATAAATAAACTCAGTGGCAGATTTACACATTTGCCGCCTGTAGGCTAAGTATTCCAATTTTGCCACCCCTACCGACCTATACAATAATGTGTCAGTTTCTAGATAATATTTATACCACAACGAAGTTAAGATTGCACAATACATAGTTTTTGGGTACCTATCTAATTTCTGAGCTCATAAAAGCTCGAATTATTAAGTTGTTCAATAAGTTTGGTGGTTCTCTAAGAAAAACACGATTTTGTGGTTTGAAATACATTTTATTATTAAATAATAATCTCCTTGAACTTCAATACACTTGTTCCAGTGATCTTCTAATTTATAGTCATTATTTGACAACTAAAATACTAGCTTTGAAATTATATAAAATGGTCAATAGAATTAGCATATAAAATATTATTAAAATCTCGATTACGATTGTAAGTATATGTTTGGTCAATCCCTAGCATCAGTGGGATGACACTGACAGCTCACTCCACGCAAGTTTTCACGGTGAAATTTTTATAGAATCACCCGCTGATAGAGTTGAGGTATTTAAATCCAAAGGTACAGACGCCAGCACATCAAGCTAACCGAAACTATCAAATTTTCCCAATCAACTTTGCACCTTATGCTTTAGTGATAAAGTTGAAAATCTATTAAAGAAATTTGACAGATTGTAGTAGCTTGATGTGCTGGCGACTGTACAACTACAATTTCATAATAATAATAATTGGGACGTGTGCAATTCAAGGAGTGGTAATACCTATGTTGCTTTGTAAAGTGTTGTCATGAGCTCTTATGTTTAGTGACAGTTTCGAGAAAATAGTTGTTAAAAAAATACTTTCAGTCCCAGTTCTTTGTTCTATCCACAATATTGTTGGGATACGCTTGCGGCCAGGCACGCTAAAATATACAGTGACTCGTTTAACCCAGAAAAGCCGGGGAATATTCCTGACTTGACGTTATTACTATAAACAACAACCCGGTGTTACCAGGTGCTCATCTACTCGTACCCTTCCGTCCGATAGGGTTTTCTTTCCAACAGAATAAACGGATGGAATTTTAACATAATATCAAAAATAAAAGGTAGAATCACAATAAATAAATAAATAAAACAACACCCCAATGCGTCACACACATCATCACACATCATCTGCCTAGCCTTTTCCCAACTAGGTTGGGGTCGGCTTCCAGTCTAACCGGATGCAGCTGAATACCAGTATTTTACATGGAGCGACTGCCTATCTGACCTCCACAACCCAGTTAATAGGTAATACGATACCCCTAGGTAAGACTGGTTGTCAGACTTTCGGGCTTCTGACTACCCGTAACGACTGTCAAGATCTACGAATGACAGCCGGGACCAACGTCTTAACGTGCTTTCCGAGGCACGGAGGGGTCTCGGTATGTAAAGATGGTCACCCATCCACAGACCAACCGCGGCAAGCGTAGCTTAACCTGATCGATCGACCTGTGCGGCTGTTATTATTTAGCCACGGGCCCCTCCACACACTTTTCAGCACAATCTGAATAATTTTAAAAGAAAGATATAACTGGTAAAATGAAAGTTATGGCTACTGTTGGAATGCAACTAGGTACCCCGCTAGTCTGATTAGTAGAGATTTTCACGACTATAAGTAAAGAACCATTTTAAACGAAAACTGACAGGGGAGCAGCTTAATAGGTATTTTAAAAATCAAAATGCAAATCACTTTCTATCCTGAAAACTTAAAACACAAATGATGCCACGAGTCTCCGCAAAATACCTACAAACATTAAAATCGATCAATATTTTGTCTTCAAACAAGATTATACTATCTATACCGAATCTTCAGTTAATGCCATCCTTTCAGCATCTCCACACCTTCCCCTCATACTTTGCGGTTGTCGTGTCAATATTTTTTCAGCTAAAACGTTCGAGTTCGTTTGCCCGAGCATCGAATTGGGTCAAATGTACTCCACTTGGTATAATAAGAGCGTAGAGTAAATAATTGTTGAATATCACTTAAAAGTGATATTCAACAATTATTGCGTTTATGTGAAATACTGGGTATACTGTAGATGGATCCAATGATACCAATTTTGCAATCAGTATGATGTAATTGAAATTAGTATGAGAGCAGAGCTGGCCCCTTGGTCCGAATCGGCTTACGTTTAACTTACCACCAGATATAGTAACAAATAGCAGACAAAAGTAGTAAATGATCACCAAAATGAAACTCGCATTTTAATGTAAAATTATAACCAAAGTTTTAACACTTTGCTATCCTATTTAAGTAAAATGACTCCAAGTAAATCATGAGTAACCCAAAAATAGTAAATGATCACCAAAATTAAACCAACATTTTAAAGTAAAATTATAACCAAAGTTTTTAAATTCTGCTATCCTATTTAAGCAAAATGAGTCCAAATAAATCATTGTTATCCCAAAAGTAGTTTTTTTTTGGCATGTATTTAACGCGGCGACAGATTAATCTGAATTTGGGATTAAAAAATAATTAAAGACGGTAGCAAAAATAGTAGGTTGGCAGCTACTGACGGCGGATGAAAAGTAGAAAATGGGCATTCTTAAATTAAACAACGAGGTTGTATATCAAGTACACTAATTATTATCTTTAATAATAATAAGGCGTAGTCGACGGAGGGTTTAAAGGAACCTAACACGAAGCGGATGATATTTTTGGTTACAAAACTAAGGGTATCAAAGCATTTTATGGTGGTCATTATATTTATCCCCGTCCGAATCCAAGCAGGCTAAAGAGCCTGCTTGGATTCGGACAAAGTAAAGACTTTGTGTAATTTATTTCATCACCACTGCTCTCAAAACGGTGAAGGAAAACATCGTCAAGAAACGTGCATGACCTAAAACCAACAATTCGAAGACGTGACATCTACCAACCCGCTCCAAGCCCGTGTGTTGAATTATACCTCTTTCCCTCTCACCGAGATGAATCCTGTGTCCCAGCAGTGGGAAAATAATAAGTTGATTATTGGCTAGTTATGAGCGAAACACTATTAGGAAAGCTGTATTATGCTATCCCTGAATAGCACCACATCGTTGAATTCGTGTCCATTATACGAACAAACTAACCACTCCAACTATTCTTGGTTATAACTATAGCATAGTTATAACCAAGAATAGTTGGAGTGGTTGGCTTACATTACGAGGCACTGGCGCCGATTCCCTTGTCCACAAAATAAACTAAATTTAAGATCAGTGCATCTTTTTCTTTCTATTTCATTGAGAAAAGGACAGAAGCTAAATACATATTAGTTTAGTCCTGTCAAATTAAGATACTCCATAGACAAGATTAGACGTCATTCAAAAATTGGCTACTAAAAATACGTCAATTTATGTCAGGCGCCGACTAATTTGACAGGACTAAACTAATATTTACCTTCTGTCCTTTTCATAATGAAATAGAAAGAAAATGATGAACTGAACTTAAATTTAGTTTAGTTAGTGAAGAACAGAATCGGCATCATTGTCAAATTAAGAGCGTTTACGCCGTACGGCATTTCATACTAACTATCATGAAAATGTTCTGTACTAACTTTTTAGACCTTTGTATTATGCTTATGCGTACGAAGTTTCACTAAAATTGGTTCATTCATTTCGAAACACAAGGGCTTGAAAGTTTGTATGAAATGCCGTAAGGCGTAAACGCTCTTAAGAGCGTTACTCCAGAGCGGCGCGCTGAGCGGTGGCGTGCATCCGCGCCGATTATATAGCAATACTAAATAATTCATGGTAAAATAAACATATAAGTTATTAAAAATTCTTAATTTACTAGGTCTAAAAGAAAATATAAATATTTCAGATTTCATCCTAAACTAACACGTTTAATATCTCGAAAAGTGGCTACAATTGACACTTTTGAATATACTTTTCTTGAATGAAAACTTACAGTAATCGTGTTTTTTTTTTCAGCCATGCACTAATAAATGTTATTATTTTTTATAAAGTAATGTTGTTATAAGTTTGTCGTATATGGTTTTACTAATATCTCGCATCTGCTTAGACCGTCGATCGCTAGTTTAAAAAAAGGCTTGCATAAAAACGGTTCTGATGAGAAAACTATACGAAAAATTGAAAATGTTTTTCAGCCATGCACTAGATTATAAAATTCCCAATAATATGACGTCAATATCTCATCTATAAATTAAACACATTATGGTTTTATTGTCCGTCGGAAATCATCAATTTTGAATCTCCAACATGGCTCTAACGGATGAACCCTCTTAAGCCAAATTTACATTAGGTACGAAACTATTTACGTAAACTATCATTGAATGACTAAGTTTGTGTGACTAGCTTCATAGTGTAAACGCGGCTTTAGATACAGCAATAGATTGCAAGCGAAGCATTCCGCCCGATATCCTGTTAAAGAGATAGATAGCTGAATGTAGACTCGTATAATGGCAACTGTGACTATAATCCTCTCAGCTCAAACTAGGAAGCACAGAGACGAAAGCTAATGGAATGCTAACGAATGGGAAAACATGATTGACGGCAACACAGACTTTTGTGTGGGACCTGTATGTTTCTGGTTATTTCTAGCATTTGATTATGTACTTGTCATGGTATCGGCATTAAATGCGGTGTAATGTGGTGGTGTGGTTCCTGCACATAAGTTTCAATTTTTTCAAGTAAAAATTAGGTACACAGCCGTCCATTTGGCAGTCCATGTTATCAATCAAATCAGCCTATCGCAGTCCCCTGCTGGACATAGGCCTCTCCCGGGCTGCGCCACAACACCCTGTCCTCTGCCTTCCGGATCCAGTCTGTCCCTCTGTGCCACTTTCTTAAGGTCGTCGGTCCATTTAGCTGGGGATCATCTCACAATACGCTTGCCGATACGCGATCTGCGCTCCAGGACTCGTTTACTCCACCGGCCATCGGTCCTTCGACAAACACGGCCAGCCTACTGCCACTTCAGTTTGCTTACTCTGCACGCTGTGTCGGCAACTCCGGTTCTTTTCCTGATAATTTCATTTCTGATTGTATCCTTCAAAGAAACTCCTAGCGTAGCCCGCTCCATAGCGCGCTGAACGACCTTAACGGGGCACCGAGCTGTTTATACACAAAAACGCGTTTTTATAACGGTTGTTTGATGTAGTAAACAATTAAATTAAAATCTAAGGAAATAAATTGGTATTATTGGCTATCTATCTATATATATATATATATATATTTGTGCTATCCATTTTGTCACTACTCTTTTATTAAGTGGAGCTACGGTAGAAATACCTACATCAAATAAGCAGCGGCTGCAATTCTTGCCGACTAAGCGATGCCTTTTAAATCTGCTCTCTCTCTCTCTCACTCCCTCGCACTATCTCTCTCTCAGGGCTGCTGCTTCGAGGATTAATTTCCTTTGAAAAATGGAAACTGTGAATGTGTCTTTGTAGTTAAAAACAGCTTTAGGAATATTGTGTGGCTATTTATAAAACTTACATGCTTTCAAAGATTATATTGTTTATATTATATTTATATTATTTTATTATGTTGTATTATACGACCCTTACGTACAGTTGGGAGAATGCTACGCAGATTGATTAATCTTACAATTGCACATAATTTTTTAATAGGTACACCTAGATACCTACTTAGTACTTACTATATAGGGTGACTGGTAATTAGTGACCGTTACTTAAACACATGATTCTACTGATGACAACAAACAAGTTTTATAAATCTGCTCTCTCTCTCTCTCTCACTCCCTCGCACTATCTCTCTCTCAGGCCTGCTGCCTCGAGGATTAATTTCCTTTGCCAAGTGGAAACTGTGAATGTGTCTTTGCAGTTAAAAACAGCTTTAGGAATATTGTGTGGCTATTTATAAAACTTACATGCTTTCAAAGATTATATTGTTTATATTATATTTATATTATTTTATTGTGTTGTATTATACGACCCTTACGTACAGTTGGGAGAATGCTACGCAGATTGATTAATCTTACAATTGCACATAATTTTTTAATAGGTACACCAAGATACCTACTTAGTACTTACTATATAGGGTGACTGGTAATTAGTGACCGTTACTTAAACACATGATTCTACTGATGACAACAAACAAGTTTTATAAATCTGCTCTCTCTCTCTCTCTCTCACTCCCTCGCACTATCTCTCTCTCAGGGCTGCTGCCTCGAGGATTAATTTCCTTTGCCAAGTGGAAACTGTGAATGTGTCTTTGCAGTTAAAAACAGCTTTAGGAATATTGTGTGGCTATTTATAAAACTTACATGCTTTCAAAGATTATATTGTTTATATTATATTTATATTATTTTATTGTGTTGTATTATACGACCCTTACGTACAGTTGGGAGAATGCTACGCAGATTGATTCATCATACAATTCCACATAATTTTTTAATAGGTACACCAAGATACCTACTTAGTACTTACTATATAGGGTGACTGGTAATTAGTGACCGTTACTTATACACATGATTCTACTGATGACAACAAACAAGTTTTATAAATCTGCTCTCTCTCTCTCTCTCACTCCCTCGCACTATCTCTCTCTCAGGGCTGCTGCCTCGAGGATTAATTTCCTTTGCCAAGGGGAAACTGTGAATGTGTCTTTGCAGTTAAAAACAGCTTTAGGAATATTGTGTGGCTATTTATAAAACTTACATGCTTTCAAAGATTATATTGTTTATATTATATTTATATTATTTTATTGTGTTGTATTATACGACCCTTACGTACAGTTGGGAGAATGCTACGCAGATTGATTAATCTTACAATTGCACATATTTTTTTAATAGGTACACCTAGATACCTACTTAGTACTTACTATTTATAGGGTGACTGGTAATTAGTGACCGTTACTTAAACACATGATTCTACTGATGACAACAAACAAGTTTTATAATGGGACAAAAAGTGAAATGACGAAAAAAAAAATCAGATGTTCCCTACTTTTTGACTACTCGTACGAACATAAATGTAGGGAACAGCTGATTTTATTTTCGCGATTTCGGATTTGGTCCGATAGTAAAAGTTGTTTGTAATGATGAGTAGAATCATGTGTTTAAGTATCGGTCACTAAATTACCAGTCACCCTATATAGTTTTAAAGTGCTTCTCTAAAATCCTGCGACACCCCTAGCAACAGACATTTCTACTCTAGCCACAACGGGAATTTGATATCTTCATTTTAATATCAGGGTTTCAAATGAGAAATGGTGGCCGCTTGACGCATCAAAATTTCACTTAATATGATTTTATGTGAAACTCCCGTTGCAGTTTCATTTATATTTTTCTACTGACAATTAAATGTAAAATTTAGTTTGCCTGGAAGAGACCGCAGAAAGCGATAGGCCCGCCTATTGTATGTTTTGTAGTAATAATCGTATTTTTTGTTATGTATTTTCTAGTGTACAATAAAGGATAATTATATAAATAAATAAATTTATGGCACGCAAAATTTATATTAAGTATTTAAATTAAAAAGTATGTGATTGATGTTATTATATTAGGTATATTTCAAAGTTGAACACGTGTTTTGAAAATAGCCAAATGAAAATACACTAATGCGGGCTAGCAGAAGCAGCGCCAAGTGTGCGCATTTGGAACTAAACAAGTTAAAGAAGGAAGTTGATTTTCTTATAACCTAATCTGTTTTCCTCTTCGTCTTAGATACACTAATTTACATCATAAAATGGGATAGGAATATAACGTATTTTCCCTATGTTGATTTTGCTATCAAAAATCCGGAATAATTATCTTTATTTACGGTCCTATGCAATAGTGACATCTATGTATCGGATAACGAAACTACTTCTTGTTGAAAACAACGCCATCTCTGATACTCACATACAATTACAAAGACTGCTGTAACTCCCGAATTGTTTAGGCACTGAGAAACAAAGTAAACAATGAATTATGTAACTATGTTTAGTTGCTCTTTTTGCTATAATTATTATTATACTATGCTACTACTATACTACTATTTTGCTATAATTACTCGGAAATATCGCTCATCCAATAGAACAATGACGTAATTACGTTTTAGCTATTTTTCTGGAGAACGTTTTAAAAGTTTGAAATTGATAATATGATAATTATATTTCCAATGATTATGCTAAAATTCTTAATATTTTTATGTATGTTACTTTACTATCAATAATATTTAGTAATAATTTCATGAGAAAACTCAAGAAAACTGTTAAATAATTCCAAAAACAACAAACCTGACGTACACGTATGCCATTTTATAAATAAAATATAACAAATTGGGAATAAATCATGAATTCAAACAACAAATTATTCAATTTACTTTTATTTGTATAAATCAGTTTTCATTTATAAACGTTTAATAAGAAGTATTAAACTTTTTTTGTTTTTATGAGTTACAAAAAAAACGAAACGTGAACTTATGACATCATTCATAACTCATTTTCGACATTTTCGTACTTACGTCGTTGTTCTATTGAATAAGCGATATGGTTTTGTTTGTCAGCCAGTTACATTTTTTTTTTAATATTGTTATTTATTGATACGGGCAACCCAGGCTAGTGCTAGTGCTATATCGCTCATCCCATAAAACAATGACGTAATTACGTTTAACTATTTTGCAGGAGAACGTTTCAAAAGTTTGAAATTGAAAATATGATACATTTCCAATGATTATGCTAAAATATTCAATATTTTTATGTATGTTACTTTAATATCAATAATAATTTGTAATAATTTCATAAGAAAACTCAAGAAAACATTTTCGTTTGAACATTCTCATTACGTCGTTGTTCTATTGGATGAGCGATATATTGATTCTGAGGCGGCACTACAGACATATATGTACAGATGCCAGCACATCAAGCTACTACAATCTGTCAAATTTATTTAATAGATTTTCAACTTTATCGCTGAAACATATGGTTCAAAGTTGATTGGGAAAATGTGACAGTTTCAGGTACCTTGATGTGCTGGCGTCTGTACATACACATTTATGTCTGTGGACGGTACGAAGGTTGCTGCGTCAGCTAGTTATAGATATATTCAGAATATCATGTTAAAGTATATTAATAATGTAAATTAATAAAAAATTTAACACGGCAACTGCGAATAGAGTACTTACAAATTTTCCTATGGAATATTTGGTAGTACTGCCTCCTTTGCCGCTCATTTAGATAACAGTTCCCAATGTAGCCACCCATAAAAATATTCTGGACATTCTATACGAACAAAACATTTAAGGTAAACTCTTCAATGTGTCAATTATTAAGGCTTTGAGACGTATTTTTTATTAAATCGCTAAAAACAAATGTAATATTGGATGGCTGTATTTTACCTGCTAACTATCAGGGCTATATGACTGGACAGCTAGTTCAAAGTTTTGGAACAATATAACATCTTCTCCCTGTACTAGGGTTTCATATTGGTCTGCATCGATAGATGATTTCCGTCGTCATAAAATGCAACACTAACTAAGTATGCAACGGCGGCTGCGTACATTTATTGATTTACAGGTAACGCCTCTAAATACACTTTCATAACTGCAGTCTCGTTGCCGTCGGGCCTGCGGGGTCGTCTGATTGCTTTTAAATAGCCAAAAATGAAAATTACTAAGATTTTCCACCTTTTCATTGGTTCTTTAAGTTTTATCGAGTCGGAGTGGCCTGTTTGATGTGGAATCTTCAGGGAAAATCTACGAAGTATCAAAAGGACACCGATCATCGATGAAAGAAATTGAAAAGCATTATCAACCTCCTTAGATAAGGTACGAAGTAGTTTTACAATAAATGCGTAGGTAATATTTTGATTGGCACAATTGAGTAGTAATTATATATAATCTAGATATTTAGAGGGGACAATGACTATGCACCGCGTGGTAGTTCGGGCTATGCCAACTGAAGATACATACATTACGAGGCATATTTACAAGTATTATTGTTTCATAACTCCCTTTCTGGCTTTCACTCAATCCATTTTTAGTAGGTATTTAGACTTTCAGCGTAGTAAGCGGTAATCGTCGTTTTCTGGCATCAGTATCGTCCTAGCCGAAAGAGTTGGCTGATATGGCTTAATTCAGCCAAATCATTCTTCCCCCTTCCAAAATACGAGCACAATGTTAGTTGTTTTTTTTTTTTTAATTTATAAATTAAATTGGTAATTGATATTCCAGAGCAATCAACGTGGAAGGTGCATGAAAATTTCTTCATGAAGATAAGAATGAATTTGGTATGCCTTACACATACGAATCTTCGCGTGTGTAATGGTAAACAGGTAAGCAGGTAAGTATGTAGGACAGGGACTTTGAAAATGAGCGTATACGCATAATATGATAGATAAGTATTCCTTACCTATACTTAAATAAGTGCTTATAATAATGTAAAATAGGCAATTTCGTGTTCGTTCATTATGCTTTATATATTGCATTTTCGTATTTTAAATGTCTTACTCAGAGTAAACTCATTGGCGTATCTTTTCTTGCTTTATGTTGCATTTCATACATCTATGGTAGTTTAAATGTCTCTGAACTTCGGACAACAATATATGGAAACATAAATTGCTGTTCGAAAGCTTACTTCGACCGACAATATTATAGAAATATAAATTGCCGATCGAAGACTTTAAATGTTGCCACTCCTGCAAGGTGTTGTGTGTAAAATTACAGTTAGTAGTTTTTATGTGGAGTAGGTATCTTTTTATATGTAAATGTCTTATTTACAGTAGACTCAATGGCGTTTCCTTATTGTTGCATCTCATACATCTAATGTAGTTTGAATGTCTCCGAACTTCGAACAACAATATATAGAAATATAAATTGCTGATCGAAGACTTTAAATGCTGCCACTCCTACAAGGTGTTGTGTGTACAATTGTTATTTGGCTGTGAAGTAGCTAATGTAATGTAATAAATCGTCATCGTTGATATATTTTGAAGACTTGTTATATCAATGATTGTCACAATCTTCAATCGTTGCTATAATCAGGTCGAGGCTTGAGTTGAAGTGGCATTGTGAGCGTAGGTAGGTTATTTGGCAATGTCTCATCAATTCTGCGTTAAAAATATCAATAATATCAATTTATTACGAATAAATATTTAAAATTACTGTTGTCGTTTCTTATACCAACCCTTAGTACTTCTTAAGTTTTTTTTCTTTGGATATATGAATCCAAGCTGTTTTCATATTATTTAAATTTATTGGTACTTATAAAGCTGTTAATGTTTTTTTTTTTAATAAAAAGAAACATAATCAGTGAACTGATTCATTTGTAATCAGTGCTAGTGGATTAGGCCTACTGGGGATACCACTATAAAAAAAACGCATCTAGTGCTTTACCTCAAGGGTGATGTGGAAAAAAGCAGCCAAATTATATAAATCTTTGTACCATCACACCTAATGTTATGCTGTAGGTTTAGTAAACAAGGAAAATCAGCTTTGTCTTTAGTCTGTTAGAATGATCTGACTATTGAAGCAGATCAAAGCCAGAAACAAGCAAGGCAAGTCCGCATTCATAGAAGCTGAACTGGAAGAACTAAAAAGTCAGTTCCGTAAATAAAATTTAAAACCTAGGTGACTTTTTACCAACTTTTTACTAACCTAACCGAAAGTTAAACCTAACCGAAAGTTCGGGACCCATTTCAGTTTTTTTTTTTTAAATATTTATGTTGAAATTGTGTTTTCAGACACTTAGGAATGTCGTGAAAAAGATAAACCCAGTTCATAAACCATTCATTTTCTGAGTAAAAGTCTTTGTGTGTGTGTTTTATGTGCTGGCGTCTGTACCTGAACTAAAATGTAAAAGCTAGTGGCAAGGGCCACTAGCTTTTACATTTTAGTTCAGGTTTTTGCACTGGTTTTGGCACTTTGTTTTTAATAGTATGGATGTGGCATGTAAATGTAAGAGTTATTTTTTTTATAAGTTATAGTATTTTATCATTGTTTTAGTAGAAACAAAATTTTGTGTAAAAATTTTTGTAAAACAGTGTTTTCATTCCAAAAATATCATTTCGGGGAAATTGTGGGGAATTAATCAAAAAGAAGCAGGGAATTTCAGGTGAATTGACACCACTGATGCGGGGAATTGAGAAGTTTTTATTGGCAGCACTGTTTAATTGTCAAACAATCCGTATTCGACTGAAAGACTTGTATCTATGGTCATGAATAAAAAATTATTTAAAAAAAAAAGACAAACAATCAACTGCAATCAACTATTAAAAAAAAAAAGTCAAATCGTTGTCATTTCATCACATTTTTTTTTTAATCATTCAGCTGATTCAGCTTTTCGTATTCGTAACGAACTGGCTGCCAGCTGCTCAGCTGCTACTTAGTTCACTAACACTTAGTTGGTCATTCATCGCGGTGTCCATCACAAAATCTTTGGAAATAATGAAGACCTGTGAGTACTTTATAATCAATCAGTCGTATTGTTAAATACGTATACTATTAAACTAAATTATACCATTTGTAACCTTTTAACTTTCAAGGTTATCAAGAAACAATGGAAGGAAGCGAATCGAAGCTTCTAGAAAATCGTCGAAGATGCGCAGTTACATAAGGGCGACGCTGATCCAGAGTTCCTGTGACACAATCAAAGATGAGATGAGGACTAGACGAATGAATGCCCAGATATGGGTATAAGGTATAATCCAGGTTCAATAGAACGAAGTGTAACTGACACGTTGCAGTTTAGCTTTGTTCACCACGGTTTATAAATTCTATGCATACCAATCGTCCAGCGTTACTTAATTTCACTAGAAATTAAGGTTAAACATGCCACCAAAATAAAAAATTACCTACCTGCCTCCTTAGACTTATTGTTTTTCAAGTTAAAATCGCTGAAGTCTGGGCTTTTGTAATGCATACCGAGCGGAATGTAAGTTCCGCTTTGAATCATTACTAGGATTAAGTGTAGGGATATGTTAAGAGGTTACAGCAAGATTAGCATTCCAGGGTTTGAAGTCAACATTGTTGGTTAATTGCAACAATATGGAGGGTTCGATTCCACCATGCCAGGTAAAGTAATTGTTGCGAGTGGATTAGGCCTACGGGGGACACCACTATAAAAAAACGCACCTTGTGCTCTACCTCTAGGGTGGTGTGGAAACGAGCACCATTATTTTCCAACAGCTATTAACCTTTAAGTACCGACGTGCGGTCTGACAGGCCTCGACAGCCACTTGACATGCTACTTTACCCCTTTCCCCGCTGAATTCCGATCCCTGCTTTTAAGTAGCTGCTAGCTTCTTAGACCTCACGTCGGTACTAATGTTACAAAAAATGCACGTCAGTGCTTAAAGGTTAAGACTGCTGACCAATCATGGGATGGGATGGATCTAAAAGAGAAGCGCCTATGAAGGTAAGGAAACCCATATCTTTCACATTATTTGTGTGCATTGTGTTCCAACTTTACTCATCTAGGCAGTAGATATTGTTCATAAGTGTCTAATTTCAAAACCTGCTACAATGATTGTTCTGGAAATGTAGTTATTGAAAATTTTAAAATTCAATAAAGTTGTATCACATTCCTTGCTGCACGATACAATTACACAAGTATCCATTGGTCCACCATAGCGTTAGTAAGGACACTTGGTACAAAAGAAAGTGCTGCGATTATGTTGTTGAGGAATTTGAAATTTACCCATGCCATTTATAGTGGAATTTGTTACTAAATATAAGGCTTCATTTAGGAGGGATTTGCTCAGAATTGAGTTTGTCACTTAGTACAGAATTGACAATACTCAAAAGAAAGCCAATTTCAATAAAAAATTGGGTGGCCTTTGAAAATTAGACTTCAAGTATGTATTTTATGTATTTGAAGAAAGTGATCATTGAAGGGAATTAGTTTAGTAACACATTCATCTGTAAAATAGGTTTCAAATTTATGTCCTACCACTTTTGCCAGCAATTGTTTCATTAAAATTGTTAAGTTTTATGTAGGTAGTTGGAAAAATAGTTTAGGTGGTAATCTAAGGGACTTTAAATATTTTAAAATAACTGAAGTCCAAAGAAAAGATGGATGGACTGTGTGAATGACACTGTATCACCCAAAGGTTGCCTAAGTGCTGAATTTTCATCCACAGATATTTTTTATTCGTGGAATAAAATTCACGTCTGACAGTTTTTGTATGCAAAAATTGACAAAAATTCAAAATTATTCCTTGGAGAAATCAGCCTTAAAAGAAATTGCTATTTAGCAGTTAACTGTAGAGTTACCAATGACCACGAAAGAGTTACCAAAGACCTTTCCCAATAACTTCCAGACCAATAGAAGTTAGAAAACAGGGTGCTTTTATTTCTCTCGATGATTGTTTTTGGCTGTAATTCTTTGTCTTTCTAATAAAATTACATGTAACTTATATTAATAAATATAAGCTATTCGTTTTTTTTTCGTTTCACTATAATTTACTTAGGGCTGACTTTTCAATCGACAGACAATTTTTATTTGTGGAATAAAATTGACATCTGAAAGTTTTATTTACTGATAAATGATAAATGATTTATTTTCTGTAAGTAGGTTTGTACAAACACTTTTACATGTCAATCATATTTTTTTAAACTAGATGAGGTCGGCGTTTCCTATCTGACTACTCTGAGAAGAAAGGCCGAAACAAACTCAGAGGTCACAGTCTCTTTTAAAGTCCAGACATAATCTTGGTCAGATAATGTGAAGACCATGTAGATTAGTGTCTGAAATGGTCTTTTGAGTAAAGAACCACACAGATTGAGCGGACCTGTCCAGTCAGTGCACGCATTTGTCAAAAATCGTGCAGCTCAACTCAGAACTTGAGGAGCCTTACGATTCGACGAACAATACCAATGAAAGGACATTTGGGTAGGCCGCATAAATGACTCAAACTGCCAGATCATGATTAAAACTAACTAAGAAGGAAAACCGAAAAAAAGAAATGACCCACATAGTCTTCACACTCACAGTAATAATAATAAAAATAAGATACTTTACAAAGTAAATATCCATGTCATTGTTTATATAAAATTCATCAATGTCAATGTGTATATAAAAATCCGGATATAATCTTTGAGGACCATGTAGATTGGTGTCTGAAGTGGTCTTTTGAGGAAAGAACCACACTGAGTGGACCTGTGCAGTCAGTGCACGCATTCGTCAGTAACCGTGCAGCTCAACTCAGAACTTAAGGAGCTCAACGATTCGACGAGCAATACCAGGGACAGGACATTTGTGTAACGGACTGGGTAATACAATACCCCTTGGTAAGAGTGGTTGTCAGACTTTCGGGCTTCTGACTACCCGTAACGACTGTCAAAGATCCACGAATGACAGCCGGGACCAACGGCTTAACGTGCTTTCCGAGGCACGGAGGGGTCTTGGTATGTGAAGATGGTAACCCATCCACGGACCAACCGCGACAAGCGTAGCTTAACCTGATCGATCGACCCGTGCGGCTCGTATTACTTAGCCACAAGCCCCCTCTTCCAGTAATCTTATCAAAAAAGGAAAAGTTAGGGCTGATTCTTCAATCGACAGATAATTTTTTTCTTGGAATAAATTGGACCTCTGACAGATTTTGTATGGAAGAACTGTCAAAATTTCAAAATTATTCTTCCGATAAAGTTATCTGGCGTTGGAAAAATCAGCCTTTAGAGAGAGCAGTTAATAACAGTGCCTGTGTGTTTGATGAAAAGTAACGGTAATTTAAGGGTGTAAGGGGCAGAATATACATCTTACTACTCAAGTCCACCTCAACTGCATGTGGTCATACCCTGGTAAAAAACTGGCCAACCTGCAAACCATACTGTTATTGCTTCCCAAAAAATACATAATAATAACTGACGTTTCTGTTTGCTTTTAAATAATTATTTTAGTATTAATTTTCGAGTAATCTGAAGATAGCAAATGAATATTAAATATTAATACTTCACTTGGAAAATCAGCGGTTCCCCATACATTTATTTTGCCATGGCATGGACCAAATTTTAGAACTGCTGTTTTTTGGCTTGGTTCCATTGTGAAATTTGTTCATAATTATGAGTTCAATTATCCTTTTGGGTTACAGTTATTTCAATTACACCTTCTACCCTTTGCAAAAAAAGTATAAAAATCATTAATATTTGTTTTAAATTAATCTTTAACATACCTAAGTCATTCGCATAAATAAGCTAAAGGTAGAAAATAGGTACTAAATATTGAATAGTTCAAAAAACCATCCATTAACATGTCTGACCAAATTGTTGAATCGTCATAATGGAGGGACCAACATTTTTTTATGGTAGATATTTCTCAAACCAATTTCATACTTCTAAAGTAGAATTAAGGTATTGTAATACTTACATAACTACATTGAAGTAGCTAAAATTATTGCATAGCAAATAGTAGATTTACAGTATTAAACTTTTATGTAGGCTGTTTTGAAATCCAAGACTTGGTCCCTCCATCTTGACGGTAACGAAAATAAAACATAGTAATTTTCTAAAAATTATTTATTTTCCGTTGCACTTACATCGATTCACTGTCCTCATTGATACAGTATCCCATTGTAATTTAATTAAATTAGTTTCAACCATTCACGCAGACTTGCAAAAATAATACTTGTCATCCACTTTTTAACCTAATTTTTATTACTATTTTAAATCTAAATGAGATATTTTTACAAAAAGGTGAAATTACACAAACGGTTTCTAGGAAACCTTAGCTTATTAATAATCAAGTAATGACTTAACGGAATTCTATTAACCTTTAAAGTCCAAATTCGGCAGTAATGTGTATCACAACACAACACAGCAAAATCATATATGTTATTAATGCTGTACAAGTCTTCTCAATATAATAATAATATTGATAATTTCTAATTAACATAAAAATATTTTCTCCTCGTACGATTTTGATATGCCAGAATGACCGAAACTTACATGAAAATCAATGATTATGGACCCGTATACTAGAATGGTTTGTTTTTTTTTTTAAATACGAGCGCAAATAATGATACTGACCAAACTACAAAAATTATTTATTTTGATTGGTTCGTAATCCTGCGGAAGATAATTAAAACAATTTTATTCTTAGGGCTAGTTTCTCGAACGAGAATAATCGCAAAATGAATGTGAAAATTTGTCAACTGCGAGCAAACTGCTGTGGTTGATTGAATGATTTATCAACGTCTTGCAACGCATACTTTCTACTACTGAAATGCATAAGTTCTTGAGCACCTGCAGTTATGAACCAGCGATTATTCATAAGAAAAATACACTCGAAACAACAATAAAATAATCGTGAAAACCGTTGAGCGCTTACACGCAAACGGCTTCTGGTAGGCGATCGTTTAACGCATTGATTCCCAAAGTGGTCCAGGTGGACCCCCAGGGGTCCACGGGAGACCCGACGGGGGTCTACGTTGGATCTAATTTTCACAATTTTTGTCGAGTTTTGGGAATATGGCAGAAATGTAGCTGCATCTGCCATCGGAACCAGCAAAATTTTTAAAGTGGCCTATGAAAAAAAAGGTTGGAAACCTCTGGTTTAACGGGTTGAAATGTGTATATTATTTAATTAATTCGTAGTTAAAAAAACTTACATACTTATGATAATAAAGCGAGTTATACTGGTACCTATTACAAATGGCTCTTTAACCCTTTCAGTACGAGGCGCGAGAAGCATAGCGTGCACTGCCGGCCGGCGCTCGAGAAATGTGTTCTGCGCAGTTGTGATAGTATGTACATAGCGCAATCTGCCACAAGCGCTGGCAGTGCTGCACGCCTGTGTTGTTTATATTCAGTTTTAGACGTGATTTGCAAAAGCACGTCACCCGGCCGTGACAAGCATCTGTGTCAGAACGTACAGACGCCAGCACAATCTGTCAGATTTCTATTATAGATTTTCAACTTTATCGCTATAGCATAAGGTTCAAAGTTGATTGGGAAAATCTGACTGTTTCGGATAGCTTGATGTGCTGGCGTCTGTACATGTACGTCAACCGTACTGAAAGGGTTAACAGTGGCTCATGCCAATTTTCTAAGGAACTTTTTATCAAAATAACATGCGACAATAGTTTTAGAACGTGGCGCGATAACGGCTCGTGATAAGGATACGACAGTTGAGTAGTAAAGGCGTGACGATGGAAGCAATATTGAATTTATCGTCAACAGTATGACGTTACAAAATTTAATGCGCCTTCAAAATGGTGTGATGGAGCAGTATCGTAGCGTGTCGTACAAAATTATAAGGGTGGTCGCACATCTGTCGGAAGATGCGTCGCGTATAGCCTGTCACGTAACGCCAGAACAGAGTAGACAATAAAACATAATACAATATAAAATAACAACCTTACACACTGAACCGATGATGGCTTAGTGCGTCGAGCGAATAAATAGACGCGACCGAAGTAACGCCCGATGCATCTTCCGTATGATGTGTGTGTGAAGGGCCGTCGCGTAACGCCAGAACGGACAAGTAGTTAGTAAAAACATTGAATGTTACACAGTCAACCGTTGGTGCTTCGAGCGTACTAACGAAGTTACCCAACGCATCTTCCGTCAGATGTGCGACCTTGCAAGCGGCATTTTGTGAGCTGCATCCAAACATATGGTACAGCAAGATACATAACAAAGGTATTAATATCTCTCAACACCTGTACTTAAAACGCTAAAAAGCTGTCATCATCAGTATTCAATTAAATCTAAATATTATTGAATGGCTAATTTGCACACATTTCTTTCTTATTATAATAGTTTTAATCATAATTATTTACCGTATTTCTTAAGTCAGATCATCACTTAACTATAAAAAGATAGACAACAAACAACTGCGTCTTGTTTTTTAAAGTCGGTTAACGTCCCGAGAAATGCACTTAACTAATCACATACCTAACTACAATTTTGTTATTTATGTTCAATCACAACTTTGTCATTGTCTAAAAGAAGCGTTCCACTTTTTAATATTATCACTTTTTTTTAAGTCATCCACAAAGTGTCTCAGAATTAAACCAGGTTTTTTCTTTTTGTAAAAGCTGTTTTGTGATTGGGCAAAAAATTATGTCATAGACACATTTTAACCAATGACAATTGACGTTCTATATCCAACTTTTTTCTACAGTTGTTTAAAAAAAAAAATCTTCGGCTTTAGAAAAAAGAGAAAACCTCGTTCTTATTCAGTCTATATGCCATCTCTGTCTACCTATTTACAGCGACGGTATGTACTGTAAACGCTAATCTTGGGCCGTATGCCCATCGAGCGACTCTCAAATGTTGTTCATGTCATATAGAACTTGCGCGATCGTACGAGATGCCTCCACGCTGCTCAGCGCGATCGTTGCTAGGTGAGCTTCGTAGGACCGAAGTTGTCTGTAATAGAAAAATGTTAAATTTTACTGTGATCGTTTTTTTTTTTTTCGTAGCGTGGGACGCCCCCCACCCAGATGTACCGACGGCCTCAGATAGTGGCTGCGGCAGGCGGAGACAGGCGTTGTGGCGCAGCCTGGGAGAGGCCTATGTCCAGCAATGGACTGCGAGTTGATAGTGATCATTTTATGACTAAGAGCTGATTTTTCCAACGCCAGATAATTTTATACGAGGAATAATTTTGAATTTTTGACAGTTATTCCATACAAAATCTGTCAGACGTCCATTTCATTCCGAGAATAAAAATTATCTGTCGATTGAAGAATCAGCCCTAAATTTTCCTTTTTTGACAAGATTACTGGAAGAGGGGGGGCTTGTGGCTAAGTAATAACAGCCGCACGGGTCGATCGATCAGGTTAAGCTACGCTTGCAGCGGTTGGTCCGTGGATGGGTGACCATATTCACATAACAAGACGTGCTTTGCCTCAGAAAGCACGTTAAGCCGTTGGTCCCGGCTGTCATTCGTGGATCTTTGACAGTCGTTACGGGTCGTCAGTAGCCCGAAAGTCTGACAACCAGTCTTACCAAGGGGTATCGTATTACCCAGTAACTGGGTTGTGGAGGTCTGATAGGCAGTCGCTCCAAGTAAAATACTGGTATTCGGCTGCATCCGGTTAGACTGGAAGCCGACCCCAACATAGTTGGGAAAAGGCTGGGCAGATGATGATGATGATAAGATTACTTGAAAACAAGTGAATGTATGTTTCCAGAAGCAATTACTGAAATGGCTGACAATACTTATCGTTACAAATATTCAGCAGAAACTTGGCTTCAACTTGTTGCAGATTTATGGCAATATTTTTATTTTATCTCTATGAGCCTTTTTTTGGAACGAAAATGACTGGTAGAAATCTTCACGTAAGGAAAAAGCGTATTACTGCCTCCACGTGACTTTCTATCTCTTTCCCCGGTACTCAGTCATTACTTAAAATTAATCAATCATTAACTTTAATTGACAAGTATAAATTGGAACGCAGACAGTCAACAAAAATATGTCATATTAAAACATTTTTGTTGACATTTGTGCCAAGATATGCTGGTAAATTAAAGTAAATGATTGATTAATTTTAAGTGAAGTCTCTGAGTGCGGCAGTTAGTCTCTTTCCATTATATATGAGTGTGTATGTGCGTGTGCAACTTTTTTTCTTACGGGGTTCACCCGACCGCACACGTTTTTTTTTCTCAGTGATTCTAAAAAAGCAAATCTAAACAAAACGTTTTTAGTCTCACCTCCTTCCAGTATTGGAGTAAATTACAATATTCCTCAATATGAGCGCTGCTGTCAACCGTATGCTCTTCGTAACTGGACCCTCGTTCTCATCCTGTCAAACGGATAACATTATATTCAATAAAAAGTCACATTTTAAATATTTACAGGCAGACTATTTAGCGAAAGCAAACGATACCGAAAACTCTTATCTTTACTTTCTCTCTGTATGTTTGTCTCTCTCTTAGCATTCATGTTTTATACTGCTATCTCACTCTTACCTGTACGTGCCATCGCTTAATAGTCGACCCACCCCTCTTTTTTACAAATGCACATATGAAACTGTAATTTATAATGTGAGTTTCTAGTGGCATCGAAGCGTAGCAGACGTGGACAAATAACATGCATATTGTTTATTTAACACACACAAGGACATACACAATAACGGATACACAAAAACCACAATGTTGCAGGGACATCGACGTGCACCATGAATTCAGCACATGATTCGAAACCCCTTCTTAGGTTATCAATAAAAAAAAAAATTAAAATTCTGCCATTTCATATATAAGTGCAATACCTACGCGGTCAAAATGTATGGAACATCATTTTTTTAAAATTAATAACTGACGAAAAATTTAAGCCCAGGGGTTTCAGAATCATCTACTGAATCCATGGTAACAGCTTGCTTGTCAAACACACACACATCTACTGATAAATCTAAATAGAAAAATAACAGTGTTACCTGTCATGCTATTTGAAGCACCTTTAGTGCATCAAAATCTACCTAATATCTAAATAACATACATCCAGTGAACTGACATATAGTAAAAAAAATATACAACATTATTTTTAGTATATTGCAAACATGAATATAGTTTGTTCAGAATAAGTAACTGAATCGATTCCAATAATTTTTACACCATGTTGTATTTTGTCCCAAAAATTTTTAAAAATGGTAACAAGTTGGACACCGAGCGACACTAAGTACATATCCGCAATCAAATGCCCACAACACAGGTCAAGGCCGGTCATAGCGACACTAACCGCGGGCGCGCAGCGGGCTGGACAAGAGGGAGACGCGGGGGCGCCGCGTGGCGTGAGCATATTTTTGTATGGACCTCCAGGTAACATAACAAGCTTATCGACGGTGAAGTGTCAATACCTCCTAACTGACAAAGTCAAAAATTTACACAAACTGAACCAAAACGTTCAAAATAGACACGTTTGTTTAGTTGGGAGGTACATATTTCCACATTTTAATTTAATGCTGTTACAACTAAAAATACACTTAGGCGATTTCACTAAAACATGCGATTAACGCCTTTAAATTCAAAACGAAAAAAAAGAGAATTTCTCAAGAAAAATGTCAGTTAGGAGGTATTGCCACTTCCCCGTCGTTATATCTTTGTGATTTTTCATGATACTCGTACAGCTTTGAAATTTTGTGCATAGATTCTTTACATAAAAATACTAGACACATGTTTCTGGTTTCACAAATACTAAAACTAATGTTGTACATATGTTTAAATCAACGACAAAATTACAGACACTACGAAAATAACGCACACATTGACATACATACAAGCTACAAAGATAGGTATACGTGCGAGTCTCTTAAGTTGGTTCGGCGTGCGACTGAGTTCAACATAGTACTATAGTGTGTTCCAAAAGTACCTGAATAAATGTAAACAAATGGATCAGGAAACGTACCTGTGTGAAATTGTTGAGCAAACAAATGTGTTTGAGTGCTTTGATCTTGCTTGAGTCTTTAAGGTGATTTAGATCTTAAACTCATAAACCCAAAGATCTAAATCACCTTAAAGATGTTTTTCAATTTCATAATTTTTCAATTACAATTTAATAATGTTGAAACGTTCTGAATAAAGATGAATGTTACTAATTCCCTTTAGCGAGTGATTGCCAAATAATTATACCTGAACAAGGTTTGTATACATTTTCATCAGATACTTTTGGAACAGACCATACAAACAAACACACTGACATACACACAAGCTAAAACAACATAGGTGTTAGATGCAACGAGACTGCGGTCGATCGATGAAAACAACTCATGTTCAAACCAATCCAGTATTACGGATGGCCGCCGAATGGGAAAGCAATCTGTCAAATAAGTTCCGCATAGATGGCGCTAAGTGTTTGTTATTTTCACTCAGGTACCAATGGCGTTCCTTGTTAAAACGTTTCTGCCAGATGGCGCAGGGCGCTTAGTTTCTTTGTCTTTGCGTCAATTTTAATTCAAGATCACTTTTACAAGTGACATACAGCGCTCTCTCGCGGTGTCTATATCGACGCCGTTAATTTGTTTTCATTTGAAGTAATTAGGTTTTATCGCCCTTTGATCGATATGATATTTATATTACATAAATTGTAATAAATAGTATATATAATAGTAAATCTTGACATTCAAAAATGTCTTTCAAGTGCTTAATTGAAATAAATGAATCGACTAACAATATCGACTGTACGAAGTCGATCGACCGGAGTTTGGATGCACAAAGGTGTGAGTCTCACCAGTTGTTCCGGCGTGCGACTGAGTTCGGCCCTGTGCTGCGCGTGCACAAACACATAGACACGTTAGTGACGTCACACGCAGCGTGACACTATTAGTGGTTGTGACTAGAGTACTACCAGAATCTTTTGGCGCCTGAATGACATCGACAGCAGGGCGTTGTTGGCGCATGTGTAAAATTGCATTGACAAAACAAGATGGCGGCGTTAGGTCCGATTTTGGTCACGCGCCAAGAGAACCTGGTAGCGTTGTATGCGGGTACAGAGTTATCAAATTGCGAGGTTCGATATGGCTCCGATAAACAATTACTTATACAACGTGTAACGGAAAGGGGGTATCAACCCTGAAGGAGGTGAATGTGCTCATGAAACTCAACAACTTTCCCCAAAGAACATAGGTCGAAATATGAAAAAAAAATTTGGCCCTCCCTTACAAAACTGACTACCAGCTGATTGATTTACTATGGGAGGGCCAAATTTTTTTTTCATATTTCGACCTATGTTCTTTGGGGAAAGTTGTTGAGTTTCATGAGCACATTCACCTCCTTCAGGGTTGATACCCCCTTTCCGTTACACGTTGTATATGCAAGCGTAGAACGTACGTATCTAAAGATTTAACTGTTTGTTGAAATTATTTTTTACAAGGTCAAATTAAATTAGGTAGCAAAACTCCGCAGACGTAATGGGAATCGACATCTTTACATGATAAAACAAAAAGTACATATGAGGAGGGTCTTTTCAAAACGGGATATGTGCATGTTAATTCATTTCCCAGAAAGTAGAAAAAACTGATTGTAGGAAAACCTTTTAGTGCACAGAAAAATAATGTTACTATATAAGAACTACATACTAAAATACTAAGAATTGTACCTTTTTTTTTCTTTTAATACCTTCTGGTTTATTGATAACAAGGACATAAAAAAATTAAAATATCCCCTTTTGTTAGGACAAAATCGAAATATCCTCTTTTGTTCCACCTATCATGAAAATATTACCTTTTACAATGTACAGTTTATACATTTATCTCCTTTTGAATTGTAAATTAAATACTAATTCAAAAATATGCTTAAAACTATAAAAAAAGAAACGGATCGATGATACGAATATTCTGTGTAAGAAAATGTCCCCTTTTGAAGAGATCAACCTAATAAGTAATCGACACCCTTGTAAAATATCAACAAAATATGATATTTAAAAAAAAATCGACATATTTCACGATCTATTGATTTCGTAACAAAACGAAATCAATAGATCGTGAAATATGTCGATTTTTTTTTTAAATATCATATTTTGTTCAGAACACGCTTTTTTTAAGTCCAATTTTCTAAGAAGCATATCCTATTTTACATTCGTTTAAGGTGTAAAATGATGTATTTTAGCATAGGTAAGAAGACCTCATACTCAGTTCAAAAAATTTTTGGAAATATCTCGTTTTGAAAAGATCCTCCTCATATATTAATTTAATGAGATTTTTGTTTTTTTTTTTGTAGTCTACACTCGCACATGTTTGAAGTCATTTGAAATATCAGTTTAATTTTTTGTTTTTTGTTTTATATAAAAAATAAAATATTTTTTTGTATAAACTTCACAGAAGTGATGGATATCAATATCAAAAAACAAAAAAAAAACTTATACTTCAGGTAACAACACTACCAGCCAAAAAAAAACATAAATCTTTTGATTTCTATTTGGTCGTGTTCACCATTCCCTCTGCGGAGTTTCGCTAGCTAATTACATTTGACCCTGTAAATGATTAAATAATTTAATATCAATTAAATATCCTCACAATTTAATAACCTTTAAAATACGCAGGAATAACTAGAGAATAGACTAATGACACAATATTTTAAAGTAATACAGTTTTGGCTGTGTATTGTTGACAAACAAAACGTCACGATTTTTTTTTTCTTGTGACAAATTAATTTTACGAGTTATTTATTTCTGACTCCACAATCGTTGTCAAACATAAGCAAGAACATAGCCATACGAGATTGAATTTATGTAAAAATGAATGAATGAATGAATGAAAATGGGTATAATGAATATGATAAGCTCTTTCCTTCCCAACAAGTCAGTAATTGTTGTGAAGGTTTCTTTGAATTTCTCATATTTTATCTTTGTATCCCCTATAAAATAATTATCTATGAAGCTCTGGCCAAACTAAGGGGAATCGCGCATACTTGTATGCAGGCGTTCGAACTGAACGGGAGCAGTGGTGGTCCGATAGTAACGGCCACGACTTGATGAGATGTAAGTAGTACGTTCGAACCCAGACATGCGCTTCATTTTGTGTAAATTATTTAATCACCACTACTCTCAACGCGGTGAAGAAAAACATCGTGATCTATGTCCTAGAACCAAAAATTCCAAGACATGTACAGTCCGCGCGCGAGCTCCGAGGAATCGGTGGCTGAGGAAGCGGGAGGGTGTGCGCCGCGCCCGACCGTCGCTCCATCCCCCGCACTCTCCCAGTACTAGTGTCGACCTTGATGCGAGAACGCGCTTATCGAGTCATTTTTAATTTTGCGATAGTAGGTAGTGTTATTTTCTACTATAAATAGTACTGCATTTATAATTATGTTGTTTTGTCACGATGTAATGCGATTATCGCCTTATACATATATGCGACTTGAACCCAATAGAGCTCGCATGGGCAAAAATTAAAAGGCTCGTTAGGGAACACAACATTACTTCAGATTTTTCTCTGACGAGACTGAAGGAGATCACCGAAAAAGCTATCACGCATGTCACAAAAGATATGTGACATGCGTGATAGCTGTCGTGTGGATATGATAAACATGTTTTAGCATTAGAGGAACATTACTGTCAAAGGGATGGCTTAATGGAGAATGTTGTCGACTCATTTATTATTGAAGTGCGTGAGGAGAGTTTATTTTCATCATTTTTTTTTTAAATTTCAAGTACATAATACCCTCATAAAATGATTTCATGAAGTACACTCGCGCGGAGGCTCAAGATGTATTAGTATCGACAGTGCAATATCGACTAAATCACAACTCTAGCTCATTACGTCAACATTCCTTATCATTCCTCGGAGCTCGCGCGCGGACAGTATATAGGGTAACTGGTAATTAGTGACCGATACTTAAACACATGATTCTACTCGTGACAACAAACAAGTTTTATAATGGGACAAAAGTGAAATGACAAAAAAAAATCAGCTGTTCCCTACATTTTGACGACTCGTACGAACATAAATGTAGGGAACAGCAGATTTTTTTTCGCGATTTCGGATTTGGTCCGATAGTAAAAGTTTTTTGTAATGATGAGTACAATCACGTGTTTACACTTTTGACCGCCACGGACGGCTATAAACGACATTTTTTAAGTACAAAATAAATATACTAAATTAGAAAAGATTTATTTTGTACTTAAAAATGTCGTTTTCTTGACGGCTGTAGACGTCGGTGGCGTGTTTGGCACGTTTACGTTTGTCGGATATAGCCGTCCGTGGCGGTCAAAAGGTTAAGTATCGGTCACTAATTACCAGTCACCCTATATATTAGTACATTTTACATATTTTTTTCAGGCAGGCCTGTTGGTCTAGTGGTCAGTGGCCCTGACTACTATACGCAAGGTCGTGGGTTCTACTCGTATTCCCACCTAGGACAAATGTTTGTGTGATGAGCACGATCATTTGTTCTGTGTCTGGGTGTAATTTATGTATATGTATGTATTTAGAAATATATGTATGTTTATCAGTTGTCAAGTACTCATAGCACAAGCTCTGCTTAGTTTGGGACTAGATGGCGTTGTGTGAAAGTTGTGGAATTATGTGACATCTACCATCCCGCACTGGGCCCGCGTGGTAGATTACGGCCCACTCCCTCTCACAGAGAGGAGGCCTGTGTCCCAGTAGTGGGAATATTATAGGCATGATTATTATGCTAAAACTAGCGCGAATAATCGACAGAACGATTAAAACAATCGTGTCGCGTCCAGCATACGGTGCGGGATTCGCCTCAGTGTGGCTAGAGCTTAAAGGATGCGGAAAAATCTTAGCGGAAAACGTATTTTTGCCCAGATTTGTCCCTAGTCAATTTTCTCACTGACTCCTAATAAATTTTCTCTTCCCCAAAAATTTAATTCCTATATAAATGTTGGAGCAACATTTTCCTTACCATAAGCTCTCTCGGGTTGAACATATCAGCCGCGTGTTTGTTAAGGGCAGCTAACGCAGCGTTCGGAGGGTACCCGAGCGTCACCGGTTTGCCGTCCGTCCCTTCTGCGGCCGCGTGACGACGGGAGTTGTAGATCGCTTTTAGAGCCTGCAAGATTAGTAATAACATGTCATATAACTTACTAGTGGTCCCTTAATAACGTGGGGACATGTCAAAACATCGAGATTTCTTTAGTATGTCTAATTTTAATATGATTGCATAATACACACAAACCTTCCGGAATAAATTCTTTTTTTTTTGTTTATTATTATCAAAAATACATTGATGTTTTATTACAATTTTACTCGCCAAACTTTCGAGTTTGATGGCGAGAAGCGCCTGTTGCATACACATTTAAATATAGTACTTTAACAAAAAAAAAAAAAACTAACCTTAAAAACTACCAACTATGCACTACATTACATACTCGTACAGTCAACAAAAGAGACAAGCATGCAGGGTCGCCGGACACAGCCGAAGTCTAATAAGAAACCGATGGATGCTTTCGAATGAAATTTAGTTCGATAAATGAACTGTTGGCTTTCTATTAATTAAATAAAATTCAATTCAATTCTTTAAATGATGTTGAAAACCATTGTGTAATTTAAAAGAACTATGCGGTCACACAGAGAGACACGAAAAGCGACTTTCTTTTATACTATTTATTAATATAGATATGTCAGGAATAATAGTATCCAGACTGTACTTCGGGCACGGCGGTCAAACTTAACGGAGACTAGCCAAATACGCAGGACATATACACAAATGCACAATTCACCTCAGACAGCGGCAATCGAATAGCAACCTTATAGTAACGACAATAAGGATCATTGTGATTTTGACAGACTTGACAAAGACAGCAACCCAATAGCAACCTTATTGCAACGACAATAAAGATATCCTTCCTACCTATTTTTCTGTTCTGTTTTTTCTTGTCTGTTTATACATTTTGTGTGTACATAAATGGTAAGATAATTAAATAAATAAATAAATAAAGATCACTGTGATTTTGACAGTTATGTAAAAATACAAGTAAAATAATTGTGAACGGGTGGTACAATAGTTTTCGTTTAGCTACAAAGATCTTTTGGCGCCTGAATGACATTGGCGTTGTAGGTAATCGTTTTGAAAATGTCACTGCCATTGTGTGTTCACAAAACAAAATGACGGCGTTGGTAAAATAACCTTAGAATTTATTATAAAATGTTTATCTATAGGAATAAAACAAAGTCGGCTTAGTTACACCATAATTCCGATCCAGCCTGTCCATTGCTGCACTCTCCCAGCGACGCCTTAAGCCGAGGTCCGTACCCCACAGGGGGTGCCCTTAGCGTGTAGTCGCTTATTTTTCAAGTTTTTTAAGCCCTGGCTGGAGGCCTTAATTTATTGAGGCATCCACAGGCATTCATAAGGTTGAACTACGAGATGACATTCATAAAAAAAATTGTTACGCCAGTATAACTTAAAAACGGCTGGAGCGATTTTTATGATCTTTGTTGGATTTGTCTCCATCCCGAATAGCAGAATAACTATTAAAACTTGGGAAATTCACGAAAAAAAAATGAAAACAATTCATGTTCTGAGGCGGTACGAAGTTCGGTCAGCTAGTTAGAATATACAACGTGTAACGTTAAATGCGCAAAACCTCTTAAGGGGTCATTGTACTCATCATTATGAACAACTTTTACTATGGGACCAAACCGGAAATCGCGAAAAAAAAATCAGCTGTTCCCTACATTTTGACGAGTTATGCGAACATAAATGTAGGGAACAGCTGATTTTTTTTTCGCGATTTCAGGTTTGGTCCCATAGTAAAAGTTGTTCATAATGATGAGTACAATGACCCCTTAAGAGGTTTTGCGCATTTAACGTTACACGTTGTATAGATGTGTATATGTTGTGTGCGTGTGTGTGTGATGTGTTTGTTTGTAGAATATGTATGTTTACCTTGTAACGTTGTACTTACGGGTACAGTGCAATGCTTGTCAGTGAGATGATTGAGGAGCGCGAAGGTCTTCCTGGGCACTCTGTCGCAGTCGAGCCACATACAGGGTGCTTCCCCGCCGGCCGACGGCGGGCAGTGCGTACGTGCTGCGTGCGTGAATACCTCCGCTGCGTTGGCGAACGATCTAATACCAAAATAATATAATTAGATGGTTTCTGATTGATCTTTTGGAAGGCTTAATACATTATGAAGTCTGAAAATAAATAACGGATACACAGCGCGTAACGGATACTCAACGACCGATAATCAGCGCGTGCCGTACGAGCACTAAATCCATAGTACATCGGTTTGAAACAATTATTTCTTATTATATTCTTTTATAATTTATCTGAACCAAATACACGTGACAAACTCACTTACTAAACTCCGTTCGCACAAAAATATTAGTTGCGATACAGCAGGGTAATTGCGTAACACACTATCAGTAGCAATGGGTTTCATTTTGACAGTTCAACAACATTCAATGCGTTATTTACGTTGTTGCTACTTCAAAAAGGAGGAGGTTATCACTTCGAATGTATCTATATATATGTCAGCGCGAGCGTGGGCGTAGCGATAACAGGGCCATCATCATAATTTTTTGGTACGGGTTCCATGAGGAAGGTGGGTACTCGGGCAACCAGTAAAACGTAGTTTGAAGCACAAATCACAGTCACGTTTATTCGGTAATTTACAATCACTTTATGAGCAGTAAGAAACAAAGGTATGTACGGTGAACATGACAGTTCCGATGGTATGCTCTCAACCGCCCGGTGTGCGCTCCGCAAGTCGAATCCCGGCCGCTCTCCAATCGACTCTGTCCACGTGTAGAAAATGGCGCGAAGTTATAGCGCCACCTCACGGCGTTCACTGTACTAACCGATCAACCAATGAGAATTAAGTTCCGGTTTGACCAATATTATGAAATCAACCGGAAGTAGTATTTTGATTATTTTGTCGTCTTAATATCGCTTGCGACGACATATACAACGTGTAACGTTAAATGCGCAAAACCTGAAAATAGTTGGATCAGAATAACGAGCAGAATTAATTGAACCACTTTTTAACATAGGTCACATTTTTCAAAAATCTTCATTAAAAACGTTGCCGTGTCTATTTATTAATAGGTCAAGTAAGCCAATGTCAGCGCGGCGCAGCGGCCCGGTGACAACTCCTCCCTCGGTAAAGCGTCGTCGCAGACGCAAGAAACGATCAGAATGGCCAGTAAAACTAAAACAGCACATAAAACCTTTACAAGTTTTTTAATGACTTATTTTCTCTCTGAAATAGGTCAATTTAATTAAAAATCAGTTGGGGTGTCTGAGGTTTTGCGCATTTATCGTTACACGTTGTATATATTTTTTTTATATATGTTCGGGCACAACTCCGTCATATATGGACAGATTTGCAAAATTCTTTTGTTCGATAGAGGTTTATTCCGAAATGGTCCCATTTAAATTTCGTAAAGATCTGGTGATGGGTTTCGGAGACAGACAGCGGAACTCTTCAATAAATACCAGTAAAACATCCGCGATTGCTGCTATCGCATATGTATGCATTGTTTACGCAATCGCACAACATAACATAACGTCTGTACCCTATAAACACAGGTGCAGCTTCCTGTCACTGATATTTACATAGCAAGTACATAGTGTTATATGATTTTTTTTGGGTTGACATAACTAAAAAGTAGGAAAAAAAAACTTTTTTTATAAAAAAGAAACAACCGACTACCAAAAAAACACTGCAAACTGAGAAATAACTTTAATTCCGGAAGTCGGTGTCAAAAAACGAAAATGCGGCACCAACACCGACTTCCAAAATTATTTTTCACTTTGTAGTGTTTTTTTGGAAGTCGTTTTTTTTATTTTTATAAAAAAGTTTTGAACATATAAACCAAAGGATTAGCAATATCTTTAAAAATGATCCGATTGAGATAGATAGTTTTACGCAATCAGGGTGCATGTTTGGGAACTGCCGGTCGATTCTGGAAAAATCTCACCGTGATAACTAAGGTGAAGTGAGTTTAGAGTGAGCTGTGAGTCATGCTGATGCTAGGGATTGACACTACTGACGACTCACTCCACGCTCACATCACCCAAATTTTCACGGTGAGATGGTTACAGAATCGCACGGCTGTACATGAGTTTAGTGAGCAGGATCTTTCTTCTAGTTACAGTGGGCGTCACTTACTTGCCACACCCTCGCCAGTGACAAATCCAAGGCGTCTCGTCCTGTGGGCTGACGGCTTGTATCGGTGTCGGCGTCAGTGCGGGAGGTGGGGTTGCAGACGGTTTCGGAGTAGGCGGCTTCTGAGGCTAAAACATATTACAATTTTGTTAAGAGAACTCAGATTTGGCTCAATAAAACCCGAATTCAGTAGTGTAGTGTTGGTTTTGTTTTTGTATGAGGGATAATAAGTTGACACTCAATCAACTCACTGCTGGCGATATGGGCTCTGCCTATGTCCAGCAGTGGACTGCAATAAGTAGCACATAAATATGTTTTCTGCCCATCAGGAAACATATTTATGTATATGACTCTGTATACAGGGTTAGTTTTCAAAGACCAGCCAAATTTAATGGTGTGGTACAGACCATCAAATTGGACAATTTTGTCCATGGGACCAACATCGTATTCGCGAATAAAAATTCAGCCGTCCCATACGTTTAGGTCGAGTAGGTATTGAAGCTTTCTATGGGACAGTTGGTAAATTTTTCGCGGTTACGATACTGGTCCCATGGAGAGAGTTGTTCAGTTTGATGGTCTGTATCACACCCTTAAATTTGGCTGGTCTTTAAAAACTAACCCTGTATAGTCGACATGTACACGGCGTTTTTTTATTTTTTTATCTAATTGTTCGCTTCCTCAACCCATGAAGAATTTCGCAAAAAACAGACGGTAAAATATTTACCTCAGTAATAGGTTGATTGACCACAAGTTCTTTATCACCGATCTTGGTGTTTCCCACCATGACTGGCTGGCGGGTGATCACTTGTCTCATCACCGGTTGTGTGGTGGCTTTCTGTAATTAAAGTGACAGATTAGAATCGTGTCGAAACGAATACTGCGTTTATTTTCTGTTATATAATATATATGTCGCAGGTTTATGACAACATCAGGTTTTTGATCAAAAACCGGAAGAAGAGAAAATTATTACTTTATAAATAAATCAATCATTTATTATTGTCTCTTAATGGTTTATTTATTTAAAGAAATAGCAACCGACATTGCTTTTTTAATAAAACTAATCCAGACTAAGTATTTCATCAAAAAACTGGATTTTCTGAAGTTTATAACATAAAGTAATAATTTTGTTTTTTTCCAGTTCTTGATCAAAAGCCTATTTTGTCATAAACCTGCGACATATACAAGTTGTAACTTAAATAAAGCACAGCCGCATAAGGGGTCATTGTACTCATCCTTATGAACAACTTTTACTATGGGACCAAAACAGAAATCGCGAAAAAAAAAAATCAGCTGTTCCCTTTTTTTACATTTTGACGAGTTATGCGAACATAAATGTGGAACAGCTGATTTTTTTCGCGATTTGAAAACGAAAACGCCCCTATATCAGTCCAACTCCAGGATCAGACCTCGAAATCTATCCTTCTGCAACGAGGTGCGAGACAGGGAGACGTTATCTCTCCGATACTGTTGACCGCTGCACTGGAGAATGTCTTCAATGTCCTGGACTGGAAAGGGGCTGGCATTAACATCAATGGCGAGTACATGATCTTCGGTTTGCCGACGATATCGTAGTCATGGCTGCGACTATGGAGGACCTCAGTACAATGTCAATGAGAGTATATATATATATAGAGAGAGAGAGAGTATATATCTCTACCTCAGTAGAGCCTCCGAAAGAGTGGGTCTTAAAATGAACATGGGCAAAACGAAGGTCATGTCAAATGCCCATGTAACACCCACTCTCATGAAGATCAGAGACACTATACTCGAAGTCGTGGACGAGTATGTTTACCTAGGACAAACTGTCCAGTTGGGTAGGTCCAACTTCGAGAAAGAGGTCAATCGTCGAATTCGACTCGGCTGGGCAGCGTTTGGGAAGCTACGCATATCTTCTCGTCCCACATACCGCAGTGTCTCAAGACGAAAGTCTTTGACCAGTGCGTTTAGAAGGCTAAAAGTCACCCAAATGGCAATGGAGAGGGCTATGCTTGGAGTTTCCCTGCGTGATCGAATCAGAAATGAAGAGATCCGCAGGAGAGCCAAGGTAACCGACATAGCCCGAAGAATTGCCAAACTTAAGTGGCAGTGGGCAGGGCACATTGCTCGCAGAACAGATGGCCGATGGGGACGAAAGGTTCTGGAGTGGCGACCGCGTACCGGAAGACGTAGCGTTGGAAGGCCTTCCACAAGGTGGACCGACGACCTTGTGGAGGCCGCAGGAACCTGTTGGATGTGAGAAGCACAGAACCGGTCGAAGAAGAGGTGCTCGGGGGAGGCTTGTGTCCAGCAGTGGACGTCCAACGACTGTAATGATGGTGAATAAGATTTATTGTTTTCATGTGACTATTGTCTTAATGAGAAATAAAGTCCTTTAAACCGAAGTACAGTGTTTTTTTTTATTTTTTACTACTGTTTTTAGGTATTCGGCCTAACATCAAAACTTTACCGAATACCGAATCGTAACTGTTGCAACTCTAGTTATATGCTTTGTGACTACATATTGATACAATATTAGGAAACATAGACTGTAGACAATTAAATAAATTCTTGTCGATTCTTCATCTTTTAGAAGCAGACTGAACACCAACTAACACCAAAAGAATTAACATTTTTTTTTAATGTTTTTGTTATTTTCTATGATTTATTGTATTATGAATGTGTTAGTTATGTAATTTTAATGATTTCAAACACAATGTGAATTGTTCCTGAATAAATTGAATTTAATTGAACAGTGCAAGGATATGTATAATAATGGATCACTGACCGGACAAGACTGTATAACGCTGGTTTTCGCCTCGCTCACAACGGAAACCTGGTTACTCTGCACGCTGGTAACTACTGGGCTTCTTTGTGGTTGTTGCACCACTCTGTGTACGTTGCTTTTCATTGGCGCGTTCATTATGACCGGCTGGTTGTTGGATACCGCTATGATTTGTTGGTTGCCTTGCAGGAGTTGTTGGTTTCCTTGAATGATGAAATGTTAGATTAAAGATCTATCAAACTCAAATTATTTATTTTATTGAAACCATTTACAGTCAGTTTTGAATTGTCAAAGAGTCGGTTATTCAGGAAAATGAAGCTAGCTATGATAAGCTAGCTAGCTAATGAAGCATTCTAAAGCGTAGTTTCCTATGAAGAAGAACTGACAAGGAACTCCACGGACATTCTATTTTTATTTATTTATTTATTCCTTTATTTCAGAAAACTAGGGTCCATAGAAAAACAATACATACTACTGCAAAAATAAGAATAGTTATAAACGAATACATAAAAAAATATCAACAATAATACAACTTAAAAATATTATAAATACATACAACATAACAAACTAAACCTACTGCACACGAAGTTTCGACGTCGTGCTTCGCTGACTGGTGTCATGTAGCAACGAAACCGGCACGAAATCGATATATTGATTACATAATTAGTATTAAAATTATTGGTACATATTGTGAGAACGATGTTGAAAGACGTGCACGTTATAAGCGCACTGAGCAAAAACTAAAAAATAAATCTATAAAGAATGGGGTTTCTTAACCCTTTACTGCATGATATATTAAATAAGTGACAAAACATTTTTTTTTTATGTTAATGCCTTTATTAAAGCTTCAGAATTAATTTTAGTGTATTTTTTTTATTTTTTTTTATTTCCAAGTGGTATGTGATGATAGACAAAATAGTTGTGTTTTATTATTGCTAATGATATGAAAAACAAACCCCATTAGGATTTATACGCTAGTTTTTTATTTTTTTTAGAGTAAAATAAACTGTAAACATGTCAAACCATATATGGTTTCCTATGCGGTAAAGGGTTAAGGAGGGTTTGTTTTTAAGAGTCGGTAAATTATTATTTAGTATTCTTGCTGAGGTGAAATAGGGTTTAACCCTTAAATGCATAGTTTCAAAAACGATACAATGCGTTCTCAACAGTGTCCTGTTTTTTAATTGTAAAGCCCGGCTGAATGATCAATCATACCGTTACTTATTTTTGTACCGAAAAAGTTGAGGTTTGACACATGACAGTTCTGACATCATGGATTTTTGTCACTTTCACTGTCTGATGTCGCAAGAGAGTCCAAAGACTGCTTCACAGTATTCCACAACACAGCCAAAATTTAGTAAGAAATCAATAATAATAATCCACAACTTTCACACAACGCCATCTAGTCCCAAACTAAGCAGAGCTTGTGCTATGAGTACTAGACAACTGATAAACATACATATATATTTCTAAATACATACATATTATAGTTAAATTACACCCAGACACAACATATGATCGTGCTCATCACACAAACATTTGCCCTGGGTGGGAATCGAACCCACAACCTTAAATTGCGTATAGTAGTCAGGGCCACTGACCACTAGACCAACAGGCCTGACAATTAGACGTATAATTTGTATCACTAATGCATATTGTATCGAAAACTTAAACTACTTGTAGTTTTTTTTTTTCCTAGCACATATATTTTTCCCGAGAGAAACAAACTCTTCATTTAAGGGTTAACTTACCTTGTATAAGTTGCGCATTACTGGTGGTAATCTGACTGCTGGTCGACGTACTAATAAGAGCCGGTGGTTGCTTTTGAGTAACCACAATCTGTTGTGTTTGTGGTTGGTTCATTATCTGAGCTTTATGAGGCTGTGGTTGGTTGGTTATTATAGGTTGCTGGCTTGGCGTCATTTGAGGGGCGTTCTGTGGATTTTTTTAATAAAACTGTAGAAAAGTTGCATTGATTTATGAAATAACATTGATAAATAAGCTACATAAGTAAATAATAATTTAAAATACTCAACATTTATAAAAATGAATACTACACATTCAACAAACTGTATATAATGAAAAAATATAGATAAACAGTTACATGAAGCTACAAACTTTAAAATATAATTATAAATTAATGAAATATGAATGACTGTAATACAATATAGAACATGCTTGCTCCTAGAAAAACACGGCTCTTGATCCCGAAGCAAACTTGAACCAAAAAGTTTAAAGCCCGCTTACACCATAAAACACTAAATACGTTTAGCGCTAATCGTATTCAAAACATCGCATAAACAACGAATTCAGTCATTTGTGGTACAAACGGGTACAACAGGTCTAACCCAAGTATATGTACTAATTAACTTGCTAAGTAAATGTCCAATCACGATACTTATAAAAATATAACACAAAAAATCAGGAGTAGTAAATGGCCCATTTGCACGGAATCATTTTATTTGCGAATATAACAATTTCTGTCAGTGTAAATGGGCCACATCAGTTCAAGTTTGCCTGGGATTCAAATATTTACATACACTAATTGTTTCACTAGTACATTGCGAAACAATTATATAAGTATACCAAAAGCATGACAATAGCCCACCACATCCAAATATTAAAATTTAAGACTAACAAAAAAACATTAAAAAAAATAAAATTCTATAAATAAACACAGACCAATAACCAAACTACCATCAAGACGACTCTAATGTCTCTATGGCTTAAAAATCACGTGAGTATTTATGCGTTTTGAACTTCAAATCTAAAGGCACAGTCTAAATTAAAACAGCATATCATGCCGGGCAAAGAGCATTCAAAACACAGAAGGAATAATACTCGCTATACTTTTTTTTTTCTAATAATTATAATATTTGATTTCTACAATACAATAAGTACTGGATATGAGAAAGTACTGTATGATACTCAAAGTACTCATGCACATGGACAATTACAACCACCTACTTAGGACAGGCTTAAGGTACAGTTGGCGCAAGGTTAGTACCCACCTGGCCAAGTATACTGCTTGTTACGGTGGATACTTTTCTCTGGCAACCGACCGTCGAGACGGCCTGGTTGCAAACAAAAATATTACGTAGTTATTTTCAAATATATTAAGCAACTATTTTCAAAAATATTAATTAGCTATTTTCAAAAATATTAAGTAGCTATTTTCAAAAATATTAAGTAGCTATTTTCAGAAATATTAAATGAAAAAAAAGCCTTCAAAATTGCATGTCTTTTTTAATTGTTTTTAATAACAAAGGAACTATTAGTCTTTAAAATTCTACTGCTGAGAAAAGATGTCCATTGTAATTCATTAACCAGACAGATATCCCGTTAACTACACCGCTTCGCTGTTTCAGGGCTACATTCTGAATAAATTTTGGCTACAGCTTCAATCAGCTATAATTTTCCCACTGCTGGAACACAGGCTTCCTCTTAGTGAGAGGGACCGTAATCCACCACCACGCGGGTCCAGTGCGGGTTGGTAGATTTCACACGTCTTCGACTTTTTGGTTGTAGGACATGCCGGTTCCCTCACGATGTTTTCCTTCACCGTTTTGAGAGCAATGGTGATGAAATAGTTTACTCAAAGTAAAATGCCTGCCTGGGTTCGAACCTACGACCTACAACTCGTAAGTCGCGGCCGTTACCACTGGGCCACCGCTGCTCCTCAGTTTACCATTTGGCAACACGAAAAATGAAATCGTTTTGCCCCAAAAATATTTTGTCAGCGGGCACAAAATGTGACAATATTATAATAACAACGACTCAAGCAGTAAATGACATCTTTCATTTGATTTTTAAAGGCAAGGCATCGAATTAATTTCTAAACCGAACTTAAACCCAAAACCTGTCCCAAAAGCTAAAGTCTATAAATATTCTGTGCATGGAACCTGAGCGAGGGCATTCTTCACCATCGTGATGGCCTGCGAAGTACTCACTAACGTAGGCTGAGACATCACCCTCTGGGTCGACTGAATCACACCCGAGTTCTGCGATAATCAACTTTATTTCAACAAGGTAAAGTTCAAATTCAATCTTATGCTACTTGTACTATGTGCGAATCTAGAGGAATTAAAATGTAGGGTGTTTATGCACTGCGGGCCGTCCGATAAATTGTAGGAACACTTGTATACTGATTTCAGTTCGAATTATAAACTTACATGGATTATCTATACGAAAAGGCAGCAATGCATTTGCACTATTAATATTATTGTTATAATTATAAATATTTTAGTACCGTGCACGGGTTTTGTCATATTTATGTGTGAGTACTGCTTTTAGTTTTTATTTATATGAACTTGAAATTTCCCCCCTCCCCCCATGTCCGAACTATACCGGGCCATTTATTAGTGTACAATGAAACAAATTCGCAATACTCACTCATAAACATGAATTCACTTACCAAAATTTTGTGAACAATTTTAGTATAATTTTGCCACCGCTGATACATCATTACCTTGGGGTACAAAGGTAGTAAAAGCCATAAACCCTTTATAGCTTTTACTATATAGGGTTAATCTACATTTATTTTAGTAATCCATAAGTTAGTAAAGCGCCAATTGTTATTTAATGAGCCGAATGTACACGCAACATAATAAAAAACGTGCAATCCCCGTAAATTTTGAAAATGTTTTTTAGATTTTTTTTTTCATCAATCATTCCCTTAATCTACTTTCAGGGTTTGGTTTGGTAGGTGTTGTCTTTATTAATTTTTCTGAACCTTTAAAATACCTCGCCAGAATAGTAAGCCAATGATGGGCCTTTATTGTTGTAGCAGAACGTATTATGCGACAGCAATAAAGGCCGGCAGCAATGGCATTCGTGGCGATAAAGAGTCTTTATTGCTGTCACGGTATACGTACTGCCCACGTATACCGTGACAGCAATAAAGGCTCTTTATAGCTGTCGAACACATGTAATGTACGCTAATACATAATAAACAATAAATGTAGACGATACAACAAATGAATAGTATCAAGATTCCTAATAAAAACGAGAAAACCCACTTCACCTGTAGACGATCGTTAGACACAAAGAAGCAAAACAGAAAGGAAATGAACATTATTATTATTATTATGAGAACCCAAAAGTTACTATTAGGCATCCTCCGGAACTATTAGTATGAGTTGAAGCCAAGATTATTAACACAGTATAACAATATACTCCATACAGCCGCTCACGCGTTATACTAAACTCCATTTTTCGCGGCCAGTGAGATCTTGACACGTGAGAGCGAGACGACACTAGACAAAATAATCACCGTCCTGGTCGCACGTTTTATCACATCTGCCGCGAGTCATGTCGTTTAGTTTAGACCTTTGACATCATAATATTCTATTATCGTCTCATATTTTATGAGATAAATAGTAACTATTTCAACTAGCTTCATCTTCCTGACTGACCGAACCCTTTAAAAATTTAAAAGTGCCTGTAATTGGTTTGTTTAAAATAAATGCTTTGAGTTTGAGTTGACTGCCAAACAGTCAACGTCAGTCAGTAAGTCTTAACTATAAATGACTGATCCCGAGTTGCAATAACGCAACTCGGGACGTCGACCCACCGCTTCCTCCCTTGGCGTTGACCGACTATATGGAGTAAGAAATAAACTGTGGGTGTTAGCTACTTGATTTGAGTGTAACCTGTATAATTTGCTGTTGGGTTATCGCCTCTGTTGCCTGCGTAATAAGGCTGTTAAGCGTCGCCTCGTCCAGGCCGCCTGGGTTGTTCACCTTTTTGTCATAACATTTATGTTTTAAAACCTTTTTTGTTGATTGAGACTGGCGCTAAGCACAAGATGTTTTTTTTTTATTTTTTTTTTATTGGGTTTCATAATAAAGTGGAATATTTCGCCAGTGCTTTTAGTGAATTTATTTAAGACCAGGTTCGCAAGGGCGATTTTTTCGCGCACTGGATTTTCAACGTAATGCTTAGCGCTGAAAGCTGAAATTCTAACTATGTTTTGTGACGCACTGAGATGCGCATTGTTGGATTCTCAGTGCTCGGCTAAACACCGAGAGTTGAAAATCCAGTGAACTATAAAATCCAGGCATTGCGTACGTGAGCTTACTCTTCAACGTGAAAATCGTCGAAGCCCCGTATTCATAGATAAGAAACATTGTTGCAGCAACATAATTTGTGTTGCTGACAACACGAGTCTCATACATTCTACATGTAATGTTGCCCGCAACATGTTTATAGCAACACAAATCATGTTGGCAAGTTTTGTTCACCATAAATCCGAGGCTTTAGCGTCTTTTACAAACAAACATACACAAAAATCGACATAAAAGAAACGATATTTTACATTTGATTATTACGAATGCCCGACCATTTTTGGCCGTAACTTTTGTGACTATAAAATAACTCATAATTATATTTGGGATGAACATACCGTCAAAGTAAGAGGTCCCCCTCCGGTTGGCCCTTGAACTATTATTATAGTTTTCTGCATCATATTCCCTGGAATATTTTGGGCGATATAACTTATACCTCCTGCAATAAAACAACGCTTAATTAGCACATCTATTACATGTGAAACCGTCAAATTATGTTACAAAGACACGCACAGTATGCTATACAGTGGAGTGTAATAATCAGTGATCGGATAATCGGGCGCTTATATACCTAAACTTCATCCCACGAAAGAATAATATGGACATTCCTATCTGATTAAATAAGTAATCTAAGGTTCCCAGGATTGAAAAATTTTGTAAAATCAACTATAACAAACTTAATGAAATTATAGCAATGGTTATTTTGATTTAGTATTTTTATTTTATTCAAAACACATATGGATACTATAGTCTAGTCACAATTATTTTAACCCCTGACTTTATATCACCGTCAAAATCACAGTGATCTTTATTCCCATTCTAGTAAGGTTGCTGTTGGGTTGCTGCCACTGAAAAGTCTGTCGAAATCACAATGACCTTTATTCTCGTTACAATAAGGTTGCTGTTAGGTTGCTGCTGTCAAAGGTATAATAATTGTGAAGGGAGTGTAGGACAGTACCTTGAGCATTGCTTGGCGTTGCTATGATCTGCATTGGTTGCTGCATGTACTGTGTGGGTTGTGTTGATATTGTTTTCTCTGTAAAACACAAAAATTGGATTACAATTTTATTAAACCAGCGAAATCCATTAACGCCCCGCCGCGTCAATGGCATGTTCGCTGAAGCGCGCACCGACTGTTTTCACGCGACGATGCGCTAGCGATGCGCGTCTCTGGTGCGCAGAGTGCGGGGCAGCGCCAATGTCGTCCTGGCGATGATTGCAAACAGATTGCCTGTACCTCTGGCAATGCTGTAGCAGGCATACTGTTTGCTAGTAAGAGTTGGTTTGTCTGTTTCTTTTCTCGTTTGTATTTTTGTTTGTACCGATATGAGTAAAATTAACTGGCTAAACAGAAAATAAATTACCTAAGGATACAACTGTGCAATTGCTATAATCCTAACTAATATTATAAATGCGAAAGTAAGTTGGTTTCTTTGTTTTTTACCTTTTCACGCCTAAACCACTCAACCGATCATCCTGAAATTTTGCATACACGTTGTCAGGTGTACAGAAACGGACATTGGGTACCTTTCATCCCGAAAAAAATTGTGTTCCCGAGGAAAACAACAATAACGTTATTATGATAATAGATGGCGCCACGTGTCTTTCGAATCATGATTGAATTATATTGGAAACTTTAGTTTTCTTTTTTTTTTTAATTTAAGCCTAATACATTTTGTGAGTCTTGAGTGTCGATAGACCGGTTTTTCGTCCTCCTAACTATAATAATATTATAGACAAGGGCAAACATTGCAGGTAGCAGGGGTGCATTTGGAAAAGCCATGTTTTTCCCATGGCCAGCTATATGTAGCATGTTCGCGTGTGTCCAATGCCCAGAATTTGTACGTATTTGCGCCAAATAGTAGGACATACAACATTGTGTATAGGAGCGTCCTAGAATAATGTTCCGTTCTGAGCTCATGAGTGCAACGGCCAAACAACAAGCAGAGTACAACCCGTTGATTGTCATATTTTAAATTAACGCGAGCGAAGCCGCAGGCAAAAGCTAGTACATTATAAATCATAACATAACATTACGCCTGTAATCCGCATGGTAAGGCAGAGATGTCCCACACACCCATATTTCGCAAGATATGTTTAAGTTCTATATAATAAGTGGGAGCGCCTACTGCCATTAACTAGAGACATCCAGAATCCAGGCTACTGAGAAATTCCCGATGTAAAAACACAATAACATTTTGCCCGACCCTGAAATCGAACCCAGGACCTCATGCTCATGCACCAAGGCAGTCAAAACAAAAATAAAAAACATTATAAATCATATTTTGATTAAATTAACTACGAGAGCAAGTCAAATATACTTTACCTTGTAGTATCAGCTGTCCGGCCTGCGAAGCAATGATGTTCTGAACATCCATGGGTTGCATTTGCAGCATTGGTTGTTGCATTTGTATAGTCTGCTGTTGAAACAAGAAGAAATAATCTTTATACTTACAACCCGTTCGCGCTAAGACCGTACTCTCGGAAATAGAATAGCGAGATCAAAAATGTAAACAAAGATGTTGCCAGTTTTAAATAACCTCAATTGTGTATAATACTATAATATAGTGCTAAAATTAGAGGCATCTTTAAGCAGGTAAAATATAATCTTGCACACAGCTTTAAAGTGCTGTAAACTACAAAGAATAAAAAATAAAAGTTTAAATGAAATGGTGAAAATAATTCGTTTATGATACAAGCAATAATGCAGAAGCTCTAGACATTTTGACTTTCATTTATTATTTTCTATTTATAAAATGTTTTTCCTTCTAAACTAGAGCATCGTTAAAAACAAAAATGTAAATAATATTGCGTTATCCTAATAATCGATCCAAGTGGGAGTACGTACTGATCGCCATTTTGTTTTGGTAATTCCGCCATTTCGATTTGTCGTGATTGAATGTCCCTCGTGAGTTTTTATTGGTTTATTTATTTATTTTATTATTTATGTATGTTTTAAGTTGTTATATTTTACGTTTTCGTTTTTTTTTTGTCTTTGCGTAAAATCGTGTTTACCCGTAATAAAGTAGACATACCTACTATGGATGCTCAGCCAGGGCCGACGACCAAAAAGGGACGAAGGTGAAGGGCGGCCGTTTTGGGGGACTGTCTTTTGTAATTTTGATGTTCTAAAAGTGCTGATTCTCAGTCTAGTTTGAATAAGTGACTTTTGTTTTTAATTTTGATTTTGAGGATATTCTATCACCACCTATAAAGAACAACGCACTGCTATATCTGTGTTTGAAGATTAATTGAATATTGGTCTTTAGGCGATTGCGCCTAGAAGGCCGCCGAGATTTTTTACATTTCTGCAGTAACAGTAAATTATATCTAATAAATAAACACGAGCAAGTTGTTCATAAGAATAGAAATCCTTTATTTTCGTTAGTTTACGACGAGACCTTAGGCTATAATATGTTTAATTTCGAGACGCTGCTTCAGCGTGGTTTCAAGAACACGAAATTTAATCAAATTAAATAACTATAATGAATACGGAAATGTTGACTACCCCTAAAACGTCACTTTGGCAATGACATTTCTTTGTTTACTTTTTTTATTTCGAATTCCATTTCCGAAGTTAGTTCATTGTTAGACAATAGTATTACCTGCATCGTAGGTCCCTGAACTTGTAATGTAGGTTGTTGAACCTGGACCTGGAGCGTCGGCTGTTGCACTTGCATCGTAGGCTGTTGCACCGACATCGTCGGTGGTTGAACCTGAGTTTATAAAACTCATTGTTATCTCACGGTTCAGTTGTAAAACTTATTACTAATACAATAGAGTACATTTTTATTATTTAGCTGTGTTTTTCAGTGACCGATATTATATTTGTGTTATTTTTGATTTTTAAAAATATTTTAATTTCATTTTATTTTGCTAGCGCAGTTTAGGCTAAGATGTAACGCACCACAAAATTTTTAGAGGAGATAAAGTATCATTCTTTTATTCACCCAGTATTGCAATTTGTACAAAATTAATGGACAGGTAATTATTATTATTATTATTTTATTTTAATTTTTTTGTTATACATGGTAATACATATTCTTGATATCAGGACGGCCACTAGTCGGTATGCATTTAAGCGGAAATTGCAGAGTTATTTTCAAAATAAATAGCGTAGAGTCATCTCAACACCTCTCTTCTTTGAATTTGTATATATTTATATATTATAGATATATACAACGTGTAACGGAAAGGGGGTATCAACCCTGAAGGAGGTGAATGTGCTCATGAAACTCAACAACTTTCCCCAAAGAACATAGGTCGAAATATGAAAAAAAAATTTGGCCCTCCCATAGTAAATCAATCAGCTGGTAGTCAGTTTTGTAAGGGAGGGCCAAATTTTTTTTTTCATATTTCGACCTATGTTCTTTGGGGAAAGTTGTTGAGTTTCATGAGCACATTCACCTCCTTCAGGGTTGATACCCCCTTTCCGTTACACGTTGTATATAAACATGAATATTTATATATTTTAAATATATATTATAAATATATATTATGGTAAATCGTATGTATGTGTTTAAAACCTATTTATGTATTTGTCTAGTGTTTTTTTTTTTTTTTAATTGTTATCGTCGTCGTGTCAACCGAAGCACCTGCCATCTTATCTCTTCACCACCCTTGGTTGACTGGTAGAGAATGCCTAAGGCATTAAGTCCGCCTTTGTACCTTTTGTGCGTGAAGTTAAAATAAATAAATATTCTTGGTAAAGTGGTAAAAAGTCTTACCTGTAGAATGGGTTCTTGTATGATGACAGAATTTTCACCAGCTGCCATCAAAACCGACGGTTGAATAAGTTCAACGGGCTCTTGTTTCGGTGGCAACTGATTACAACAGAATATATTAATATTTTGTCAAGAATTACTAACATCGCTAGAAAAGCAACACTACATAGACTACTCCTTCGAAAAGACTACTTCTAACATATCTAAAAGCCATCAGTATAAGAAAAGGTTCTAAGTTGTGCAATAAAGAAGTAAGAAGTAGAACTAGGAAATTATACATTATTAATATGATTGAGACTACTTTATCATCATTTCGTTAATAAAAAATAAATAAAAATGCGGTAATACGAATAGCTACTCTCCTTAAACATCAAGTACGACTTTCCTTAAACATCCAGTAGGCTACTTTCGTTAAACATCCAGTAGGCTGCTTTCGTTAAACATCGAGTAGGCTACTTTCCTTAAACGTCCAGTGGGCTACTTTCCTTAAAAATCAAGTAGGCTACTTTTTATTCTAATAAACTACCTTGCAAACAGACAAATGATTTCTAACTACAAAAACAAAACTGAAAGCCAACTCACGATACATATTTGCTTTAAACGAATCTTGTAAAGGTTAATATTTATCTGAGTTTGGTGTAGGTTTGGTTTCTCAAATCTACTTTGGTTTGATGTTTGTGATACCTCTCCTCTCCTATACGTACAAATCTGTGCATACAATAATCATAAAAATGTTATATTTATAAAATAAAACATGTTAGTATCAAAACCTTAGCTCGGAATGCTCCCAATAGCATGGCCCCTACGCTGCCTGCGTGAGGGCGCTAAGATACGGCCAAATAGACAGACATGAAAGAAAGATTAGTGCACATTTAACTTCAGCCCGATTTCTGAATTGGTAGTTTGACAAGTTCTGAATTCTTCTTTTCGAGTCGATGGTAAATTATTAAATGAGTTGGGCCTAGTAGGTGGCCACGCCGGTGGCGGCATCAGTAGCGTTTTTTGGTCCTCGGAAATGCAGACACTTTGGACATTTCAACATTATGGAGCATGGTTTGGTCAGGAGCTCCTCATTCACACTGGGTGTCGGTTGGGCCAATAATTCCCCATTTCGCTAGATTGTGCTTGCAACGGGCTACCCGGGCCCGCAGTCTATTGATTGCTTTCCGTATAGGCCACTGCAGGGTACGTTCGAGTGGGAGGTCCAACTGGGATGAACGAAGTCGAGAAGCGACGGGTTCTCAATTCAGAAACCGGGTGTTAGTAATATTCAGAACTGAATAAATACTTACTGAGTAAACCACGTGTTGTATATCACTTAAAACATGGATTCATGGTTAATAAAAGTTGAGAGAAATTGTTGTGGCAACATCGATTTGTTGCTGGCAAGATTTTCCACAATCACACTATACAGCGTGTAACGGAAGGGGGAATCAACCCTGAAGGAGGTGAATGTGCTCATGAAACTCAACAACTTTCCCCAAAGAACATAGGTCGAAATATGAAAAAAAAATTTGGCCCTCCCATAGTAAATCAATCAGCTGGTAGTCAGTTTTGTAAGGGAGGGCCATATTTTTTTTTCATATTTCGACCTATATTCTTTGGGGAAAGTTGTTGAGTTTCATGAGCACATTCACCTCCTTCAGGGTTGATACCCCCCTTCCGTTACACACTGTATGGGGTGCTACACACTGCTTCGCATCAGCACATTCTATTCGAAAGTATTTCTTTAACAACTAAGAGGACCTGAAGCAATTACTACACATACTCGACTTTCATTCGGATTGTGCCGTTCGGCAAACTTCGTTCGGCATCTACCCTGACTTATTCATATTCGGGTGGGTTCGGCATAATTTCGATCTCTAAGCCGAACAGCGTTTTCCCGAACATATATCTACATATAATCGATTTTGCAATTGAATCTTGCCGACCCGAACATATTTGTAATACCCCATACTGACACCACGTTGTGCAACTTTTGTTTCCCATTAATATTGGGTTTATCATTTGCCATACAATAATTTAGTAAAAGATATGGCAGAGAGTTATTTGTATGTAAGAATCACACATGCATTAAGCAAAATATGGAGGTTAGTGGAACATTATAAAAAACAAATATGTCTTTTTTATATTTACCAAATCTTCTTCATCTTCCAGTGCTGATGCTGCAAGTGCTGCATACAGATTCGCGGCTGTTTTTGATACACTCTCTTGAGGCGCCATGTTCTAAAATAAGTTTTAGAACGATATCAATAATAATTATGTAAAAACAATCTGATTGCCCGAACATTTTTGTAAAATTTAACAACTAACCTTTTCTTCCACCTTAATTTTCTTAGCAGGCGGCTCGGTATACGAGTGATCAGTAACCACAGTTTCTGTGACATCCTTATCAGTTTTAATCTGAATCTGACTTTCGGTCTTCACCTGAACCAGTTGACCTTGTTCGTTCTTGTACTGAAGAATCGGTGCTTGTAATTGGTCACTCTTCAACTGAATGATTTGACCTTGTTCGTTCTTGATTTGAATTAGCTGGCCCTGTTCGTTCTTTATTTGAAAGTATTGGTTTCCTTGGGATACTAAGCCGGAGTCAGCGTTTATTTGAATGACTGGGGTTGGGTCGGACTTAACCTGAACGATTTGACCCGTCTCTGTAATTTGGATAGTTGGAGCGTTGATTTGGGGGCCCATTTGAACGACTTGCAGTGGAGGGTTCGAGTTTTTCTTTAGTAAGTCCGCTAGCATTTTGTTTTGTGCGGATTTCTGGAAAAAATGTGATTAATTAACGTAAATTATTATTGTAAAATTGCGTCTAGTTTTATATTTTTCAGAAGGAAAGGTTACTCACAATAGTCAGTTGAGTTTGCTCGTCTATCTGCATTTGTACTGGTTCTTCTTTCGGTACTGAAAACATTATAAATAAATTTTAGGTATCATCATGAATGGGGGCATAAATAATTAGTAATAACTGAAATCAAATATTTTTGATATTTACCAACTTGATCCTCTGTCTGATTTTGGTGGACCTGCAAATAAAAGTATCATACAGTGAATTATAATGCAAATAGTTCTAAGTAGAATCTAGTCTTATGGTGCTTGTTCCGAGTGTTTATAAAAGGGCTTCCGAAATAATGGACGTGTACTGGTACAATCGGTTGTATTTAAACTAGAAAGGTACAAGATCTGATAGATTTCTAATATAAATCTGTTTGAATGAGCGACGTCCGCGATGCGACAGTGGGACGTCTGGCACTCCTGACTTGCTCCTGACGGCGCGAAGTGGAGGCGCGAGCCATGCGGCATGGCTACGCAGGCATGGCGGTAGTAAGTCCTGCCTTAGTGGGCCATCTGGCGGCGGCGCGGTCGTAACAGTGCTCTTATAGATTTGTTGAAAAAAAAAGTTACTTATACGTTTTTACCTTATCTGTGGGCGTGCTACTAGCAACACCACCTGGCGTAATCGTTGTACATTTGATCAGGGCTTCTGGATCAACGTCCATTACCTGTACGGGAAATATGAATACGATGAAAATGTGTTTTAATTTAGATCTTAATGTAACCTCTAATGAGAGGATAATTACGTTTATTTGATTATCGTATCACATTTATTTATTTACATAAAAGTAATTATCACTTTTTAACTTTTTTTTTAACGTTACATAAACATGATTTTAACATTGAAATAATATCGTTTTTTGCCAAAAGGTCTCTAATGTGTTTACTATATTATAATTAACGATTAAGTGTCCTTGTTGGCAACAAACAACGTAAAAATCCATTTAAAAGTTTCATCACGATTCACCCCTGCATTTCCTGTTCACCCCGTTTTACGGTAAACTGTAAAAAAACCGACAGTGCTGTGGCAAATAATCGATAATTTTCGATTATAAAATCATAATCGATAGCAACCGATTATTTGAAAAATCGATTAATCGATTATTGATAATCGATTCCGAACATCATTAATTTTTAATGCTTTTATATTCTAATATTTAAAAGAGAAATTTGTGTTTTTTTATTTTTCTCCTTAATCCATTCAGATTAAGGAGAAAAATGAAGTATTATAAATACCTGATTAGTTTGCACCACAACTGTGCTCGGAGCAGCTGGTCCTCTTTGCTGACTTTGTTGTCTTTGTGCAACCTATATATACATTATAAATATTGAATTAAACCGTTCAGAAATGTTTTGTGTCCCTGATCCTACGTATAAAAGAAATGAGAAACAAATGGATAAGAAATGACATTGAAAATCGAAAAATAATGTTTCAAAAGTAAATGATGCTTAAAAAAAGAAAAATAATGTTTGAAAGTAAAAGATGTTGAAGTTTTTACTTGTTATTTTAAAACGAACTTTCTATTTTGGTATTATAGAATTTGCAGCAAAAATATCTTATAAATTACGTCTCGTGTGTAATTTTGTAAAATAATAACATTAAGGCATTGTGTTTTTTACTGTGTGTACATAAATAATAAAATATATAAATAATAAATAAATAAATAAGGTAGCCCTAAATCTCCTTTGCCCAGGAGTGGGACATTAGAGGCTAATAAAAAAAATGTCCTTCAAAATTGGCATAAATCCTAAAAAAAATAACAATAATAATTCCATGCTTCACAAATAAGCTAGCAGAATACTCATGCCGTTTCAATCCAGTTATTTTATTATGTTAGTTTATTAACTAGTGATACTTGGCATGCCTTTCTACGTCGCTTTTTACTGCCACTACGCGGCAATGTTGCCATACACAAAAATAGATTTTTTTTTATCAGGCAACTACCTCAGTATGATTTCGGCCTGTCAGACGAGTTTTTTTTTTCTGAAATAAAAGGTATTTTTTTACCTCGGCCTTGTTGTTGAAAAATACTTTGGTACAATACATGCTAGATCTAATAGTTCTGAACAGAACTACCAAATCTTTGTTATAACGTTCAAAAACTCAATATACCATGCATTTTGTTAATTTTCCACTGTATTTTGTAGTCTATACCTTTCTTCGTGATACGCACGTCACCTTCTTTGTTCTATAGTAAATTGTAAAATTATAGCAGAAAATAAAGTAAGATCAAAATATATTTTATAAACTATCATTCATTAATATCTTCTTTTTTTTTTGCAAAAAAAAAAAACCAGATGCTCACGAAATTAATTATAAACTTTACCTAAGTAAATCATTTTCCCAACACCTTACACACAAAACATCTTTTACACACAAATAACCTGACAAAGAAAGAAAAACATGTCTGAACAAATGAACAAAAATTTTCGTCAACAACTCGTCAACCAAATCAAGTCCCATTGTATCAACAACTTTACCCCGCGCGCGTCCTATTAGCCCACGTTCGCACGGACTTAAAAATATAGAGGCGGGATTTTATCGCGCACTGGATTTTCAACTGTCGGTGTTGAGCCGAGCATTGAGAATCCAACAGAGCGCATCCCGTTATAAAAACACACTTGGTTTTTAACCTTTTGACCCCCACGGACGGCTATAGCCGACAAACGAAAACGTGCCAAACACGCCACCGACGTCTACAGCCGTCAAGAAAACGACATTTTTTAAGTACAAAATAAATATACTAAATTAGAAAATAATTATTTTGTACTTAAAAAATGTCGTTTTCTTGACGGCTGTAGACGTCGGTGGCGTGTTTGGCACGTTTTCGTTTGTCGGCTATAGCCGTCCGTGGCGGTCAAAAGGTTAAACTCTCGGCGCTAAGCAGTGCGTGGAAGATTCAGTGCGCGAAAAAGAATCGCCGCGCGAAAAACGAGCCCGTGCGAACCTGGGCTTTGAAAGCGATCGTCGCGCGAATACGCAATCTTCGCGTTCATATGCCACTTTTTGTTCGGAAAACTGGAAGGAGCTCTCTGTCGGTGCAACCACACGTTACGGTTCGCCGAACAAAAAGTTAAATATGGACGCGACGACCGCGTCATCGTCCAGCAGTTCATGAAACGCCTTTCCAAGCAATTTCTGCGACTCTGCTATAAAGCACCTCAATCCCCGTATTGATTTAAATTCATCCCTAAACAATCCGATCCAACTTGTCCCTCGCTGCCCTCTCCCAGAGACGCCCTAAGTCGAGGCCTGTACCCCACAGGGGGTGCCCTTAGCGCCTAGTCGCTTCGTTTTTAAGTTTTTTAAGCACTCGCGTAAAAAAAACTGAAAAATTTAGCTAAGGTACAGGCTACAGGTAAGACCGGTTAAGCAGACGACAACTTCCTAGGTTGAACTGCGAAATGTCATTAAAAAAGATGACTTCGACGATCGCTTTCTATTAAGACGCGGCCTTCGTCTCCAACCCACTGTCAACAACTCATCCACACATCTCTACATCTATAAGCAGTGGTTAAGTTAGTTTTGTTAGTATCACTTACTTGCGGTGTCGGTAGTGCGGGGCTTACTTTATGCGCTAACAGATGTTTGATCAGCGTTGTGTTCGACGGAGTAGATTCCAGCGCTTGTGACAGATGTGGGTGGGATGCTGGTGGTTGTTGTTGGCTCTGTGGAAATATATAGAGTAAATAGTTAATTGACAGGATTTGAAAGTTATCACTTTTCACCAACACATCATCACCAGTGATCGGATAATCAGATGATATTTACCTAAAGTGTAGATGTTGGTTATTATGGAATGCACTTTTGTATCGAAAAAATCCCGCGAATTCGGAATCGACAAATTTAGTTTTTTTACTATAGAATCAAATCGGGTGTCGGAATATTTACTTAGTTTAAGGTATTGGATAATATTATGGAATGCACTTTTGTATCGAAAAAATCCCGGGATTTCGGATTCAACAACTGTTTTTATTATAGAATCAAGTCGGACGATGTCTTACACTCAACATAGTCATAAATTGATGGGGAGCTTAAAATTAACTTCAAGTAAATACACATTAATAATTATGTAATCCCCAGTTTTTTTTTTTAATACCACATGCTAAAGACGACGTTCCTTCACCATGTTACAGACTAGTTTCGTATTCCCAAATTTTCTGGAATCCCGGGATTTATATTTTAAAAAATATGTTTTAAGAAGCCGCTTCGATAATTTCCTAACCAAAAATTAACTTTAGGTAAATATGCATCCGATTATCCGATCACTGATCATCACACAGTGGGATAATACAGGTGTTATGTTTTATGGAAAGTTAGTTTCATGGCTGATTTAAAAAATTAAAAATACACTTTCTTATACTTTGTCGACCATAATCATCTGCCTAGCCTTTTCCCAACTATTTTGGGGTCGGCTTCCAGTCTAACCGAATGCAGCTGAATACCGAAAGAGTGCCTTTCTGACTTCGACAACCAAGTTACTGGGTAACTAACCCCTTGGTAAGACTGGTTGTCAGACTTTCGGGCTGCTGACGACCCGTAACGACTGTCAAAGATCCACGAGTGATAGGCGGGACCAACGGTTTAACGTAGTTTCCGAGGCACGGAGGGGTCTTGGTATGTGAAGATGGTCACCCATCCACGGACCAACCGCGACAAGCGTAGCTTAACCTGATCGATCGACCCGTGTGGCAGTTATTACTTAGCCGGAGGCCTGCCCAAACTACTTTAAATATTTTCTATTAAAAGTAGTTTAGGGTTTCCCCCTGAGCAGGCTACCTCATTTCAAACACTTTTCATGAGTTGATATTTAAAACAGTTTTTATGACTGCCCTGTTAAGATAAAAAGTATTTTAGTAGTTTTGTTACCTGCACTTGCGGTTGAGATACAGCGGGTTTCGCTTCTGCTGCTGCCTTATTGGTTAGCTGCGCTTTCAGTATCGGCGATGATGGTCCTAAAGAAAAAAAAAAAACACAAATAATCAAATAAAGTCTGTAGAAACAGAACTGTATATATTTTTTTTTTTTTCTTTAATCGCTTTTGCCTGCGGCTCCGCTCGTGTGAATGTCGTCCCACGGGAACGTTCTACTGGGACAAAAAATAGCAAATAAGCTTTCCCAGGATGCCATCTATCTCCTTGGCAAATTTTATCTAAATCTGTTCCGCGGTTTAAGCGTGAAAAAGTAACATACAGACAGAGTTGCTCTCTGTACGACCACACTTAACAAACGTCACGTAAGGCCGCAATACTGTTAAGGGTCGGACCATGAAAATACAACGTGTAACGTTAAATGCGCAAAACCTCAGACACCCCAACTGATTTTTAATTCAAATGATCTATTTCAGAGAAAAAATAAGTCATTATAAAAATTGTAAAGGTTTTATGTACTGTTTTAATTTTACTGGCCATTCTGATCGATTCTTGCGTCTGCGACGACGCTTTATCGAGGGAGGAGTCGTCACCGGGCCGCTGCGCCGCGCTGACATTGGCTTGCTTGAACTATTAATAAATAGACACGGCAACGTTTTTAATGAAGATTTTTTGAAAAATGTGGCCTATATTAAAAAGTGGTTGAATTAATTCTGCTCGTTATTCTGATCAAACTATTTTCAGGTTTTGCGCATTTAACGTTACACGTTGTATATGATAAGATAAAGTAACCTACTAAGACCTAGAAGCCTAACAGTCCCTATGACCCTAAGCCCTACAAGTCCTACAGCCCTAACCTATCATATAACTAGTCTATACTAATATTATAAACAGGAAAGATTTGATTGTTTTTTTGTATTGAATAGGCTCCGAAACTACTGGACCGATTTGAAAAATTGTTTTATCATTAGAAGCCGACATTATCCCTGATGAGCATAGACTACTTTTTATCGTGAAAAAATGCTTCATTCCTACGGGAAAACGGGTAATAGGATTTAAACGGCGGGAATTCCGAATTCTACGCAAACAAAATTGCGGTCGAAATATATAAATAAGTTCAGGATGTCTGCCCCATGCGACCTAAGGTTACAGACGGATAGTAGACAGGATTTCCAGGTTCGGGAAGGGAACACTCACTGCCAATCCCGCAGAATCACGAGACTGATCATAGATGGCTAAAGGTGTCTTGGCCACAGTGAGGGGTGATGAGAAAAGAATACAACGTGTAACGTTAAATGCGCAAAACCTGAAAATAGTTTGATCAGAATAACGAGCAGAATTAATTGAACCACTTTTTTAATATAGGTCACATTTTTCAAAAAATCTTCATTATAAACGTTGCCGTGTCTATTTATTAATAGGTCAAGCAGCGGCCCGGTGACGTCTCCTCCCTCGATCAAGCGTCGTCGCAGACGCAAGAAACGATCAGAATGGCCAGTAAAACTAAGACAGCACATAAAACCTTTACAATTTTTTTAATGACTTATTTTCTCTCTGAAATAGGTCAATTGAATTAAAATCAGTTGGGGTGTTTGAGGTTTTGCGCATTTAACGTTACACGTTGTATAAAATTCAAATCTGATTTATTTATAATACATAAGCGTATACGCTACTTTTTCTTAACGCACACAATTATACAAATTCTTTGTGTCCTATGTCTGTAAGTTGCAAACAAATCATTATTTCGATGGGTCCTACGTATAAGGGCCAATGCAGCATTTTGAGCATTTTCACTTTTTTGTATTAAATGCTTCGTTTTACTGTATTTGATAATGTGCACTAAAAAAAATACACATTTATAGTTGAAAATACTATTTTTTGCTAAAGTAAACATCAGTTGAAGCATCTAAAAAATATATCAAATTAAAACTTTGAGAGCCTCTATTGAAAAGTGGTCAATTTGCACATTGGCCCTTATACATAGGACCCATCGATTTTAACTGGGCCGCGCGTAAGCCGGGACGAGTGCTGAATGTCCAAAGGTAACATTGAAATGACCAATGGTGCAGATTCTCTTGTTCACAAACTAAACTAAATTTAAGTTCAGTGTATCTTTTTCTTTCTATTTCATTAAGAAAATGACAAGATAAATATTAGTTTAGTCCTGTCAAGATACTACCTAGATAAGTTTAGACGTGATTAAAAAAATGCCTACTTAAAATACGTCAATTTGCGTCAGGACAACGAACCTAATGACAGATGAAACTAATAATAATAATAGACTTTATTTCGGACACAAGTATCCATATTGTGTTAGTAACATACAAAAAAAAAAAAAACTTATTGCCTAGTGTTAGTACAAATTAACCTCCGCACAAACTGCTGAAGCTAATGCTTCGCTAATGTTTTGCTAATGTTTCGTCCTGTCAAATTAGTCGGGACCTATTTACCTTCTGTCCTTTTCATAATGAAATAGAAAGAAAAAGATGCACTGAACTTAAAAGTTTAGTTTGTGAACAAGGGAATTGGCGCCACTTTCGAATTTATAATATTGAGTACTAGCGACCCGCCCCGGCTTCGCACGGGTGCAATGGAGAAACACTGATAATTTAGAGCCATTATTTCTCGTAAAAAGTATACGATAAAAAATGGTTATTGTGGGTTATCCCTAAGAGATAGACATATAGCATCGCGGACTTTTTTGTAGATCTTTTTAAGGTGTACAATACTGTGGTACATTATTTTGATCTATCTCGACGGGTTCAGCCAGCGTTTACAATGTAAGCGCAAAAAAATGTGTTTATTTACGACATCACATTAGAAACCTCTAAAATTATCAGTGTTCCTCTACTATATTATGCATGTATTATACATATAAACCGTCCTCTTGAATCACTCTATCTATTAAAAAAAACCGCATCATAATCCGTTGCGTAGTTTTAAAGATCTAAGCATATATAGGGACAGACAGACAGGGAAGCGACTTTGTTTTATACTATGTAGTGAAGTAGAATTGTAAGGATTAACTTCGAAAAGAGTTTCTTATTATTCTAATTATTTCTAAATAAGGCTTTACGACTGAATTGTAGTTACCTGTTGTAGGGTTAGTTCTGTTCTGCATAGCTCTGGACCTGATGCCGATATACGCCTGTTGAGTCTCGCCGGTCGATAGCGTCACTGTGTTTGGTCCCACTGTACCGCCAAACACCGTTCTAAGATAAATAAAAAAAAAATGCAATTTAAAAAATTAAGATCGTTTGTGCCATTTCTGGTTGCCTTGATTTTTTTATGTCTTTGACCAGTAAGTCCCAATAGATTTGTAACTTGTAATCAAAATATTGACCGCCAATCATACAATAATATGAGGTTTAACGGCAAATTGACTCTACCTAAAACATATAATGGACAAAGATTTTTTCCTCTATGCACGTCAAACATATTTTTATGCCGTTAAAACTCGTCTCATGTTTTTCAGGATTTATGTAAGTAAATACAAGGTTTAACTTTAATAAAGCACAACCTCTTAAGAGTTTACTGTACCAACTTTTGCTATGGGTCCAAACCTGAAATCGCGAAAAAAAATTCAGCTGTTCCCTACATTTATGTTCGCATAACTCCTCAAAATGTAGGGAAAAGCTGATTTTTTTTTCGCGATTTCTGTTTTGGTGTCATCGTAAAAGTTGTTCATAATTATGAGTGTAATGACCCCGTATGAGGTTGTGCGTTATTCAAGTTATAACTTGTATATTATATTTCCCTCGAGGACTCGGTACTTTAAAATAATCTTACCTGACTAGTCTGGGGAAGTGTGCTGGCGCGATGACTCCCTTCCTAGACAGTTTGGTGCAGCAGGCGACGTACTGTCGGTACATATCGTTGGCGTCGCAAGCGCTGTTGTCGTTCGCTGGTAGAACTTCGTAGGCTGAGCGAAGCCATGCTTGAGCGAAGTGCTCGTTTTCCTATTGAAGATTTTTTTCAACATGTAATTATTCTTTTTCTTCTTTTGTTTTATTTATCTGGCTCACCAAAAATTGAATATACAAAGATATGAGATATATACAATAGACTAAAAGACTAGTGTACCAATTTCTTACAGGTAAGCACATCGTGCATTACTTATTTGTCGATTGAAATTGAGCGCCTTCTTAAAATTAAACGAGTTCTTATACTCAGTACTTACGCCTTCTTAAAATTAGATAAGTTCTTATACTAGTACTCATAACAAAAGCTCTGCTTAGTTTGGGACTAGATGGCGTTGTGTGAAAGTAGTGGAATATTATTATTATTATTTATTATTATTACCTCTCTCCTCGCTTGATCTCTCTCCGGTCGTGTAGGATTGCCGTCCCATCGGACTGTGAGAGTGAGGGAACAGAGAGTGCACCTGTGTCTGCGCGCACACTTGTGCAGTATAATATCTCCCGCGCCGAAGGCTAAGCTCTGTTAAGATTGACCGCCATGCCCGAAATACCGTCTGGAGGACTACCTGATCTTTGTTGCTCCCGGGAAATATTTACATTAGGGGCCATTCAAATATTACGTAAGCACTTGGGGGAGTCTTTGCCTTAGCTTCAGCAGTATTGATTTCTTTACTTCTTCGGATTTTCTACAAAAGGCAATTTTCGTTTGAATACAAAGTTAATAATTGCAAAAAATCTGCTTACGTAATACTTGAACAGCCCCCCTTACGAGCTCTCAATATCCCCCCCTAATGGACGACCACTTAAGAGGGTCACCCAATTGAAATACTTGGGTCACTATGTCACCGAGGACCTCAGGGATCAGGTAAACATTGAACGTGAACGGAGGGCACTAGCAGCCAGATGCAGCATGTTAGCTCACACATTCCCTCGTTGTAGTAACGAGGTGAAAACAACTCTGTTTAAAGCTTATTGTCAAGCGTTGTACACGGGTAGTTTGTGGGTCAACTGCACGTGGAAGGCACTAGATGCCCTGCGTGTGCAATATAATAGTGGTTTCAGGGTGCTGTTGAGGTTGCCCCGATTCTGGAGCGCGTCTGGCATGTTTGCTGTAGCGCGAACCAACAACTTCTATGCCATTCGGAGGAAAAATACCACATCCTTAATAAGCAGAATGAGGGCTAGCACCAACATCATCTTCCTGCTTGTCCCATTTTATTTGGGGTCGGCGCAACACTTTTTCTTTTTCCATTCTTCCCTGTTAGACGTCATGGCATCATTTACTCTTTTCTCTTTCAAAGCATTCCTCACACCATCCATTCATCTTTTCTTTGGCCTTCCTCTCCCTCTCCATCCATCTACATTTATATTCATCACTCTTTTCGTTACATGCGTTTCATCCCTCCTCATGACATGCACACCAAGACAAACGACTGCCTTTCAATTTGTCTGTAACAGACGCCACTTTTAAAGTTCCTCTAATATACTCATTCCTTATTTTATCCATTCTTGTCACTCCACACATCTATCCCTTCCAACAGCATACTGAAAATCTAGTCGAAAAACACAATGCACCAATAATTAGACACGCTGTCCGGATGCTCGTGCGTCAGGGATGAATAGAATTAATATCTGGGGTACCCGGCTTCGCTCAGAAACTCTCGAATCCTCTCGAATCTTCTGGACTGTTCTAGAAATTTCTAGAGGATGAAAATCCCAGCCCTTATATCTTCAAAAGCATGCCCTTCAGGTAAAAACGGGAACCTTCTTCATGGACGGGAGACAGAGGGTTACCACACCATTTATAACTCCCTTAATCGTACCGGGACTCAGTTCTGAGTTTTAGCGGCACGCACATTGTACACTTTCTTTCATAATATACATATATTGATTACTAACCCTTAGTTACTGGTGCCGATTCTGTGGTTCACAAACTAAACAAAATGTAAGTTCAGTGCATCTTTTTCTTTCTATTACATTAAGAGCCAGCGCAGACGACGGACATTTGTCCGCGGACTTTTTTGCCCGCCAAAATAGAGCGCTTACAACTGCATCAAGTAACGCACACGAGGGACTAAAAATACCACGGACAAAAAGTCCGCCTCGTGTGCGTTACTTGATGCAGTTCTAAGCGCTCTATATTGGCGGACAAAAAAGTCCGCGGACAATTGTCCGTCGTCTGCGCTGGCCCTAAGAAAAGGACAGAAGATAAATATTAGTTTAGTCCTGTCAAATTAAGATACTCCATAGACAGGTCTAGACGTGATTAAAAAATTGGCTACTAAAAATACGCCAATTTACGTCAGGCGCTGACTAATTTAACAGGACTAATCTAAAAATTATCTTCTGTCCTTTTCTTAATGAAATAGAAAGAAAAAGATGAACTGAACTGAAATTTAGTTTAGTTTGTGAACAAGGAATCGGCGTCATTGTTGTACTAACCATTGGACGAATGTTGTCAAGTTAACCTTCAAGCAGTCGCGCGGCGTCGAATCGACCGCGATTCGATCGATTCTCGATACATTTATGATGCCAAATTGCTTACAAATCCAAAGAAAATTGGAATATTATTTTGATTTTATAATTTTGTTTATGTCCTAACATAATGGTAATGTGATAAATGTAAAAAATATTAAATATATAGTGTTTTAAATCCCTGAAATATCCTATAGGTCTTTTAGGTTACGCGCGACCGCTAGCATTACAAATGACAGCGCGCCCGCTTGAAGGTTAAATAAATAAATTATTATTATATGTATAACCTGTTTTTACGCGTTATATCTGAACTTAACCCCTAAAATAAAGTGAGCAAGAAAAGTTAAGAAAAAGAGAGAGTCCCTCACCTTACTATCACTCACCTGCACAGTGCGCTGCTGTAGATGCGACTGCTGTATGGACGAGACCGGCGCAAGCGACGATACTGCGGTCGTTGTGGCCGTCGCTGGGGTCGTCGGGGGAGGCTCTTGCACCGCTTTTGTGGGGGTCACGGTCTGTGAACGGAAGGTTAAATTTAAATATAACTATACAAGGATCTTTCGTTACGGCTAGTCAGAAGCCCGAAAGTCTGACAACTAGTCTTACCAAGGGGTATCGTATTACCCAGTAACTGGGTTGTGGAGGTCAGATAGGCAGTCGCTCCATGTAAAATACTGGTATTCAGCTGTATCCGCTTAGACTAGAAGCCGACCCCAACGTAGTTGGGAAAAGTCTAGGCGGATGATGTACAGACGCCAGCACATCAAGCTACTACAATCTGTCAGATTTCTTTAATAGATTTTCAACTTTATCGCTAAAACATAAGGTTCAAAGTTGATTGGGAAAATCTGACAGTTTCGGGTAGCTTGATGTGCTGGCGTCTGTACAAGGGTCTTTCAGCGCGTGGTCAAAATCGGAGCTAACGCATGGTGGCGTTAACTCCGATTTTCACCACGCGCTTTTGATCATGATTGTGTAAAAAAAAAAAAAAAAAAAAATTGCACAATTTTTTTGTATGTTTGTTACCTCTTCACGCTCAAACAGCTGGACCAATTTTAATGAAATTTGGCACACAGATAATTTATAACCAGGATTAACACATAGAATACTTTCTATCCCTATATTCCTACGGGATCGAGACTTATGCGGGTGAAACCGCGGGACGCAGCTAGTACAACATAACAACGTAACAGTAATTCGTTCTCTTACCGACTGTTGTTGCTGCGTTTGCTTCTCTTGCGCGTCACGCTCTGCCTGCGCCGCGATGGCGCTGGGTCCACTCACTGTTTCTACGACACGCATGAGTATACAAGCGCGGGGGCCGTAACTTTGAGCCTGAAATATAACAAAATTGACATAAATCACTATCATCAACCTCGGGAACTTACCCCAGTTTCTCCATTATTCATAAACGTTAAGTAGCGATTACCGACTGTTTAATCATAAATTTTTGACGTTTAAACGTCAGTTAACTTTAATAATCAATTATAAATAAACCAGAAGAGAGAAGGATTTTTGGCTTATTTATATTTATTTATTTATATATATTTTATTATACACCACAAAATACATAACATAAAAAAATACATCAATCACTACAAAATATACAATGGGCGTCTTTATCGCTTTCTGCGATCTCTTCCAGGCAACCTTGGAATGGACACTGATTGGCAAAATTAGAGTCAAAGGGGAAAATAGTTTTAAGGTAAACGTTATTTTAAGGGTATATTATTATAAGGGTAAGGGTATTTTCTGAACACAATTTTATTAGATAAGTTCGACACAAATGTCACAATTTTACTTTAAACACTCTAACGTGGTATGTAAAATTTCAGAATCATCTTGTGTATTTTTTATGGTGTCCATAATAAAGAGTATTCTGTCTATTTAGCACCAGTATGTCACAGACGTGGTACACTACCCGCTTGACTGCAAATCCGTGACAAATGTCCCTTTTAATTTTTTACATCGATTGGACCAAAATGACAATTCCCTTGTTCGTTCACGTACGTACGTCATCTAAATATATCTAATTCTTTCTGTTACACAATTTTCTACATCCTTTCTCTATTTTCTACTCGAAAATACATTTCTTCGTGTTAAAAATACGACAATAGTTCGACAGTGGTTCATTCGGATTAACCTGTTAACCGTGCGGGACGTATAAATACGTCAAACTTAAACAGTAGCGTGTACGGAATTCCCCGGTTAACAGGTTAATAATGTCAAGGCGCGCAGCGGCGGGCCATTTTTTTTTCGAACGGTACGATAGTATGACTCGGCGCGCGGGAATCAAGCGGCTACATACCTCAACAGTGACGAGCGACACGAGCGTGTGTATGAGTCCGGGCACCCTCGCGACGGACTCGCTGGCGCGGTCGCCCAGTGACGTCAGTGCGTACACGCACTCTAACGTACACACTAGCACCATTATATCCCGGAGAGTAAGTAGGGTGCAGACTTCGTGGTAAAGCTGTAATAAAATAAATGGTAGAAAGTGTGTTGGTGTGTGTGCCGGCAACTGCAACATTTTCGGGTAACTGAAAGAGCTGTATAAAATGTTACTCCCCCAAGGCACTTCAAATGGAACATCCAATTGCCCATGAAATTGTTACCGCGCAGCGACTCGCCTTATGTTCCGAGCCGCCACAAAGGTTGGATCGAGCTGAAATATAATTTTGGAGTAGAGTGAATCTCTACTCCTTCGCGCGATGGTCGAAGGACACATATACACACACAATACTAATAGCGCTATTTTAAGACAGTTTATAACACAACACAGTTTAATAAGGTTTTCAGTTCATCATACCTTAGATTCCAGCGCTTTAAGCAGTGCATCTTCATTGACCTCATTCTGAGCAAGTTTGTTCAGCAACTCAAGCGCTGCAAGCACCCTAGCGCGGTCCTGTGATACTAATGCCGATTGAATTGTAGATAGTACGTGCCGGGATATCAAACATGTTGCTGGGTCCTACAAAAGGAAAAAAAAATATATAGTATTAACCACTCTTTAAGAATAAAACAGGTGTTTGTTTCGTATAAATAACTCTAGAGTAATACGTTTTATTTTTATGTGGTTTAAACAACTCGACAACGTGTAACGTTAAATGCGCAAAACCTGAAAATAGTTTGATCAGAATAACGAGCAGAATTAATTGAACCACTTTTTTAATATAGGTCACATTTTTCAAAAAATCTTCATTAGAAACGTTGCCGTGTCTATTTATTAATAGGTCAAGCAAGCCAATGTCAGCGCGGCGCAGCGGCCCGGTGACGACTCCTCCCTCGGTAAAGCGTCGTCGCAGACGGAAGAAACGATCAGAATGGCCAGTAAAACTAAAACAGCACATAAAACCTTTACAACATTTTTAATGACTTATTTTCTCTCTGAAATAGGTCAATTGAATTAAAAATCAGTTGGGGTATCTGAGGTTTTGCGCATTTAACGTTACACGTTGTATATAATTACAAAGTGCTGAGTATAGTTTACCTTGATTATAAGTTCAGTGGACACGTTGCCGAGTGTATCAAGACCAGATTGCCGCAGCGTGCCTACCCAAGAGTTTGCACATAACAATAAAAACCTGAAAAAGATATATCATTATTATTTACCATGATAAGAGTACTATGTCATATCCATATGTTTTTTACTATGTGTACATAAATAATAAAATAAATAATAAATAAAACGTTCTACACAAGAGCATTATATCAGTATGCATTGGTCAACAATTATTTCCATATTTCCACTTTAAAGATGTGTTTACATCTAAATCTTAACTAATATTATAAAGAGAAAAGATTTGATTTTTTGTATGTTTGTTTGTTACGCTTTCACGCTAAAATGGCTGAACTGATTTGGATGAAATTTGGCACATGGGTAGACCATGACCTGGAGAAGGACATAAGCTACTTTTCATCCTGGATCGCAGACGAAGTCGCGAGCAACAGCTAGTAATTATTATGAACGACCATTTTTACATTTTAATAGAGTTAAACAAAATTGGCCGTCTCAACTCTTCTAGTGGCATCATAAACTACTATCGTACCTGATAAGCGTAGTATTCTTAGCTAAATACTGCACGTTTTCATCGTGGAAGGACAGCGAGCGAACTATGGAGGCGATCTGCAACACTCTCTGGGAGTAAACACAGGTGGCGCCGCCCGGTAGTTCTGGAGCGAAGAGTTGGTTCTCATCCGATGGATCTGTTATCCAGTCTTCTAATACGTCCTAGGGGAAGAAGGTAGACGGTTTATGTTAGGATTCTATGTCAGACTGTAAGTAATCTATATCCTAAAAAAAAGTGCCTGTCGGACTCGCGCACCGAGTGTTCTCTACAAATTTGTAGGTATATAAATAGTTTATCACGGGAATCGTGTCTCGAATGTTTTTCCCGTTTTTTTTTGTAATGTAGCTACAAAACACAATATTTATATTAAAGGTTAGAACTATGGCAGAAAAAGGATAATTTTGATGTAAGGCCGTTTGTCCACTGCCACGTCTACGGTACGTCAACGATATCAAGATGACGGTGCCGAAGGAGCGATGCAAACACTATGGTAGCGTGTCCACCGCACACCGTCACCGGAACGTCACGCTCTGTTCGAATTATCTCGTTCCTCGTTGTCGTCCCGTCGACGGTGGCGGGTGAACAAACGGTGTTAGGGTTGGTTTTAGAGTTTAAAAGCATTTTTCAACAAAGAATAATACTGTTTTGGTTGTAATATTACGTCTGCGAATTGCTGAAAATCTTCTTGTTTTGTAAAAGCACTACCATCGCACGTCCGCCATCGACGATAAAAAAAAATAACACAAAGACAACGGACAACTCACATCTTCATAAATCTTCTCCACAACCATCTCTTCTTCCTCCGCGCCATTCAGCAGACAATCAGTCAGCGTATTATACGCCGCCCTAGCCTGCACTATGAAGTCTGGTTGTTCGACCCCTGGCTGCATAAACTTGGTCTCGTCAGCTAACTCTTTAGCCCCGCCCCCTCCGGCCCGAAGGCTCCAGAAGTCGTCGGGGTAACGACCTCGCGCTTCGAAGTACGAACGGCCGATTGTTTCGCGGAGACTCGCTGCGGTTGAAAAAATGTTATTAGATTACAGTTAGCATGGGAGTGCATGATATTTTACTTAATAAAAAGTCATTGAAATGTATATTATAATACTCTTTGACGTAAACCCGCAATTAAGTCACTCTTATCTGTGACTTAAATAGTCCATTTTACACAGAATAACGTGACATAACACTTTGACAGCCACCCATGAACTCGGTTCGTGCTCTTTAAATTTCTCTAAGGGTGCGTTTCCACTGAAGCGGAGCTGGGCGGAGCGGAGCGGAGACGTGTAGGAATCGTCCAATCACAGACGAGACGAGTGACGCGATGAGGATTTCAACCATTGTGATTAGTCGATTCCTGCACGTCTCTGCTCCGCTTCGCCCAGCTCCGCTTCTGTGGAAACGCACCCTAACTTGCGAGGCACGGCCTGAGGCCGTTATCAACTTTCATACGGTTTATTTAAAAATCATGCACTCAGGGCGTGAGTCGAAGTTATTGTGCTTGTAGCTTAGTGTTTTAGCTACGCACACATATACAATTCGTTGCTGTAAGTACAAAGGGGAAGCGGAGGGAAGGAATTACAATGACGCGAGTGGGCGCCGCGTTCATTCGGCGGTGAACCAGACAATTGAAGAATACGCGAATGCTCAAAGGAAACGATTTTTTAATATACTAAATAAAATATAATTACATTTTTATGTATTTTTAATAATATAAAAAATAGATCTAATAGATACAACAAGAAATATTTGAATAGTCATTTAGGTTTTTTTTTTTTTTTTAATCGATGCAAATATCATACCGAAAAACGCCCGCGCTCTAAGGGTAAGTAATAGTAGTAAGTAGTATTCATGTACGACGTGCAATAATAGAATACTTAAGTCACACGTATCGTAATGTACAGACGCCAGCACATCAAGCTACTACAATCTATCAAATTTCTTTAATAGATTTTCAACTTTATCGCTAAAGTATACGGTTCAAAGTTGATTGGGAAATTTTGACAGTTTCGGGTAGCTTGATGTGCTGGCGTCTGTACTATTTGAGTAATGAAGTTACATGCATTTTGGGCACAACACTTATCATTATAAACTGGGCTGTAATACACAAGGGTTTTAAGAAATCCGAAGTGTATTGTAGATTTATGTTTTATCAAAAATATTTTTAAGTTGAAAGTTTAAGAAATTCTACAAATACTATTTGGATTTGAGTTCAAACAGAGAATTTGACCGAACAGCAGTTAAAAATATAATCTATAAAATTATACTCACAATGATTATAAACGCCAGCATGTGCTAACAAGAAATCCAATATATGCGGCGTAGTACTCAGCGGCAGTCGGTTCGAATGGTCGGCAGCAAGCACGGTACACACGTTGACCGCGAAGTCCTGCTCGTTCGGCATCGGCGATAAGAGCGAGAGGGCCAATCGTTCCGATGCTGCGGCGACGCGGGCGCCGGTGCGGAGCGCCTCACCTGATGCTTAGATGCCGATAAATAATGTTGCCTAACATCTGATAAAGTGGTGAGCTGATTTGCTGATAGTTAATAGCAGAAGAGAAAATATTGTTAATAAAGTATTGGACATTGGAATTAAGTTTCTTTTTGTGTTTCTAATGATTAGTGGATTAATTCTTTTTTTGAGAAATTTGTTAGCTTCGGTTGTGATTTAGGAGATTAAATATTAAATAATAATAAATTGCAAAGTATAATAATCACTAACACCACTACAATAAAGACCAATGTTAAATCATCAGAAAACTTTTAATAGATCACAAAAGACTTAAAATGAGTCTGTCAAGTTTGCGTAGGAAAATGCCCCTTACCGCACAAGCGCCACCTCGCGGTGAAGTAAACTAGGGGGTATTCAAATATAACCATTGCTCTAAGTAGATGGGAATATTTTGAAAATAGCCTCCAAAGTTACATTGAAGTCTATGGGAAAAACAGTTTTTCGACCCTCGGTCATTTATACACCTAACAATCCGACATTCGATAACGTGAGAAACTAGATCTAAATAAGCCCTATCGAATGGTGTATTGCAATCTTTGGGGCAATTTCACTTCGCTGGGCTCAGCCCGTATGGACTACTTTGTTTGTTGATATAATTCATACATTTCTCAACACTCCCTATGACACTCATTGTTACCTCCTGGAATTCACCCCCTTCCTCCATTACTGAATTCAGAGGGGAAAAAGGAAGTAATTTCCAGTGGGAGCTGGGAAGGCTCGAACACACACCCTCTGTGTTCATATTGAGGGGCAGATTTTGGCAGATTCCTTTTATTTAAATACTAGCGACCCGCCCCGGCTTCGCACGGGTGCAATGGAGAAACACTGATCATTTTAGAGTCATTATTTCTCGTAAAAAGTATAGAATAAAAAATGGTTATTGAGAGTTATCCCTCAGAGATAGACATATACCATCGGGGACTTTTTTGTAGACCTTTTTAAGGTGTACAATACTGTAGTACATTATTTTGATCTATCTCGACGGGTTCAGCCAGCGTTTACAATGTAAGCGCAAAAAAAAATGTGTTTATTTACGACATTACATTAGAAACCTCTAAAATTATCAGTGTTTCTCTACTATATTATGCATGTATTATACATATAAACCTTCCTCTTGAATCACTCTATCTATCAAAACAAACCGCATCAAAATTCGTTGCGTAGTTTTAAAGATCTAAGCATATATAGGGACAGACAGACAGCGAAGCGACTTTGTTTTATACTATGTAGTGATTATTGAAGATGCGTAGTACTAGTAGCGTGCGTGTATGACCATATGTATGAATGTAGACGAGTCAAAAGTACTATGTAAGGATCGTAGCAGGTGGCGTTCTGTAGTTTCTGCCACCCCCATTGAATAAAAAACTTGATCAACGGTTCTCTGATGATTTAAATAAAATTGAAATTAATTTAGTATAAATAATAGAGAAGAATAAGCACAGGTATCAATATGTTTCCGTCTGAAACATACCTGAGACGTACGTACCCCCTCCGAAGGTCACGCGCGGCATGGCACCGCCGCGCCCCCGCCGCGGGTCTTCATCCATATCGTTGTCATCATCCCTGCCTGGTGGACCTTTTGCTCTCTCATATCTGGTTAAATTAAAAAGGGATATCAAATTTTGTACAATTTCTGGGGTCATAGAAAAAGCTTCAAGAAAATGCAATGCAATGCAAATAAAATGCAATGCAATGTATTGCAATTTTATTTTCTTCTTAAATTGGAAATATCTGGCATTAGTCCGTTCGCATGTATTATACATATATCCCAGTTATACAGGGAAACCTATAATTGGCCATAATAACTGTAACACGCATATTTTGTGAAACATTTTTATGTATCGCTGTTGGTTACCTAAATAAATAAAAAAAAAAAAAAAAAATGCATTTATTTAAATTAAACAGATTACAGACACTTTTGGAATGTCAAGAACTTGGTCAGTCAAAAAGATGTCAGTTGCCCATTCCAAAGCATAGTAGGTTCCTAAGGAGAAGAACAGGCTAGAAACTCCATGAATACTCTTTTAACCTTTTGAACGCCAACTTCGGCTATACTCGACTAAGAGATACATCAGTAAAAAATCATGAAAAGTAAAGAATCATCCATCTGCCTAGCCTTTTCCCAACTATGTTGGGGTCGGCTTCCAGTCTAACCGGATGCAACTGAATACCAGTATTTTACATGGAGCAACTGCCTATCTGACCTCCACAACCCAGTTACTGGGTAATAAAATACCCCTTGGTAAGACTAGTTGTCAGACTCTCGGACTACTGACGACTCGTAACGACTGTCAAAGATCCACGAATGACAGCCGGGACCAACGGCTTAACGTGCTTTCCGAGGCACGGAGGGGTCTTGGTATGTGAAGATGGTCACCCATCCACGGACCAACCGCGCCAAGCGTAGCTAGACCATAACCTGACATAACCTGATCGATCGACCTGTGCGGCTGTTATTATTTAGCCACGGGCCCCTCGAAATGAAAAGTAAAGAATCATGAAAATAAATCACTTTCTCATACATTTTGTTTAAGTTCACTGAATTAGTACGGTAGGGATCTACCCTACCCACTAGGGTGGTCCTTATTCCTAAGAAAAAAAATTTTTTTCTTTAATTTCGCGGGGCACCACGTAATTTGATTATATACCATAAGAAAGTATTTCAGTATTTTTTTTTAATTTTTTAAATGACATTTAGAGGTCGCTACCAAGGTTTGAATTTTAAATAAAAACTCGAATTTTTTCATGTTTTCTTTATTTTTTTTTAGATTCTGCCATTCTTTGAATAGTTTTTCAATTTTACTGATGACATGTTTTTTTAATTGTATTGGTATACTAGCTTTTTCCCACAAATTTATAACTCCGCAAGCCGTCAAAGTCGCAGATTCACGTATGCTTAAAACACGTACGCTCTCGTTAATGACGTATTAGACCTGAAGTGTAGTAAGAAATGAAGTAAGACGTACAATTTGAAACATACGCAATTACGCATGCGCACAAACCAATTTTTAACGTATTATGATGTTAGTGCGCACGCGTACGTCTTATCTTTTTGATTGTGTGAACGGTCTAAATCTCGACATGTCGGTACAGAAGAGAGGTCGAGAGGAGGAAGGGATAAAAAGCGATTGTCTATGCGAGTTTTACTTGCACGGAAAATATGATATAAACACCTAAATGAAACATTAATGAAACCATCATTTAAGATGTTTTTCAATGCTTTTTGTAAAAATTTTGACAGCTGGTAGCGACCTCTAAATCTTAACAAAAAAAAAAAACAAAAAAACTTATTTCATATTTAGAAGTATATAATCAAATGAGAAAGTGCCCCGGGGATAATTTAAGAGTCGAAAAATAAGGACCACCCTACTACCCACTTGTTGCACACTACATCAAATAAATAAGTAATTAAATAAACATCTAATATATGTATATAAGGTCCCATTAAAATAGATGGACAAACTTTTATAAATCATTCAGATCACCAAAATAAGGACAATGTTAAAAAAAAATATATAAGAAAAACACATTAGAAACTTACAAGAAAAATAATCAGCTAACGAAAATACACTAATGTGCCGGCAATTTATTATTTTAGGTCAAACTAAAATCACTTTAATCAGTGTTTTTTTTTGCTTGGATATCTTTGGTTAGACGTACTGAGAGCTGTGTTAAAATTTGTCGATCTATTTTAATGCGACCCTGTATATATATATTTTTTTTAATAGTTTAAGACTTACTTTTCCAAATATGATCCATATATTCTTCTAAGCAGTGTGGATCCATTGATACATGGATGTGGCAGTCTCAAAGGTCGCAGGAATGACTCCCATGTGTCATTCTGATTTACCTGTAATTAAATATTTGTGATAATATCAGCTCATCTTGTTATGATTATAAAAGTGGTTACAAACACATCATTAAAAACTAGGTTCAGCCCATGAATTTGTCTGCCTAAAATAATAATAATAATCTTGTTTTAACATAAAATATGTGTAACTTCCACTTAGTGAAAGAATTTTCGGAATTTTATCAGTAGTTTGAGATTACCCCCTACATACAAACTCAGAAATTTTATGTCTTTATAATAATAATTGTGTCCATACAAATATTGACAAGGTTTTTGGTATACTTGTAAGAATGAAAAGGACTAATCAAAGCATAAATGGTTTTGGTATTTTTAAATTGAAACAATTTGTGCTATCTTACTTTTTACAATAACAACTCTAAGATACAATATAAGAAAAAAAATCTAAAATATTACATAAGAAATGAGTCACTGCATTTTATATACCCAGATATATTATTTGATAGGTAATGTCATTTATTTACACTATCCTGTTGATGTGTATTTCAAGAACTAAATTTCCTTGGACCAGGCTTCAAAATAATAAACTTTAGTACTATAAAGGTTGTCTGCAAAAGTCGGCTTAATGTTTTCAGGCTGGCATAAAAATAGCTCTCGTTGCATTTGAACATTCAAGCAAATTTAGCTTTCAAATTATTTATTTTATTATTTATTTCATATTTTGATATATGAAATAAATAATAAAATAAATAATTTCATTTATTTTTATACAAAACAGTGATTGTAGAAGCGCATTGATAAATGATAAATGATTTATTTCTGTAAGTAGGTTTGTACAAACACTTTTACATGTCAATAATATTTTTTTTAAGCTAGATGATGTCGGCGTTTCCTATCTGACTACTCTGAGAAGAAAGGTCGATTGATGTAAACACATTTGCTTAGAATTATTGTAATGATTATAACAATGCATCATTTATTAGCCCCCCACAGTACTGTTCAACATGACTTACCTTGCCGAGTCCCCCTCGCTGTTGAACTAATGTGTAGAACAGATACAGATCTATCTCTATGCCATTCACTATTGGCACTTTTGTAGGTAAGCTGAAAAATAAAATATTATTTTAGTACAGTACAAAGCAAATAATTAATTTGTTTTTTCATTATTTTTCCAGAATTATGATTTATAAAGTCCAGCCATTGATGTATTAAAAACCCTAGATGCACATTCTCGAACAAAAGTAACACTCAAAACTGTCGCCAAACACTCGGTAATTGTATCTAGGTAGTCATAGTTATACTATAAACATATTTATTGCAAGTTGAACCTTATGCCCATTCCTTAAAGTTCTTTTTACAAAGCAGTGTACAAAAAGCAATAAAACTTTACGACCAAAGTTAGCCAGTAGGACAGGGCATGGAGTGGAGAGGAATATAATTTTATATTTTTTTTATTTTCTGAAGATATTGTATTCGTTTTCACGAGTTTATAAATTGACTTTAAATACATATTTATACTTTAATTTTAACATCACTTAAACAAAGATTATCTGGTAAAATTATTTATTTAAATTTTTTGTTTAAGGGATTTTTAAGTTTTCAATATGGTGACTCCTGTTATTAGCATGCCGATGTCGCTAACAATAGTAGTCACCTAATTAATTCATATATAATTTACGAAAACTTCAAAAAATCGTCCTTTTTTCGACCTCCCATCTTCCCTATTATGGGATAACATAAATATATAGGAAGACTATAGTATAGTATACAAATACCTAATATAATATACCTATGTATAACGTTTAAATATTCTTATAAACTTTTACATGAAATAGTTCAAACTTATTAATTTAAAAAAAGAGATTTACAAAAAAAAAAAATTGACTCCTTCGATAACGAACAGGGTAATTTTTATAACGCGACTAAAAATGTAGTAAGCTTTTATACATAGTTCTAACACTGATTAAGCAGCCCTTGAAATTTGCCGTATTATACTTGGGCTGCAGAGTGAAGTTTTGAGACAAATTAAATCAAAATCACGCAATGCGTTGTAAATAAGGCCATAAAAACAACAAAAACAATTCAATCAAGTCTTTTACTTATCGAAAATACGAAATCCCATCCTTTTTTATCGTTCTAGAAGCTATATTTTTACAATTTCTCAGCGAACACTTCGGCATTTTTAACGACCATGTAGTAATGCGGTTGGTGCGAGACTATTTGAAAAGAAGTGCACAATTGTCAAATGTGCATGTATTTCATGGGGACGATTTTGAGACGCCGATTGTGTATCTTGGATTTTTAATACATCAATGAGTCCAGCAAATGGTTAGACTGTAAAAGTTTTGAGGTTAGGTGCAATATGTATACAAACAGTTTTTAGTATGCAGTTATTTGTAAAAATAAAAGGTGCATTTCAGGTGTGCAAATTATATGAATAAAGTAAACAAATCTCTTAACAGTATCAGAAACGCTACCAGAACATTAGATAATTAGGCATAAATTGCATAGTCGATCAATGCATACCGACCTAGGTGCCCGATTATGTACTGTAAATATATACTAACAAATGGTGCCGTAAAAACGACACACTTACTTTTTACTCTCATTGAATTGCTTCAACTCCTTAATAAAACCTTCCCGGTCTTTGATATAGTTGCTGGATTTCGTATTTATTTGTGCTTTTGCCATTATAACAGTATCTGCAAACGGTTTTCAACACACACTTAGGATACGAAATACCGACACTTGTGGATGGTGTCACGCGATGATAGTGTTTATAGGAGAACACACATGCCACATAATTAGCTACTTGATGTATTTTATCTCATAACTAATAAAGAAAACGAAATTTTTCAATATTGTGAACAGTTTGCTTGGTTTTCTTTGACATTGACAGCAAGCCGGACGAACAACGCTTGTTTGTTGCCAGTGAAAAAATCAAAACCGTTTTGTTTACAGATATTCTCTTTAGCTTTGGGAATTTTACCACACACACAGGCGCCATGATATTTTTTAAATTAAGTTAAGGCACGTGCCAGTTGGCAATAATAAACCAATATTCCGGCTAATTTTCCTCAATAATTGACCGACATAATACATGAAATTGAAATCCAATCCAAGAAGGTTTATTATCACCTCAGCTGAAATTACATCAACAGCTGGACAAAGGCTTCCCCTAGCATGGGCAATGGGCACCGCAAATCCTTTGCGGGTGGAGGTCCAAATGTACATTTTCTCACATGTCATTCACACACATCACACACATGTAACACGTCTCAATGAAAAGTTTATTTAAATCATTGTTTTTATTAACTTTTATAAAAATTATACTGTACTGGATCATGCCACAATAATGCACACAATTTACAAATATTTAAGAAAATAACTTTCACAATACCACGTAATAGAAAATCTATGAAAACTAAATTTCATGAATTAAGCTTACTAAAAGAAGAGTAAACAATGCTAGAAACATCCTATATTGTATATTTCACTACAGTGTGAGTCTTTATAAAGTGCACATATTAAAAAGGGTGAAAATATAAACAGTTTTATCGACGGAAAAAATGTAAAAAAAAATCTAAAAAAAAATTAAAATTTTTAATTTTTTTTACCCTCGTCTGGGTACCCCATGCAAACAAACTGTTACTACTTTTAAACTAAATGTCATATTAAAACAAAACAAAATTGATAATGATCTCTAATAATAGGCCAAGCTAATAAAGCCATAATTTTTTGAAAAAGAAACCTCATAAATTAATTATTCATGATTTTTTAAAGAAAATTTACCATTTTTTACCATTAAAAAAAAAAAAAAATTGATATTTTTTCCGTCGATAAAATTGTTTATATTTTCACCCTTTTTAATATGTGCACTTTATAAAGACTCACACTGTATAAAGAAAAATTTAATGTATACATTCAATTTTAGGGTGTCCTACGACTTCAAAATTTTACAATTATTTTGACCCATTCCCAAGTTGTCTGCTAGTACTGCTACAACCCACATCCAGCAGCTACGTAATCTTACCAAGTAGTCAAGATGCTGAGCTTGTTCTAGTCGTGGACTGATGGACTCAGTTCAGGCCGCCATGATATAGACATAATATGTATTATAGTTTGGTATGGCATCTCATTTGAGGGGCCCGTGGCTAAATAATAACAGCCGCACAGGTCGATCGACCAGGTTAAGCTACGCTTACTGCGGTTGGTCTGTGGATGGGTGACCATCTTTACATACCGAGACCCCTCCGTGCCTCGGAAAGCACGTTAAGCCGTTGGTCCCGGCTGTCATTCGTAGATCTTTGACAGTCGTTACGGGTAGAGTCAGAAGCCCGAAAGTCTGACAATCAGTCTTACCAAGGGGTATCGTATTACCCAGTAACTGGGTTATGGAGGTCAGATAGGCAGTCGCTCCATGTAAAATACTGGTATTCAGCTGCATCCGGTTAGACTGGAAGCCGACCCCAACATAGTTGGGAAAAGGCTAGGCAGATGATGATGGCATCGACCTATTTACTTCAATACTCGCTAGTCGGTGACTCAACCGTTGTGTTGTAGGTTTCTTTTTTGAAGTAACTCCCTTTTTAGTTACTATACTCCCTTTAGTAGTAGTTAGTAACTCCCTTTTTAGTTACTATACTCTATGAGTAACTCGTGGACAACTGCGTAATCGGACCAAAGGATATCATTCTCCGTAAATGCTCTGTTGGTAGTTTGACATGATATGACAAGAGAAGAGAATTGTGTTCTGTGAAATTGACATTGACAGCTTGTAATAAACATGCTGAAGCAGTGTGTTGTGTCATTTTAGGTTATAAAGTGTAACAAACCCTTTTTATCTCTTGTATTTGTGAAATAAGCTAACAAAATGGTGAAAAAGAAAATAGATAACCGTATCAGGGTAATGATAGAAAATGGCGTTAAGTTGGGACATCGCACTATGATCCTTCTGGTGGGGGACAAAAGTAGAGATCAAGTAAGCACATTTGTTTTGTTATTAAACTACCACGACCACTCTTTATTTGTTCTAAAACAAGCCCTTATTAAGAAGAGGAACAGAATTTCAAACAGAACCAAAACCTTGCTCATTAAAACGCTCAGCGCCATCGCTCACATAGGCTAAACTTTCAACCCAGAAATATTGGCGTATTCTTCAGGGCCAGCCTTATCGAATCGCGTTATAAACTGTATGAAAAGGTGTATAGTCAACTATACACCGGCCCGTGAACATAAGGTACCTGGGTGTATCATTAAAGATACACCGGCCTGGGAAAAGAGGTACCTCGGTGTATAGTTAAGTATACCGTTATAACTATAGGTATACCGCAAGTTTTCTTTACGATAGGATGGATCGCGCCATAGAAAAAAACGTGTCTGTCAACAAGCTGCCATACTGATCCATACAATACTAATGACCGTGCTGTGCCTACACACAGCGAATAAACCGTATTATAGTTTTCCACAGAAAGAAAAGCGTGTGTGTACAAAGCACCTTAAAGGAATAAGATAATCTTGTATGAATGGTGTTGAAAGTGCATGGTAAGCAAAATGTATGTGACTGCGCACTGACCCAAGTGAACGGTTCTCTGACAGAGTTTAAACACAGAAAGAAATTCAGTATCTAAATTCACTATTTTCATTGATATTCCAACATCCTCAGGGCCAGACAAAGTAGTGTTCATAAATAGGGTTTAGCACATTCTTTATCCACAAAACACAAACCCTAAAAAAGCTTTGCCACGGCAAGCTAACTGTTTCATCCATTTATTTATCAACCAAGCTACTGTAATACATTGCTAAACATATGCCATAGAAGATAGTTCTTAGTTAAAGTTTATTTCCTAGATAAACCGACGGCACGGTTGGTGCAGTGGTCAAGCGATTGAATGCTGCGCTGCGTGTCGCGGGTTCGATTCCCACACGGAACAAATATTTGTATGACCTACACGCAGTTGTTCCGGGTCTGGCTGTTTGTGTATGTGAGTTTAAATGTTTGTAAATCCACCTACAATACAGGAGAAATTCCTAGTGTGGGGAAAGGTTTTAAAAACAAAAAAAACCTAGCCATAATATTTTTAACATACAAAATTCTCATTTCTTTGCAGGTTCCCATTTTATATGATATGCTAGTAAAATCTACCGTTAAGGCCAGGCCGACAGTTCTGTGGTGCTATAAAAATAAAGATGAAGCTATTAGCAAGTAAGTTGAAATAAACACTTTTCACCATGTCCTCACGTAAATAAATAAATAGAATATTATTATATTCTATTTATTTGTACTTATATTCTATTTATTTGTACTTAACTCATATTAATAATAAATTTCTAATTTAATGTACAATGTCTAAAAAAAAATAGTTTCCTCCTATTTAAATAGTCCAATAAAATGGTACTAAAAGAAATGTAATTATATTAAAAATTAAAATCAATACTTGCTTTTAGTCATGGCCGCAAGAGGGCAAAGAAGATAGCTGCAGGCAAATTGGAAGTGTCAGAAGAATCCCTATTTGATGCATTCAGAGTAGCCACAACTATACATGGACGGTATTACTCCGAGAGTCACACCATGCTCGGTCAGACGTATGGCATGTGTGTATTACAGGTAATGTAGTGGCTTCTAAAATATACTAAACACCCACCTTCAGCATCTTTCAATAACTAGAAATACTTACATGAATGATTATAAAAATATGGTATGTATTAACTGAAATCATAATATTTATTAACTCAAACTAAGGATTGTAGTATGTTTTATTAATACAATTTGACACATAAGTACTATATCAACATAATAGTACAATATGATGGTCGTCTTGCTGACTATGGTTTTATTGTTGTCATTAGTAATAACTTCCCAGGTACCCTACGTGAGACGGTCAGTAACATCAAGGCATTACTGGCCTTCCTTGAGGAGCTGGGGTGGATCGAATGATCGATTTTCCCACCCGTACGCAAAATACGCGCATTGACGTGGAGTTTCGGACACCACCCGTGTTACCTATTACCTATTACCTAATAGGTAATAAACAAGTTATTACTAGGTATAAGTATTACCTATTACCTAGTAATAACTTGTTTATTTAGTTTCCTTCGATTTTCCTAGTTTATCATTTGTGACTTCAAGTAACAGCTATGTAAACAGAACCCAGCATTGCATAAATATGTAAGCGGTCACGCCCTTTACACCTGGAGTCTTTTATTTAATTTCGATTTATTATATTTTTGCTTGAGTATGTATAGTTTTTATTGTATTTGTTGGTATATTGGCATGGCTAGCTGACATATGGCAAATAATTTAATTTAGTGTTCTGTGTCTTGTAATGTTAATTACTTTGCATACCTTGTATTGTATTCAGTCAAGTATTTTCTAACTGATCAGACAGCTGTGCTGCTGGGGAGTTTGTTGCGCCACTTCTTCTCTCCAGCGAAAGCACTAGGAAGTGGTGAAGGGCGGAGGTTTTGGGGGACTGTCTTTTGTAATTTTGACGTTCGAAAAGTGCTGATTCTCAGCCTAGTTTGAATAAATTACTTTTCATTTTGATTTTGATACATGTGATTTAAGTACATAGTCCATTATTGCACCGTATGATGACTACTTGACACTCTCACTGCTATGTGAAATGCTGGCCGCCCACATAAATTCTAGTGCAGCTAGCTTTTGTTGATTTTTTAATTTGTTTCGGCCGGCCATGTGGGCGGCCGGCGCTCCACAAATTTCGCTCCAAAACTTTTACATTTTTAAATAAAATAAATGCTATGCAGAAATTCAAGTAAAATAACATTTTTTAAATATCGTTTAATATTAAAATCGGATTAAAAAAAAAATCACTTACTATAAGTCAGCGGTTAGCACTCGACATTATGATTAAACACACAAAGATCTTAGACCGATGTAGAAAAAAGATAATAAATAAAAAGTCGGCCAAGCGCGAGTCGGATTCGCGCACTAAGGATTCCGTACCATTATCTATAAAAACGGGGAAGAAATCATGTCTGTTGTATGGGAGCCCCCTTAAATATTTATGTTATTCTGTTTTTCAGTATTTGTTGTTATAGCGGCAACAGAAATACATCATCTGTGAAAATTTCAACTGTCTAACTATACACACACGTGTCTAGATACAGCCTGGTAACAGACGGACGGACGGACGGACGGACGGACGGACGGACGGACGGACAGCGGAGCGGGAGTAATAGGGTTCCGTTTTTCCCTTTGGGTACGGAACCCTAAATAAAAATGACGGTTGAAGAAAAATGTTTATGTAATAATAATAATTTCATGCAGGATTTCGAAGCCCTTACACCTAACTTGATGGCGCGTACGGTAGAGACGGTGGAAGGAGGAGGCTTGATTGTGTTCCTGCTCAAATCCATGGACTCCTTGAGGCAGTTGCATTCCATCACTATGGATGTTCACTCCAGGTAAAATGGATCTATTACTTAGAATTTAATTAAATTTATAGGGCGCTACACACATTTCCAGGTTGATTGATGATTCCGGGCCGACATGCGGGGTAATTGCGTCACACACTATCAATAGCAATGGGTTTCATTTTGACAGTTCAACAACATTCATTGCACGGTTTTGAGCGCTTTCTAGGGAATGCAATCTCGTTATCGCGAGATCTCGGCCTTTTTTAGCGAGATTGATGTCGGACGAAATCTCGGGAGTTTAGCTCAATGAATGCCAATCTCGCGAGCTTGGGGCTCAAGCGAGATCCCGCGAGTTTATGAATAACAATACTGCGAGATCTCGCCAATTTCGAGATCTCGCGAGATTGGCAGTTTTGTGTGTTTTTTTTGCAAATAATCACAATATTTGAATAAATTAGGAAAAAAATAATAAAATTAGTTAGCTAGCAACAACTATTAGTAAACAAAACAAATGCACGCTGATGACGCGAGATCTCGCCCTTTTTTCTTCCGAGATCAATCTCGCTAAAAAAGGCAGAGATCTCGCGAGAACGAGATTGCATTCCCTAGCGCTTTCAGAGCAAAAGTTTCGTTTCTTATCCAAGGGTTTTCATCAGAACAAAAAATTTAATACATATAAATATACAACGTGTAACGTTAAATGCGCAAAACCTCAGACACCCCAACTGATTTTTAATTCAATTGACCTATTTCAGATAGAAAATAAGTCATTAAAAAAATTGTAAAGGTTTTATGCGCTGTTTTAGTTTTACTGGACATTCTGATCGTTTCTTCCGTCTGCGACGACGCTTTATCGAGGGAGGAGTCGTCACCGGGCCGCTGCGCCGCGCTGACATTGGCTTGCTTGACCTATTAATAAATAGACACGGCAATGTTTTTAATGAAGATTTTTGAAAAATGTGACCTCTATATTAAAAAGTGGTTCAATTAATTCTGCTCGTTATTCTGATCAAACTATTTTCAGGTTTTGCGCATTTACCGTTACACGTTGTATAATCAATGTAACTATTGTTTTATTTTCAGATTCAAGACAGAAGCTTATGACACAGTAGTGAATCGCTTCAACGAGAGATTCCTGCTGTCGCTAGCTGATAACTCTCGTTGCTTGGTGTTAGATGACTCTCTGACTGTGCTACCTATATCGTCCAAGACTGCGCAAGTTGAACCTGTTGATGTTGCTCCTGAGGTGAACAAATTTTTATTATAACAACAAAATATGAATGAAAATAGTTAGTCACTTGAGCAACAATACACACAAGTAAAACGTGGGAAGACTTGTCTTATAACCTGCCTTTTCAAAAATTTATAATCGTTCTAAAGAGAGTTTGAATACAAGCTGTAACTTAAATAACGCACAACCTCATAAGGGGTCATTGTACTCATCATTATGAACAACTTTTACTATGGGACCAAACCTGAAATCGCGAAAACAAAAATCAGCTGTTCCCCACATTTTGACGAGTTATGCTAACATAAATATAGGAAACGGCTGATTTTTTTTTCGCGATTTCAGGTTTGGTCCCATATTAAAAGTTGTTCATAATGATGAGTACAATGACCCCTTATGAGGTTGTGCGTTAACTAAGTTACACCTTGTATATAGCTGTTTTAAGGACAATTTTGAGGGAAATTAAAATAGCATCATTAGTTTTCGCATTCAATATAATAATGCGTTTTGGGTGTTGATGGAGCTGTTCCGCTTCTTTAGCGCATCAGGGATGTTGGCTGAAGCTCGTGTCGATTGCTTTTACGATACGTAGCGAAAAAGATGCGCCTCCTTAGTGCACCGGGTGCGGGCCAGCTCCAACATTGTACCGCGGTGCATCGCGAGCAGACTGGCCTGCTTGTGTATGAATCGCTGCTGCAAGCTTTCCACAGCGGTGTTGAGCTTGTAGCAGGGTTTCTCATAACTATATGGCTGTGTTAGTTTACTAACATAGTTGTTAAGAAACACAACATATTTGAGTCCATTGTTACTTGTATTACGCTAATATTATAAAGGCGAAAGTTTGTGTGTGTGTGTGTGTGTTTGTATGTTTGTTACTTCTTCACGCTCAAACGGCTGGACCAATTTTGATGAATTTTGGCACACAGATAGTTTATAACCAGGATTAACACATAGAATACTTTTTATCCCGATATTCTTACGGGATCGAAACTTATGCGTGTGAAACCGCGGGGCGCAGCTAGTATTAAATATAAATAAATAAATTAGTTAATTGCCCTTAAAACCACAATCTCTATAAAAAAAAAAATTTTACACATGATTTTTTTTTGTTGTTTTTTAGCGCGTCAATCCGAAACTGACAGAATTGATATCATCTTTATCGGATTCACCGCCAGCAGGTCCATTGGTTGCGTTATGTCGCACTTACGACCAAGCGACCGCACTTGTCGCACTTATCAATACGCTTGCTGACAAACAGTCGAGGTAAGTCCTCTCTTTTTAGTCTCCTATCAAAAAAAGTTGCGTTGGAAAAGCTTGAGATAGCGGTGTCGGGAGTTTGCGATCGAAATGAAAAGGGCGATCCATATACCTTTGCTGCTCTTGGGAAAATCAATCATTGTGTCGTAAGGGCTTGGTCGTTTCGGCGGCGGCGATCTCTCGCGTCCGACCCTGGCCCAGGCCATGGTACGGAGCGAGAGTGCATGGGAAGCCGTCACCTCCTTCTGCGAAGATGTAATGCTTGCGAAGGAGGAGGCGGAAAGCGAGAGGGAGGGCAATCTTTGCGCCCTCACGCCCTTAGTCTCCGCAGGAGACGCTCTGGGCGTCGGAAGTCAAGAGCCGACTCCCGGCCATCGAAGGCGGTTGGCTGTCCGGTAAGGACCAGGCCCGGTTCGACAGCGCGTTCTGTTCCACGCGCGCCTTAAAGAGACGTCAGCAGCAACTGGCGGGGTCCGCTAGGGCCGATGCCTGCCAGTCGCGGGTTGTTCGAAAGAGTTGCCGTGACCCTTAGCACGGGCAACTGAAGGAACACGGGTGGGTTTCATTCAGTAAAAGTCTGACACATCCTCCCGCTCCGCCCAGAGCGGATTATTTGATAATTTTTGCTATGTCGTTCATGTGTCAAATTCCGTCAAAGAGCATTTAGTTCGCGTCAAACTTTACGGCGGCTCTTGAAGTGCGCTACTCGTTGCCCAGTGCCCCACCCCTACCCCCGCCGACCTATGAATTATTTACTGCGCAGCGACTCACTTCATGTTCCGAGCCTTGAATCGGTCTATACTAGCGTTTTATTGGCGTTGTCGGAGCATCTTCAATGTAGTCAATAACTCATTCATGTCATACAAGCGACGTATTCACGTTGAGATTACACCACGCTCGCTGCGATCTTGTCTTACCGAAAAATCACGAAGAAAACGCTGGCATGTTAAGGCTTTTATGACAGTGGCTTTGATGAGAAATAACTTTCAAAACACATATCACGCCTGTTTTTACCGAAGAGTTAGCCTGAAGTGTAACTATAGTTAACCAACATCAACCAACCTCAGAACAACCAAACAACCACCGACCAACCATCATCAACTATTAAAAAAAAATATATATAAAATAAATACAACCGACTTCCAAAAAAAAAAAAACACTACAAAGTGAAACTTCAATTCTTAAACAAAAAAGTTATGCCCGAATTTAATTTAATTTACTTGCAAGATTAGAGGTACCCCAATAACAACTTTGACACAAATAAGGGTGTACGGTGGTATAGTGAACACATCTGCGTTTATAGGGTACAGAAGTGATGTTATGTTGTGCGATTGCGTAAACAATGCATACATATGCGATAGCAGCAATCGCAGTTGTTTTACTGGTATTTATTGAAGAGTTCCGTTGTCTGTCCCCGGAACTCATCACCAAATCTTTACGAAATTTAAATGGCACCATTTCGGAATAAACCTCTACAGACAAAAAAAAAAAATTTCAAATCCGTCCATATATGACGGAGTTATGCCCGGACCTACATAAAAAAAGTATAGTATATACAACGTGAAACGTTAAATGCGCAAAACCTGAAAATAGTTTGATCGGAATAACAAGCAGAATTAATTGAACCACTTTTTAATATAGGTCAGATTTTTCAAAAAATCTTCATTAAAAACGTTGCCGTGTCTATTTATTAATAGGTCAAGCGACCCAATGTCAACGCGGCGCAGCGGCCCGGTGACGACTCCTCAAGCAGACGCAAGAAACGATCAGAATGGCCAGTAAAACTAAAACAGCACATAAAACCTTTACAATTTTTTTAACCCATTAACCGCCGCAGTTGTATATAAGCAACTTATCAGTTTTGAGCCCCTGGCACCACAGTTGTGAATTCGCAACTGAAGTCTACGAAGTGATTTTCAAGCGTATTTTTATTTAAGTAGCAGCAATTTCATAATAATTATAAAGACCACCTTTGCCATTCAAGGAATTTCTTTCATTTTCCCTAAAATCACTTATGCTAAGCGCCAAATTAACGGTGAAAAAAATGGATAAAACTCATCGCAAAATGCAGGTTTGACCTTAAAATGTACCGCCAGAGTTGTATAAATACAACAGTAGTGATGTAACACATAAGTTTATTTATTGCGCATTAATGGCAACTTTAGTTTATTCAAATAACATACAAATAAGTTAGGCATTCAGAATTAGAAAGTAATTCAATGCTTGTTGCTGTTTGATTCTATTTCTAACTATAACATCTAAAACATCACATGATTTAAGGTAGAATCATATTACAATTGAAGTGACGGTTTTTACTAAATCGTATTTTAGTAACAACCCTAGCACTTTAATGTTTTCAAAGGAGTCCAGCGCCGGAGTTGTATATATGCAACCGCTTGTGACGTCACAAGCGAACTCATAATGATAATAGTGAGGGGACATTGTTAAAAATTATTAATGAATTAGTGAGTAACTAATTTATTTCATTGGGTATTGTGGCTGTGTTTGAATCGCAAAATGTCGAGTGCAGAGGAATTAATAAGCATTTTAGGAGATTTCGAGGAAGATTGATCTTTTTTTTTTGTAGAAAGTAAAAATGTACGACACATAATATGTTAAGTATTTACGTTTAGATGGCATAAAGCAAATAGAATTGATGTTTAATTAAAATTTAAATAAGAAAATTAACACATACCTTTTTTTTTTTTTTTTGGGTGGGAAATTATCAAATAACTTATCCCGTTCTGGGCGGAACGGGAGGGTGTGTCAGACTTTTACTGACTAAAACCAACCCGTGTTCCTTCAGTTGCCTGTGCCAAGGGCCACGGTAACTCTTTCGAACAACCCGCGACCCTGGCAAGCATCGGCCCCAGTGGGCCCCGTCACTGCTGACATCTCTTTGAGGCGCGCGTGGAACACAACGCGCCGTCGACCCGAGCCTGGTCCTTACAAGACGGCAAACTGCCCATTGCTCGCCATCTGCAAGCCCGCGCCTACGGTGGCCGGGAGTCAGCTCTTGACTCCCGACGCCCAGGGCGTCTCCTGCGGCGATTAGGGGCGTGAGGGCGCAAAGATTGCTTCTCCCTCACGCGTTCCGCCTCCTCCTTCGCAAGCATTACTGCTTCGCAGAAGGAGGTGACGGCTTCCCATGCACTCTCGCTCCGTACCATGGCCTGAACCAGGGCCGGACGCGAGAGATCGCCGCCGCCGATCGCCGCCGTGAGGACGCGGCGGTGCTCCGCCCAAGCCGGGCAGACCTCCACTGTATGCTCCACCGTGTCCTCCGGGCGATCCACACAATGGTGACACCCGGGCGTTTCCTCCCGCCTTATACGAAACAGGAACCTCCCGAAGCAGCCGTGTCCGGTGAGGACCTGCGTCAGGCGGAAGGTGAGGACGCCGTGGCGCTTCTCTAGCCACTCCTCAAAGAGGGGACTTATCGCCGCAATTGTGGCGTGCCCAGCACTGGGTTGCGACAGACGCACTCTCCATGTCGCCATGAGATCCCGCCGGAGCTCTGTCCGCTGTGCCGCGATTTCTCGAGGCAGCGGAGTTACGCCCCGGCGTTTTGCCTCCTCGCGCCACTCCCATATTTGGGCGAGGACTTTTGCCTCCAGATCCCATGGCGGTAATCCGGCAAGGAGGCTCGCCGCCTCACCGGAGACCGTGCGGTATCCCCGGACCAGCCGGACTGCCATGACCCTCTGGGACGCGTTCAACCGGCGGGCTGGTCGCCGCCTTAAAGAACGCGCCCACACCGGTGCCCCGTAAAGGGCCATGGACCGCACAATTAACACATACCTGCATTTGCCATTTCGGAGACTCGCAAAGCAATGTCCTTTTAAGCAGTGACAATTAAATGACCTGTCATTGACCATAAATTAAGTTTTTATTTTAAACAGGGAAACTTTTAAAACGTTCTACTACCCTTTGTCATACACAAATTGAACATATTCATAGTTTGAGTAATAAAATCGATAACCGGAAATAATTTCACTTGTCCCCGCACTATCTACGCTCTTGTTTATCTCTAATGTTAGCGCCGGGGTTGTATAAATGCAACAATAGGGATTCCAAAAACCGAATTTTGTAGAATTATGAACTAAACTCTATCTTGGCTTTGGTAGTGTCTATGTATATGGTTATAGGTTTTTGATGTGGGTAATTTTAATCTTATTATTGTAATGAATTAAAAAAAACATTAGATTTTCGTAAAAACGTGTAATTTTACCTTTAAAATCTTATTTGCGGTAGGGATTGGTCCACATCACTATAGTTGACCTTGAAAATACGTGATTGGCGCTAGGGGCACATTTTTTTGCAAGATTGTCTGGCGGTTAAAAGGTCAATGACTTAGGTTCTCTTTGAAATAGGTCAATTGAATTAAAAATCAGTTGGGGTGTCTGAGGTTTTGCGCATTTAACGTTACACGTTGTATATACATATATTGGATCAACTTCGTCCCGTGAGTGTAGATGTTGATCCGATCGGAGCCACATTAGTTACCAGAAATGCATAATTGGATCAACAAAAGGCTCGCGTGAAGTCGCGTCAGATCAACATTTACCGTAAAGGGATATCTATATAAACATCCGAATTGATAACCTCATCCTTTTTGAAGTCGGTTCAAAATCTTTTTTTCCTCAGACCACCTCACTGCCTGACCGCAGCCCGAGGTCGTGGCAAATCAGCCACACTCGGCCTCTCCATCGCCGCAGCCGTAGCCCTAGGCTACGTCAACATATACGTCACTTCCCCTCACCCAGAGAACTTGATCACTCTGTTCGAGTTTCTACTGAAAGGATTGGACGCATGTTTATATCAAGAACACATTGATTACAATATCGTGAGGTCTACCAACCCGGACTTTAAGAAGGCGATCGTAAGGGTCAATATTGCGAGAAATTCGAGGCAGACTGTACAGGTAATTATTTGTTTTTACTACATTTTAATAGCACGTTAGTAGGAACACTGGAACTACGATAACCGCTCTTATTATTATTATTTTTTTTTTTTAAACGTTGCCTCACACTAGGAATTTCTCCTGTATTGTGGCTGCGTTTGCAAACATTTAAAGTCACATACGCAAACAGCCAGAACCGGAACAACTACTTGTAGGTCATACAAATATTGAAATATTGGTTATTTTATGTTTTATTGTTATTTTATTATTTGTTTATTATTGCTACGCAGTCAAAGTAAAGAACCTCGATGATGCTACAGTATTGTTTTCAAAACTTCGCTGGTCGCCATGCAATAAAATCTTAAAGCCAGAAAGCGCATATTTTCCCAACTCCCAACCAACATATCGGACTAGGAGCCATAGTGATACAATATGCGTATTCTTGTTTTCCTAATATGCCATTATGACAAGTATCAATAACCGATCTGCGCACGCTTGCGTTAACATCGTGCACAATCGTTTTCATAATGAGGGTTTTCTGAAATGACGTTCGTGAAATGGTGACAGCACTGAGACGTCAGGTCCAGGCACCTGTCAAAGCGTCTATATTTTCTTTAGTCGTGTCTGAATGGTGAACGTCAGTATATATTTTATAATCATTGTCGAATAGGAAGACCTCTTAAAAAAGTGGCGCCAACTGGTGGTGTCAAATCGTGTTCATTTATTTATTTTATTGTTTATGTACACACCGTAAAAAACATATGGATATAACATAATTATAATTTGAGTACAAAGGTACAGGTGCAGATAAAGTTATGCTTTAGAGATAAAGTTGAAAATCTATTAAAGAAATTTGACAGATTGTAGTAGCTTGATTTGCTGGCGTCTTTACATCATTCATCTTGTAAGGTGCATCACAAATTAAATAATAAGTAATTAAAAACTCGCGATGATTCGCCTTTCATATACATTATTTCTTAGCTCACTCACTAACTCACACATTTATAATATTTTTTTCTTTTTCCAGTACATAACTCCGGACGACCACTCGCTCCTCTCAGCGGCCGATCTCGTCCTCGTAGACGAAGCGGCCGCCATTCCTCTCGTCCACGTCTCCGCAGCCGCACAAAGGGCCCCATTAGCTCTACTGTCTTCTACAGTCTCAGGATACGAGGGCACTGGCAGAGCACTGTCGCTGAAACTGTTCGCTCAGCTTCAAACGCAGCACAACGCGCCCCCTCCCGTGAGTAATAATAATTATGTTTATTTCTAATGTAATAATTATCTAATGTGTAATGTTTACTGAATAATCGATATTATAATATCTATTAGAACAATCATGATTTGATTTAATATTATACTCTCTGTTCCATAACTCGACATAATACTTGAAAACGATAAATGATCATTACGGAACTCGTATTCAGTTCATCATCTGCCTAGCCTTTTCCCAACTATGTTGGGGTCGGCTTCCAGTCTAACCGGGTGCAGCTGAATACCAGTATTTTACATGGAGCGACTGCCTATCTGACCTCCACAGCCCAGTTACTGGGTAATACAATACCCCTAGGTAAGACTGGTTGTCAGACTTTCAGGCTTCCGACTACCCGTAACGACTGTCAAAGGTCTATGAATGAAAGCCGGGACCAACGGCTTAACGTGCTTTCCGAGGCACGGAAGGGTATCAGTATGTAAATATGTTCCCATCATCAAATTTGTCATCATCCAGAACTCGATTTCATTCAGTTATCGACTATTATTAACATTCTTTCAGCAACACGTACTTGAGCTGCGGCTGATATGTTGCTGGCAACATTTAATACAATTTGAGTGTAAAACATGTTGCCAACAAAACAAAAACATGTTACTGAAACAAAGCAACTTTTATTTCCCTTGAATTTGAAGATTTACACGCACATTTTACACAACAGCATAAAAAAAAAACATTAAATAACTTCTTCCTCTTCTCACAGATAAAACTAGAAGAACCGATCCGTTACCGTTCCGGCGACTCCATAGAGTCCTGGCTGAACTCTCTCCTGTGCCTCGAGGCGCCGCCCCCGGGCGCGGGCGCGGGCGCTCCGCCCCCCGCGGCCTGCGAGCTGTACCGCGTCAATAGAGACGCCTTGTTCTGTTACCATAAGGCAGCTGAGGCGTTCCTGCATAGGCTGGTCGCTATATATGTGGCCAGTCATTATAAGGTGAGGATTTGAATATGAAACTTTTTGGCCTTTGTTATTACATCTTTGTATGTTGAAGCGTTCTTTTAATGTGATCAGACAACCGTGATAAAATTGGAATAAGATACTTAATTAATGGAGGAAACCGGCATGCCCTAGAACCAATAATTCGAAGCTATTTATTCCTTTATTTCAGGCAACTAGGGTCCATAGAAAAAACAATACATACTACTACAAATATTAGAATACTTATAAACTAATACATAAAAAAAGTATCACAAATACAATACTATAATAATCATCATCATCTGCCTAGTTTCCCAACTATGCTGGGGTCGGCTTCCAGTCTAACCGGATGCAGCTGAATACCAGTATTTTACATGGAGCGACTGCCTATCTGACCTCCACAACCCAGTTACTGGGTAATACGATACCCCTAGGTAAGACTGGTTGTCAGACTCGGGCTTCTGACTACCCGTAACGACTGTCAAAGATCTACGAATGACAGCTGGGACCAACGGCTTAACGTGCTTTCCGAGGCACCCGAGACTTATGTCGTTCTTCTATATTAAAAAAAAAATTAAAAAAATGCATATCACTACATAGTATAAAACAAAGTCGCTTCCCGCTGTCTGTCCCTATGTATGCTTAAATCTTTAAAACTACGCAACGGATTTTGATGCGGTTTTTTTAAATAGATAGAGTTATTCAAGAGGAAGGTTTATATGTATAATACATGCATAATATAGTAGAGAAACACTGATCATTTTAGGGGTTTCTAATGTGATGTCGTAAATAAACACATTTTTTTGCGCTTACATTGCAAACGCTGGCTTAACCCTACGAGATAGATCAAAATAATGTACTACAGTATTGTACACCTTAAAAAGGTCTACAAAAAAGTCCGCGATGGCATATGTCTATCTCTTAGGGATAACCCACAAAAACCATTTTTTATCCTATACTTTTTAAGAGAAATAATGGCTCTAAAATTATCAGTGTTTCTCTACTATATTATGCATGTATTATATGCATATAAACCTTCCTCTTGAATCACTCTATCTATTAAAAAAACCGCATCAAAATCCGTTGCTTATTTTTAAAGTTCTAAGCATACATAGAGACAGACAGACAGCGGGAAGCGACTTTGTTTTATACTATGTAGTGATAGTGATCAGCATTGCTCCCGTGCGAAGCCGGGGCGGGTCGCTAGTATTTATATAAAAATAAAAAAAAATTGTATATATGTATTTATCAAGACGCCGTATATTTTTGTCATCCAAACATATATTTCTCATCCACAGAACAGTCCAAACGACATCCAACTCCTAGCGGACGCGCCTGCGCACTGCCTGTTCGTGCTACTGGCACCGACGCCGCCCAACAGCACGGCCATGCCAGAGATACTGTGCGTTATACAAATGTGTCTCGAAGGCAACATATCTGACAAGTAAGTACAGCCGGTCGATTCTGGAAAAATCTCACCGTGATAACTAAGGTGAAATGAGCCGTGAAAACTTAGTGAAGTGAGCTGTCAATAGTGTCAATCAGATGGCATGACAGTTCACTAGAAGCTAACTTCACATGGGTTTTCATAGTGAGAATTTTACAGAAAACATCGACTATTCATGAAAAGCATAGTAATGCTTGCTTCTTAAATTGAGAACGGCATATACTGGCCCATCTCGAAGAGAGAAGGCCTGTGTCCCAGCAGGGAGAACATTATAGACTCGTTATGATATACAGAATGCTTTTTTTTAACGGCTCCAAATTTTAACAGGGTGTTTCATCCATGAATAAGAATAACTTTCACAATGAAACCAACTGAGGTCACGAAAAAAAAAATCAGCTGTTTCATACATTTTCGTCAAGTAGGTATTGAACTTTTAACGATCGATCAGGTTAAGCTACGCTTGCCGGGGTTGGTCTGTGGATGGGTGACAATCTTTACATACCGAGACCCAGTGGCGTGCCTAGTGGTTAAACTTAGGGCAAGCCAACATACTTAAAAAAAAAAACTAAGTACCTACCTACCGTATCGCCTGTCACAAGTTGTGCCTACCGACTGATTCGTTTTAGTTCTTACTAATATTCTTATTTCATAATTGTAAGTTTTTGCTATTAGCAATTAAAATGAAATGTTTTTTAATAGCACCATTTTTTTCTTATATTATAAATTATATACTCAAAGTATTGGTAATCCTTTACAAAATCGCAACTTTTTCATTTTCATATTATCAGTTTCGTGTAAAATATGATAAGACGTATAAGAGCCATCTATTAACATTATTGGCACAACAGAGCTCAGAGTTAGTTCATATTTCACTCGCTCGCAACAGTCGCTATAGGCAAAATATTACAATCTGGCCACTAGATGGCGTACAAGTTATTGATTGATTTCTAACTACACATTGTTTACGATGTTGATAATATTTATAATTATAATTACTCACAATGTGAACAGCCATAACTCTTCAATTTTCGTTTCTTTATCACAGACAGATGACAAACACCACACACACGCACACGGAAGGCATGGTAAAAATTACTAGACAGATTTACTTTACCTTCAGTAGCTTTGATAAAAGCCGTTTTTTGTCAATTCATTTAGAGAACATGATCCTGGCGCCTGCTTTAATTTTTACAATTAATTAAGCGGCCTTTACAAAATATAAAAATTATATATTCTAACTCAAAACGGCGTAATCAGTCGGCGTCAAAATTTGGCGAACGTTTTATTTTCTACCAACAGCTGTTTTTCTATTGCAATTTTCGATAATTCGGAAAGCCGTTCTTGTTCTTGAGTACTTATTTCTTAAATAAATATGTGTGAATACTTATTTAACACGTTCCGTGAAACAACTTGTCGCAGGAATGGTCACAATTAAATGAGCTATCTTTAAAAGTTCCGGAAAGGCACCCTGAAGGCAATTTTCGACTAAAATGCCTATTACGTAATTTAGATTTCTGAGAAATAGGTACTCAAAAAGTAGGTTTAGGTGAAGTAATGAGATTATATTCGTCTGTAAAACTTGAAAGTATTTACCTTTCCGAATAAAGATTGCACATACTTTAATCCATCACAAGGCACATTTGCAAGCGTTTCCGAATTCATTTTAATGTCAAGAAACTTTTTAATCACTTCAAAACAAAGATAATCACCGCAAAACTAATCACAACACTTCATTTCACAGAAAATGTCCAAGCAAAAAATGCACCAGTAACCGCTCGAAACGAACTTGAACTAATTTGAAATTCTATCATTCCATTCCATAGATCGAGCTTTGCACAGCGACGCGCTCATTCATACTATTTACACACACACGCTTTGCTATACGTTCCATTCATAAAAAATCAGAAGCCAGGCTTAAAAATCAGTACAATTTGGAAAATAAGTACATACTGATGTAATCAACAACGTGAACAATTTGTATACAAATAGTGAGAGGTCCAGAAGCCTCATAAGAAGCCAGCTGGTGCGAGCGAGACGGGACGATGTTTATTGTTGCGTTCTCGCAATAGCGGTATTGGAGAGGTTTGGCAACGGTGCGCGTGATGAAAACTGTGCGGGATTTAAATATTATTCTTCGAGTATGTAAACCTGGCAACCTTGCATCGAACGTATAGCAGGCGGCCGCCGGCCGGGGCGCGCAGTTTTTATTATTCTTATCAATTCTTGCGACATGATTGAGTTGGTTAATTTACAAGTTTACTTGTGTAGTTTTATTTTTTTAAATTTTTTATTGTTAGGCTCACGTTTGACTGAAAGCCGGGCTTTTCGGCTTTAATGAAAGGAACGCCCCTGCCGAGACCCCTCCGTGCCTCGGAAAGCACGTTAAGCCGTTGGTCCCGGCTGTCATTCGTAGATCTTTGACAGTTGATACGGGTAGTAAGAAGCCCGAAAGTCTGACAACTAGTCTTACCTAGGGGTTATCGTATTACCCAGTAACTGGGTTGTGGAGGTCAGATAGGCAGTCGCTCCATGTAAAATACTGGTATTCAGCTGCATCCGGTTAGACTGGAAGCCGACTCCAACATAGTTGGGAAAAGGCTAGGCAGATGAGGTATTGAACTTTTGTATTAAACAGCTGATTTTGTTTTTGTGATATCAGAGTTGGTCCCATAGTGAAAGTTGTTCATATTCATGAGTAGAAGAACACCCTGTAAAAATTTGGAACCTGAAAAAAAAATCATCCAGTAAACTGGCCCAAAGTTACTTAGCTTATACAACATGTAACGTTAAATGCGCAAAACCTCAAACACCCCAACTGATTTTTAATTCAATTTACCTATTTCAGAGAGAAAATGAGTCATTAAAAAATTGTAAAGGTTTTATGTGCTGTTTAATTTTACTGGCCATTCTGACCGTTTCTTGCGTCTGCGACGACGCTTTATCGAGGGAGGAGTCGTCACCGGGCCGCTGCGCCGCGCTGACATTGGCTTGCTTGACCTATTAATAAATAGACACGGCAACGTTTTTTTGAAAAATGTGACCTATATTAAAAAGTGGTTCAATTAATTCTGCTCGTTATTCTGATCAAAATATTTTCAGGTTTTGCGCATTTAACGTTACACGTTGTATATCTTATAGACATTTTCAATATTAAAACCCATGTTCTTTTATTTATTTGTTATTTTTATTTATTTATTGTATGTAAATATTTATTTATTTATTATTTATTTTACAGGTCAGTCCGCGACAGTTTAGGCCGTGGTCGCAAGGCAGCCGGCGACCTGATCCCCTGGAACATTTGTGAACAGTTTGGTGATAAGGACTTCCCCAAACTGTCGGGAGCCAGGATCGTGAGGATAGCTACGCATCCTTCATATCAACGGGCACGTATTTATTCGTATAATTTGATAATGACATTCCGTGGTTGGACACATTTGGCTTATAGCTATTTGTACACGCATTTTTTCAATGAGTGCAGCACTGGACTTCGCTTCTTTATATTGGCATCGGCTCCAGGAAATTCTTAGCATCCTACTTTTAAACTTTAAAGAAGGATGGCCAAAACGTACCTGACGACGAGGCGGTGGCGTCCCGAAATGCCATATACAACGTGTAACGTTAAATGCGCAAAACCTCAGACACCCCAACTGATTTATAATTAAATTGACTTATTTCAGAGAAAAAGTAAGTAATAAAAAAAATTGTATAGGTTTTATGTGCTGTTTTAGTTTCACTGGCCATTCTGATCGTTTCTTGCGTCTGCGACGACGCTTTATCGAGGGAGGAGTCGTCACCGGGCCGCTGCGCCGCGCTGACATTGGCTTGCTTGCACTATTAATAAATAGACACGGCAACGTTTTTAATGAAGATTTTTAGAAAAATATGACATATATTAAAAAGTGGTTCAATTAATTCTGCTCGTTATTCTGATCAAAATATTTTCAGGTTTTGCGCATTTAACGTTACACGTTGTATATGAAAAAATCACTTATTTTCTAAGGTCTTAAAAAACATAAGAAAGTCTTGAAAAAGCCAGAAAAAAAGATATTCATTTTTTTTTTGTTTATTTGTTTTCTTTAGAAATATTTAAATTATCATGTTCAGAACGCACCTATTGACGATTCATTTTGCTTAAGAAATGATTTAGTACTCAAAGATAATAACTGTTCACGTTTTTCTGAATAGTTACTAAATGTATTTCAATTCTATAAATACTTAAGTACCAAATCAACGGGTGCTGTTTTTATCATGTATTGGATCACCAATCAGTCCTATTTTTTGGATCTGAGAGAAATCGAAATAAATACGAGATGAGATCGCTAATTATTACCTTCTTCGCTTATCGCTAACTATCCTTTTGGGCTTCGCCGCAGTCGGGTAAAAACTGTGTCGGCTACCTACCATTAAATCTACTTATTGATTCTAACCTCAAAAGTATTTTTTTATTATTAAAATATCTTGGCTATTTATTATACAACGTGTAACGTTAAATGCGCAAAACTTGAAAATAGTTTGATTAGAATAACGAGCAAAATTAATTGAACCACTTTTTAATATAGGTCACATTTTTCAAAAAATCTTCATTATTAACGTTGCCGTGTCTATTTATTAATAGGTCAAGTAAGCCAATGTCAGCGCGGCGCAGCGGCCTGGGGTGACGACTACTCTCTCGGTAAAGCGTCGTCGCAGACGCAAGAAACGATCAGAATGGCCAGTAAAACTAAAACAGTACATCAATTTTTTCAATGACTTATTTTCTCTCTGAAATAGGTCAATTGAATTAAAAATCAGTTGGGGTGTCTGAGGTTTTGCGCATTTAACGTTACACGTTGTATATATATTTTTTTTCGAACTGGATTGTGGATACTACTTAAAAACAATCCAATCTCACTATAATTTGATTCTGTACACTAAAAATATGTAATGTAATGTAGTATGTAGATAAATCTTATGTATCTAATATGCGTCTTAACTACATACTAATAACGCTCATTTTCCTCTAACAGATGGGCTACGGCAAGCGTGCCTTACAGCAACTAGCGGCTTATTACTCGGGTGACTTGCCGTGCTTAGACGAAGATCATTCGGACGACGACGATACAGGCGCTAACGGAAACAGTAACACGTTGCAGACAGAAAATATCGTGCCGAGGTAAGAACATTGACTATACAAACTGTCCCATACAAAATGTCAATACATACAAATGTCCAAATGTATGGGACAGCTGATGATTTTTTCGCGATTACAACGTTGGTCCCATGGAGACAGTTTTTCAGTTAGATGGTCTGCACCCCACCCTTAAATATGACCACAATTTTCTGATACATGCTGTATACATAAACCTTTCAGGAATAAATTCTCTAACTGATTGTGAAAACTGCATCATAATCCGTTGCGTAATTTAGAAACTTCGCACGGTCAGTCCGTGTGACAGCGAAGTTTCTCTTTCACCTGTAACATATTTGTGATAATTTCCAGAGCCAAACCACCAACATTATTAAAACGTCTAACAGAAGTGCGCGCGGAGCACCTGGACTACCTCGGCACTAGCTTTGGACTCACCGAAGAGCTACTCAAGTTCTGGAAATCGCAGAAATACGTGCCTGTGTATCTCAGGTAAGTTTGTTAATATTGACATGTACTAAAAAAACCGGCTAAAGGTCGCTCAGCGCGCTATGGAGCGAGCTATGCTCGAAGTTATTTTGAAGGATAAAATCAGGAATGAAATTATCCGGAAAAGAACCGGAGTAACCGACATAGCTTACAGAGTAAGCAAACTGAAGTGGCAGTGGGCTGGCCATGTCTGTCGAAGGGCTGATGGCCGATAGAGCAGACGAGTCCTAGAGTGGAGACCGCGTATCGGCAAGCGTAGTGTGGGACGCCCCCCAGCTAGATGGACGGACGACCTAAAGAAAGTAGCTGGGGTAGACTGGATGCGGAAGGCGGAGGACTGGGTGTTGTGGTGCAGTCTGGGAGAGGGCTATGTCCAGCAGTGGACTGCGATAGGCTGAGTTGATTGATTGATTGAAAAAAACCGGCCAAGTGCGTGTAGGACCACGCTAGATGAAGGGTATGGAACGCTTCATTGTACGAGGTCCGACACGTTTGGGTTTTTATTAAGAAAAATGTTTCTGAAGGTCCTAAGCCCGTAAATTTATGAAGGCAAATTTGGAATAATTAATTCCAAATTTTCCTTTTAAATATTTACAAACTAACTATTGAGAACATTAAGATTGCAATAATAAGAAACACATTTTTCCGCTAGGGGCTGAATGAACTCTGATAGATGTCGCCGCTCCTTTCGGCGCCGACCTTGGAACGCAAGGCTCGGACCGCGCTCGTAATAGGGTGTTTCAAACTACGTTATGCGTCATAGTGAATAATATTTTATTTTTAAAATTTTTCAAATGTTCATAAATATTTTTCTTTTTTTATGAATGGTTAGTAGACATTGGGTACATGAAGTGGGCTGCCGTTGTAAGACGATTAAAATGCCACGGTGTGTATACAACGTGTAACGTTAAATGCGCAAAACCTGAAAATAGTTTGATCAGAATAACGAGCAGAATTAATTGAACCACTTTTTAATATCTGGTCACATTTTTCAAAAAATCTTCATTAAAAACGTTGCCGTGTCTATTTATTAATAGGTCAAGCAAGCCAATGTCAGCGCGGCGCAGCGCCCCGGTGACGACTCCTCCCTCGATAAAGCGTCGTCGCAGACGCACGAAACGATCAGAATGACCAGTAAAACTAAAACAGCACATAAAACCTTTAAAATTTTTTTTAATGATTTATTTTCTCTGTGAATTAGGTCGATTGAATTAAAAATCAGTTGGGGTGTCTGAGGTTTTGCGCATTTAACGTTACACGTTGTATACAACATTATTTTTAGTTTACTGCAAACCTGAATATAGTTTGTTCAGAATAAGTAACTGAATCGATTCCAATAATGTTTACACCATCTTATATTTTCTCCCAAAAATATTTAAAAATGGTAACAAGTTGGACACCGAGCGACACTAAGTACATATCCGCAATCACTATGCGCACAGCCGGTAGGCCGGCGGCGCGTGTTAAGTGGTAACCAAATTTTTGTATGGACAATCAGGTAACATAACAAGCTTATAACTTCGTGATTTTTCATGATACAGTTTTGAAATTTGGTACATAGATTCTTTACATAAAAATACTAGACACGTGTTTCGGGTTTGCCATATATTAAAAATAATGTTGTATATAATTTCTGAGCGTAGAGCATTTCCATTAGAAAATTCTCGTACACCGAAAGCGAAATGTGGGTATACTAATTTGCCTACCCCTTCAGGCCCGATAGTAAATACAGGCGTGATAGTAAAAAAAACAATAAACAATATTTATTTATTAATAATATCTCATGTTATTTCAATTTCCACAGCCAAAAAACAAACGAGCTAACAGGCGAGCACTCCTGCATAATGCTTCGTTCACTCCGCGACAGTGCATGGCTAAGTGCATACAGCGCCGACTTCCGACGTCGACTGTCCCGGCTACTGGCGCGAGCGCTCAGGAAAATGCCTGCTTCACTCGCTTTAACCACACTTGTTAATGATAACGTGAAAGTGGTTAAACCTGGTAAGTGTACTCACTTATTTATTGCACAATGATACACAAAGTTACAGACAAAATAACTCAGCCTATCGCAGTCCACTGCTGGACATAGGCCTCTCCCAGACTGCGCCACAACACACTGTCCTACGCCTTCCGCATCCAGCCGACCCATCTTCTTAAAGTCGTCGGTCCATCTTATTTGGGGGCGTCCCACACTGCGCTTGCCGATACGCGGTTCCTCCTCTAGGAGGGCAATCCGCGAGTTGACTAATTTTTTTTATTATTTAAATTGAAGCTTTTTTACCTCACTAATAGCTTGGTATAAACAGTTTTTTAATATTTTTAAAAATTGAAAAGATATGAGCGTTCAAAACTCTCAATTAGACAGAGAGGGAAATACTGAATTGTGACGTCATAGTTCAGTATCGCCATATAAATTACATGCAAAACTTCGTTTTGCAAGAAAGAGATAGACAAAAAGTTTCTATAAGTTATAAGTTTTTTTTATTTTTCGACCGATTTCAAATTTGATTCGAATTCTATTATTGTATTACATGTGTGGATATATTATCTACTAGAATATATAGTATTCAATATCATGCAACTACCCAATTGCGTAACACACTATCAGTAGCAATGGGTTTCATTTTGACAGTTCAACAAAATTCATTGCGTTATTTACGTTGTTGAGCAGACACATTTTTCCAACATATGGAGCAATGGATTAGCAATATGCTTCCAAATTATTCAAACTGAGAGTAATAGTGTGTTACACAGGACTCGTCGGTTCCACCAGCCATCGGTCCTAGGACAAGCATGTCCAGCCCACTGCCACTTCAGTTTGCTTACTAAGACAGAATTACAGACTAAAACTAGGCTAAACTAACCCTGGAAGTTACAATTTTAACTGAGGTTATGCCTTTTAAAACATGACGAAGTTCCAATTTTTTTACTAATTTGGCAAGTCTAACTTAATTCTGTCTCGTGTTTTCGCCTGCAAAATTTAATATACTGGATTTCATAGTATTCAATTTTGTTGGTGCTCAAAAAAGTTATGCTAGTGAATGTCTTACACTATCGTCTCGAAACATGGTCAATTCATGGGCATCTATAGAGTCAGTTGCGAGAAAAATCAAATAAATATTTATCATACCTACAGCTGTAACAAGACATCTAGTAGAACATCGCCCCCCGGTGATGACCTCCCTCGACTAGAGGCGTACTGTCGTCTTCAAGCCGACTACAGACTGATTACATCATCATCTGCCTAGCCTTTTCCCAACTATGTCGGGGTCGGCTTCCAGTCTAACCGGATGCAGCTGAGTGCCAGTATTTTACATGGAGCGACTGCCTATCTGACCTCCACGACCCAGTTACTGGGTAATACGATACCCCTTGGTAAGACTGGTTGTCAGACTTTCGGGCTTCTGACGACCCGTAATGACTGTCAAAGGTCCACGAATGACAGCCGGGATCAACGGCTTAACGTGCTTTCCGAGGCACGGAGGGGTCTTGATATGTAAAAATGGTCACCCATCCACGGACCAACCGCGGCAAGCGTAGCTTAACCTGATCGATCGACCCGTGCGGCTGTTATTACTTAGCCAGACAGCTTACATAATAAAGATAATAATGGTCATCCTTCCCCACAGCTGTAACAAGGGAGCTAATAGAACAACATCTCTCCGGACACGACCTGTCTCGACTAGAGGCGTACTGTCGACAACAAGCCGACTACAGGCTCATCACAGACCTGTTGGCGCCGCTAGCTAACCTCGTGTTCCATACGAAGACGTCGGCGAAGTTAGATGCTATACAACAAGTGAGTAGTATAAAGCCTCGAATACACTGGGGCACAAATGTTGCGACATGTTGCGGAACATGGCGCTCGACAACTACGTGAATGTCCCGAGAGAATGTCGCGGCGTGCGCTCGCTCTCGGAGCGGTAGCAAACAACATGGCTCGCGTCACGTATAAAGTTGCGGAACTTGTTGCGGGACACTTTGCAATGTTGCAGCAACACTTAAGCCCCGGATACACTAGGGAACATTTTGTCCCGCAACATGACGCGCAACACAAAATATACGTGACGCTGCAACGTTGCATAGTGTCCCGCAACATGACCCACAACATTTTACGTGACGCGGGACATGTTTCTTGCTCCCGCTCCGAGAGCGAGCGCACGGCGCGACATTCTCTCGGGACATTCACGTAGTTGCCGAGCGCCATGTTCCGCAACATGTTGCTCCATTTGTCCCCTAGTGTATCCGTGGCTTAATACTCGTAAAACAAAGTTTTGAAGATTTTTTTCGGCGTAACTACCGATTTTGAACTTAAGGAGCCTAATACTATTTCCGTAATCGCATTGGAATTGTAGAGGGCCCAGGAGGACTGCATAAATCAATGCAACGTAGCTGGCAGTCGGCCTAATTTTTTTTTTTACCCCAATGTCGTGTCTGTGGACTGTGTCCATGTGGACACAGCTTATCTAACGAATTAAAGAATAACAATTACCAGTCGTGCCCCTTAAAGACAGAGTTGATCATTCGCGAATCAATTCTTAATCAGCTTTCTTTATAAGGTGAGGAAAATGTTGTGGGATATACTCAGTCTGTAGCTCATATTTTATGCAATGTTGTGATGTGTAACCGTTTATTTTCCCAAATCAATAAAATAATAAAATAACTCCCTAATCTCCTAATGTCTGATCTCCTGTAATGTCTGAATTTCCCAGGAGATATCTATACACGAACTCAACTTTCGCGTGACATGAATACCTTTTGGTTTTCTTTATTTTTCTAAAACTTCTCTCTAGGCCTATGTTACTTCTTATAGCATAGCTATCTACCAGAAGAAAATGTGAAAAAAAATGTTTCATCATCCGATGAAAAACGATGAGATACGTATTTTTTCTTTTTTGCTAACAAACGTTTTAAAGGGGTGAAAATCACCCTCAAAGTTCGTACCCCAAAATGATGGTTTGCAGTTTTCACATATTTCTAATATTTTTTTTCCAAAATGACTTTAACCATTAAAAAGAGCATTAAAAATTATGAAAAATACCTTTATTCACATATTTTTATAAGACTTAAAATTGGTCCCATTAAAAAATAATAAATAGTTTATATGTTATGAATTTTTTGTTATGCTTAACTAAAAAAAAATTGTATAACCACAATTCTTATAAAAATGTGAATAAAGGTATTTTTCATATTTTTGTATGCACTTTTTAATGGTTAAAGCCATTTTGGAAAAAAATTATTAGAAATATGTGAAAACTACAAACCATCATTTTGGGGTACGAACTTTGAGGGTGATTTTCACCCCTTTAAAACGTTTTTTAGCAAAAAAGAAAAAATACGTATCTCATCATTTTTCATGTAGATTATTATAGTAAAGCCGCGACTAAATCGGTGAGGGACACCTCGCGAGGTTTCCTTGTAAGTAAAAAGCTGTTATTATGACATTAAAAAAAGACGACATGACAATACTTCTATATTATTTATATGTATTTCTATGTATAGATTGTAGTAAAAAGGATGGCTAAAACACATATTCCTATTACTTGTGAAGTTACTACTTACATCATAAGTAAATAAATATGGGCGTCCCGTTCTCTAATCACATAAAGACCACTTTCTAATAAAATATTTCTCATCCACAGGTCCTATTCATAGCAATGGGCTTCCAAATGAAAGACGTAGACGACATAGCATCCGAACTAGGCCTACCAGGCTCCCAGATACTCGCGAAGTTCTTCGAAGCATGCAAGAAGATCAACGCATCCCTAAACGCCGTTCTAGAAGATTCTGTAGCTAAAGAAATTGGTATAGAAGATAAGAATACAGATGATGTCAATATGGGACCTGTGAAACAGAGTCTTCAAGATGAACTGTCTAAAGCAGCTAAGGTAATTTCTTTTGGTGTATTGGTCGCAGCTGTTGTGTTGTGGTTTAGAAATAAATGATTGCAGTATTTTGTAGTTTTTGGGTGTTTTATTTAGTTTTGAAATTCAACAATATTATTTCTGTAAAATAAAATAATAAATAAGCAAATAACAACGAATACCTAATTAATTAATAAAAATATCAAAATTAAATCCTAACTTAAATAAAAATATAAACTAAAATATGTCGTCCAGAAATTAAACCGCATTGCTGTCGACTGGTAATGTACCCAAGAGACTGGCGGTATTACCACGTTGTATGGCAATGCTTAGCCTCTGGCCAAGGTAAAAGCCAGCCCTTGGATCATGGGAAGTGTCAACCAGCCGTTTCGAAATTTCATTAAAAAGACCATGAGCACTCGGACCCCACGGCCCGAGGGATTCAACCCCAAAAGACTCGAAAATATAATTTCCGATAAAGTTATTATATTTTCGCCGCTTGAGGTATTCTGCAGCCGCAGCAGCGGTGCCAGCACGGCACGCCGAGCCAGGAACATGGGATGGCGCAAGAGTATCGACACACGTTGCATCCCACTCTAAAGGCCCACCTTCCACGGAAATAAAGACATACCGTCCGGTCTCTTGCAATCGTCGCGTGCCATTGGGTTCTAATACAGCTGGAACGCCGAACGGTGACAAGCGCTCGGCGTATGATGTCATTAATCTTCGCGTGCCGCGCTAAGCGACCCGCACTTCGGCCGCAAGACAGGCCGTGGTGTCAAAGTCTGTCTTATTTTGTTTTAATTGAAGTATTTCCATTTCTGAATTGTTTTTATTTTTTTTAGTTCTCACATGCATAATTTCAACTTGAATGATTAAACCAATATTTTGTAACAATTTTATGATTTAAAAAGAGTGTCCGTGGAGTTTCTTGCCCGTTCTTCTCCACAGGTACCTACTACGTTTTGGAATGGGCAACTAGCTTCATCTTTCTGACTAACTGACCCCTTGACAATTCAAAAGTGCCTGTAATTGGTTTACTTGAAATAAATGCTTTGAGTTTGAGTTGTTTTGAAAAGTTTCTCGTTGTTTCACTTTGTAGTATGTGTAATGAAATCGTGCACATATTTTTTAAATACCAATAATTTAAGTTTGTATCAAGTTTAATCAAAATTAGACTATTAATATTTTATAGAATATAAAATCGGTCGAGTAGTTTTTGAGTTAAATCGTAACAAACAAGGAAATCTTTCCTCTTTATAATATTAGTTTAGACGAAGGCTATAATAATTGTTTCTTGGTGTTCAGGACTTGGAGCGCAAACAACGTAAAGAGCTGTCTCGTCTGATGGGCGAAGACCTCGCTCAGTACCGAATCAAGGGAAGCGATCTCGACTGGGGACAGGCGCTCTCGGGCACCAACAAGAAACAACTGGTGTCTGTAAAGAGGTATGTAATCATTACTGTTCTTTTTTAGGGTTCCGTATGTTCAAACTGCATGTTAGTAGCACCACTTGATTACCAAAATTCAATTCAAATTCAAAATCATTTATTTTCCTCATTCACAATCACAAACCATGGTTTCATAAAAAATTTAGATAAGCTTAGAAACTAGTTTGTGAGAGACTGGTGTCTGCACTAGGAATATCTGTATAGCAGATCACCAGGGTCCCACCACACGGTATGTGAAATGTGCATTTGGTTTATTGGTTTTCTTATATGTACAGACACCAGCACATCAAGCTACCCGAAACTGCCAGATTTTCCCAATCGACTTTGAACCTTATGCTTTATCGATAAAGTTGAAAATCTATTAAAGAAACCTGACAGATTGTAGTAGCTTGATGTGCTGGCGTCTGTACATATTTGAATTCAAAATCCGAGATAGTTCGAACAAACTCAATGCCAATGACATGACACTGTCACTAAAATTTGAACTTTGTCAATGACATAACAAAGTTCAAACTTTAGTGCAGCCAAAACTTTTTTAGGACTTGTAATTACAAAAAAATATTAAAAAATCGACTTAGAATGCACAACGCTAAAGTAGATAGTTGAGTAAGTAAATGGAACCTTAATCTCTGAGATTATCAATTCAAGAGTAACTACATACACTACCTTATATCCCTGGAATAATAATTACCTTTATTTTCCAGCGGCGAGAAGCGTCTGGGTGACGACAGCAAAGAGATCGACGACCTCATAGAAGCGCACTCACAGAAGAAGAAGAAGAAAAAGAAGCATGTACGGAACCAAGAGTAATAAACTTTGTTGAACTTGTAATATGTTTCTTTTATTTGTTGCACCTTTAAAATTACAATAAACCTTTGGACCTGGATGTCATTTTTGTAGATCTTTGTCAAAAGTTATGGGTAATCAGAAACCCGAAAGGTTGACAACCAGGCTTATCAAGGGGTCTTACTGGTTACCCAGTAACCGGGTTGTTGAGGTCAGATAGGCAGTCGTTCCATGTAAAATGCTGATATTCAGCTGCATTCAGTGAGACTGGAAGCCGATCCCTAGATAATTGAGAAAATACTAGGCATATGATGATTTGTTGTAGCTTTACAACTGATCAGAAACTCGAAGCCCATCCACAAGAATTACTACAAATTGTGTGTGCATTCCTCCCCAAGGGCCCTTTCCCACGGCAAGATCCCGTTTTTTGCAGGATCCTGTTTAGTAGACGGTCCCGTGGAGTAAATTGGATCATGTGCGTGTGGTGTGAGGGCCACTTTGTTAAAACTCTTTGAAAATGTGCTTAGGATTTAGTGAACATTCCCAAAGAATTGTGAAAGTTAGAATCAGATTTTGTGAAAGTCAAATAACCGAGTTATGGACTAAAATTGGGCCCTCAGTTCTCACATAGAGGATTGAGGGCCCACCTGAACCTGATAAACTATGGACACTACAGAACAAGTCTTTATGCCAAAATCTAAGCCAATGCCAAACAAAATTTGTGAAAACAAGATACTATCGCAAAACACTAATAAACACACAAAACACAAATCAAAATGCTTTCTTTATTTAACGATTTTATTCCTTTGGTAGTTTCCACCCCATCATATTATAAGTAAAAAGTGGTAGGTTTAGACCTGAGGTTCTGGTAAAGTTTGCCGAGTCCACTCCCTTCTTTCTTACACACCTAGATAGACTTACTTATACATCATCAATGCCTTTTGCGACTGCGCGCGGCTCCACTCGGCTTTTTGTACGTACGTATCGCAAGTAACATCTATAAGGATTGTGTCATTGTTGCATCGAGTTGGTAATCATAATACTTAAAATTAGAAATGTGCAAGGACAGATGAAGAAAACGACAGGTTCAATAATAATTTCTATAATTATTGTAATATAAAAAAGTGTTGGTAGTTATTCAACCCTTGGAATAGACAATAGATATTTCCTCTTAAACATAACAAAATATGAGTGCGTGCGATGCGGCCGGGGCGGGGTAGCCGCGCTCGTAAAAAAATATCATTTTTTAATCCGACCGTGCGCGCGCGTCGCCTCCCTGCCGCGCCGCCGCACGCATACTTTTATACCATTTTATTACAATATAATGTGATCTAAGAAAAATAATATTTTCGTCTAACACCCGATACGGGGCGTCTGGTAAACAATTTTATACTATAATTTGTTTGTCCCTTATTTTAATACACGCGTTCTACTCGTTACAAATGTACGTAACATCGGCTCGTGCCGCTAGGAGCGTTACAGCGAAGGCCCGACGTCGGTCTGCTGGCTCGCGCCTGCGGTACGTGTGCGCTGATGCAACACTGCACATCGTATCGCAGTCAACCCGCGAGCTCTGACCTCTCCCGGCGGACTCGCCAAACCTACATTTCATTCACCACAAACCCGCCGCGAGAGGTCGCCACTTACATTTGCTCCAATATTTGTTAACATACGAAGACCACCTCCGTACTTTACGCTATCATATCGAGAATAAAAACATCCACTACAAAACATAATTTAGAATATCATTAACATTAGCTGCTAGTATCGTTAAGTTAAACGTTATGGGTTTCGTTAATTTATACACTATTATTTTCTCACTGACTTGCGGGACACTCAAAAGTCGAGGGAAGTGACAGAAGGTAGGAAAGAAGGAAGGAAGAGAAACGATACAAACATAACAGACAAGTGTAACGGTTTGTAGATACACACAATCTTGCTAAAGCTAGGACGCTTAAAATAGAATGTTCTTATATTAATATTGGTGTTTATGATTAAAGGTATCCCGTAGTTGATAACTTTGGCTAAGCGAGACGACACCGCGGCGTGCGCGTGAGACTACCGGACGTAGTTCCATAGGTACAGAGTAATTGAGAAGGAATTGCACTTAGGAAGGATTCGCGACTCTTGGCACTTTGACTTACGCTAATAACTTGTCTCGGACATGTAGAGTAACTCAAGAGATAGGACAGGGGGGAAACGTGCGATGGAAAGCGACAGACTGAGAAAATAGTTCATAATTATGTTGACCGTCACGCGACCGCGCTCGCTGGTGAGAAGAAGCGCTGGGTCGTATCTATGAACACTATGCGCGGTGCGTGCGCGATACAAGAACATAACGTGAACATTGACCAAACACACAATACTCGATACATTCGATTCACTACATAACTAATTACTTTCACTTGAGTTAATATATTATAAAATATAAATATACTTTTAAAACGTCAAGAATTTGAACTTATTGTACGTACATGATGATGTAAGCAGTGTACAGCGTCGGCTCGACTAGTCGCCACTGGGTAATCTATACATTTACATCGTTTGATTTATTTACTCGAGAGACACAAAAGCAAATGCACTAGACCTTATTGCCACACTTAAAGTTATTGCTACGACATATAAATACCGCTCTACGTATCATATATAATTGTAAATATAATCAATCACAACATCCAATAAAACAAAAATATTGTTTAAACATTATTGCATTAATTAAGTTCAACTATAACTCGGAAGGGGTTCTCAGTTAAACCACTGTATAATCTCTTTACATTAGTGCGAATAGTGTACAGTGCAGTGAATATCAGAAATACTGCGAAGTTAATACTTCAAATCGACATCGATGAAAATAACGTTACACATCTCTTAACCGCGTCTCAAGATCGAGAGATTCCAAATGAAATTGGAGCTAAACGATTTGTCACTAAGGCACAATTTAAATTTCCCATTTGAACTTTATTTAACTCTAAAATAAACGAATTCAATTCCCCTTCTCACACAAAGGCTGTGTAGACGCGTGGAGGTGGCGTGGCCATCGCTAGCCACTCGGAGCCACTCGGTACCACATCTATACAGATCAAAATCACTGCAAAAATATTCAATGTGCATGTACGACTTATTCACTTACTATGTACGATATTCATTTTTAGAATCGCGTCGATAGTTTAGAATATACAACGTTAGTGTTTTAATGGTTTGCTTACTGTTAACTTATAATATAATTGCTTGGTGTATAAAATTGCTGGCTTTCGTCGCAGTTTTGTTATTATCTTATTGTAACATCCATATACCTTTGCGTTGGTACGGCAAATGAAAGAAGACAACAAACTTTAATTAAGTTAAGCAAAGTTATAACGGTATAATGATGTGATTTGACAGACATAACTTTAAATATATGACTAAGTAAATGAGTTGAGTGTGTTTGAAGCTCTTGGATACTAAGTACAGATCCACTAAAAACCACTTCAGTATAAACCTTTTAAAAGTGAAGTTTAATTTTAGATTGGTGTTCTAACTGAGGATACTAGTTTCAATATAAAAATATATTTTCTCGCAAAATAAAGCTTGACTTCAAAGGGTGTTAATTAAATTTTGAAAGTAGCAATTGTCTTAAACCTATATCTATAGTTGAGCTTAGGTATCGAATCGTTGACAGAGAATCTAGAAGACCATACGAAAAATCAAAGGGCACTAGCGAAAAATGTAAAGACACGAATTCTAACATTTATCGACCTGCAGTGCTATTCTGTATAATCTCACCGTGAGAACTTAGGTGAAGTGAGCTGTCATTCGCTAGGGATTAACACTATTAAGTGCTCACTTCACTTATGATTTCACGGTGAGATTTTTACAGAATCGACTGGCTGGAATCAAAGTAGCGCTGCTACGAGTTTATCGACATTAATCTGGAGTTTTATCGACTCACGTGTGGCTTGTATAACATAGTTCATATAATTATACCTAATCATGGAACGCAACCTTCGGATTGCCACATTATCATCATAAAATAGCGACGTGTGAATGCTGCCTTAACGTTGTAGTGCTATGCTTATTCGAGTCACATGACATTTATTATAGGGTGTAACAAGAACACGAGCGAAAGAACGATGACACTAGACGCATGACGCGTCGCTGCCCGTGCCAAGTTACATGGCAGAAATATAATAACGTATCTACTCAGAAAAGCACAGCACCGCTAGTATTCCTATGCTAATGTATTAACGTCAACTATAAATATAAGTGCAAGTGAATGATCTCTATAAATATTATCTAGTTTATCAATATATCAATCGCTGCGTAAACATATTTATCGCAAAACTATTATTATCTATCGTATACAAAAGCGTTGCGTTAGGCCGACGCACACGAGCGGCGCGTGCGCGGCCCACAGCGTGGGAGCTTGCAGCGGTCGAACACGAATCTAATGACGACACACAGACTACTAGAATTTTAAATACACGAGCTTCATATAGAGCTTTATAATTGATATAATCTTTGAATACTGGTGTTTGTTATACTGTGGACTCGGTACGGAGGCGATAGTCGTAGGCAGTTTAACATTACATTTTGGCATTCCTTTATAACTCCGATTGTTTGTACCATTCCCTGGACGCTTTCTTAGTGGAGTAGAAGCGTATACGCATATCCCCGGCATTTAAATACCTGGAAGCGACAACGCTCGCTACTCGCCACCACTTCCAGTAAAGATAACTAAAGTACTATTGCTTTAATTTACTGTTTCAGTAACTACATACCGTTGTACTTTTGTATCTTTTAACCTATTCTAACACCAATATTATGTATTAAAATCTTATTTATAAATGCATACATTCGGGGAATAACCTTTGCACGTAACTCTGATTGTTGTATTAAAACATTCTGAGGAAGCAGACATAAATAAATACAACGTGTAACGTTAAATGCGCGAAACCTGAAAATAGTTTGATCAGAATAACGAGCAGAATTAATTGTACCATTTTTTAATATAGGTCACATTTTTCAAAAAATCTTCATTAAATGCGGTGTCTATTTATTAATAGGTCAAGCAAGCCAATGTCAGCGCGGCGCAGCGGCCCGGTGACGACTCCTCCCTCGATAAAGCGTCGTCGCAGACGCAAGAAACGATCAGAATGACCAGTAAAACTAAAACAGCACATAAAATCTTTACAATTTTTTAATGACTTATTTTCTCTCTGAAATAGGTCAATTGAATTAAAAATCAGTTGGGGTGTCTGAGGTTTTGCGCATTTAACGTTACACGTTGTGTAATAATATTTGAATTATAAAATATTTCTGCAATAAGTAGGTATGGGTTTCGATTGGTGTTTTATACAGGTACATTGTATTAAAGTTATGTATCCTACTTAAGTACAGTTGAACAGAGCTCTATACTATTTCTATACTAAAGTAAATCGCGTGTTCCGTCTCACATAAATTGACTCATACTCGAGCTCCTGTACCGAGTCGGCAGTAACTATACTGTATAAGTGCTTCAAAATTACTCTAAAATCGGCAGCTGAAAAAGACACTTGCTATAAGGCATTACTGACGATCGCATCTGTGCTGAACGACAATGTTATTGCGACGATAGCTTGTACGGGACCACACGCGAGCTAAGTGCCGCTAGGTGTCTCGAAATGGCAAAATTGACGAAAGGCATTTTGTAGTACACTATCACTTAATTAAAGCGTCCGTATCATATAAAACGCGATCCAAACTCACTGCGAAACAAGCTTTCTTCCATTCACAATAAAATATATTCAAAGATCCGAATTGACTCTAATGTCTAAAACGTCTGCTAGTCACACACCCCTCGCAAAACAACTCGCAAAACAAAAAGGAAAAGGTAAAATAAAGAAACAAATATAAATCCATACATAAAAATTAATGTATTCTATTATCAATAACATAAGGTATAGTTACACAAAATAATAAAATTAGAGGAAAACAAATTTATACATAATCTTAACGCGAATAAAAAAACAAATTATACATGCTATTAACACAAGAGTGCTATTAAAAAAAAGAAAACAGTATTTTACAATTTCCTAAAACAATTGCCTGATGCTTTCTAACCAGCGCTCACTTGTTCATCAACTTAGCATAATAATTGTCAATTTGGTTTCAATTTTAGGGCTCATTTAATTGAGATTTAGGATTCACCTCAAAATGGTCAGAACATACTACACATGTGCGAGGGAAAAATTAATGTAATTAAGTAATCCATTGACATGGTACGGAAGGAAGAGCAACACTATTACATAGCTAACTGCGAACATATTAGGGACTAATATAGATACATAATTTAAAAGGTAAGCCATCAGGCTGACCATGTACTTTCTAAGTAAGATATTTGATAAATTCAACAAAAACTCGAAAATTGACCCAATCCATTAAGTAATCATTAATTTTCATAATAGATTAATAATTTGTGGATTCGTAAGTAATAACTCGATCACAGTTCTTTTGTCAATGGTAATTTTGTGTTAATTTTAATAATAAGGCCAAAATAATAGCTTAATCACAAAAAATAAGCAACAAAACAAAAAAATAATTGTATTATAACTCATTATGAACTAGAACGATAACAAAAACCAAGTACATAGACGCGAGTTTCCAAACGAGATGCAATTAATAATTTTTGATTAGTTTAAAAAAAAAAAAAAAAAACAATTAAAAATGTTCCTAAACGGGTCAAAACGATTACCGAATGCCGATTGTTTGCAAGACTCGATGATGCCAGATCTTTGATACAATGCCTCGCAATAACTTCTACAATTTAAGTAAACTTCGCTTCATGTGCAATAAAATTAAAAGTAATACAATGCCACAATAATAAATAAAATAACTAAAATTTAAAATAAAACATTTGTGCGGATAGTAAGTACCGATGGTGACGAGACAAAGTCAAATGTTGCTGCGAATATTTCGAATTAAGACCAATAAAATTAAATAATAAATCAGTACGTGAACTTACTAATTGATTATTTAACGTTACGTACATCACAACACCACGAAAAAAAATTCTACGAGTTTTCGTAATGATTGTGTGTAAGTGTGCGACGTATTCTCTGGACTTCAAACTCTTCGCGTTTCTCACACTGGAGTGTTCGAACGCCGCAGTACTGTCCAGCTGCATCTTAAAATTTATCTCACCTTAAACGGGCGTAACCTTAACTAACTTACATGTTTTAACACACTTGACAATCGAGTACTTAGTTACAGCGAATACTCTAAAATTCTCCGTAACGACAGTTCTGACAAGTGACAAAATTACAACTATAAAACTAATTAAACTATATCTAATTGGAATATATCCCGGCACTATTAATGTGATGTTTTCAACTAGACTTTGAACGTGTGAAATGCAACTTAGAAAGTACTGCAACGTTGGGAACGAGACGTAGGTCGGTGCTCATAAGTTTTGTATTATTGCTATATTGAGCACTGATTGTCTACGATAGCGTGTGTCATGAACACTGCAGTGTGTACGCTGAACGTACGGATCAACAAATAAACAAATATTAAGTAGAGAAGGTCTGCGCTGGCTCGTGCGACTCAACAGCGGGTAACTAGAGTAGGGCAATAATTATAACAGTACCGCGAGAGATTTCTTCAGGGGACCGAACGCGTTAACACCTAAACTATAATATACTAATAACTGAACGCTGCAAGCTCATCTACATACATTTACAATAACCACTTCATTTAAAAATAAACAAATGGTGTGCTCATTGAACAGGACCCCGTGAACTAACACTCTCACGTCAGGCCTCACACATCCGATCACGCACCATTATACAAACATCATTATGTTAATTTCTCCTTGTCCGCTTAGCTATAAATATAGTTTACATAATATAAATTAAAATATAGAGTGAAAACTACACATTTCTTACAATATACTATGTACAAGGCATCTCTTGTCGCTCCTTACCGACGTGTGACCGCGCGCGGCCCTGCGCCCTCACTTCACTTACTATAAACGTTCATACAAAAACCTATCTGGCACTAACATGTATATTCATTACAAAATGTATAATATAATAATATTATGTATATACAATCACAACATAAATTTGATAAACAACCGAGAGAAATAGGTAATATATTGGTGTTACGGACCCTTTACTGCGGAGTCAAATCTGTTCATGTCAAGCGTTATGTTGTACTCTTTAAAAGTATTCATTAAAAAATATTTGAACTTTTTTTTTATATTATTAAACGAAAGGAATTATTTATTTTGATTTGTTCAGAATTGCGCTTCACGACCGAATCATTTATGTTTAATGATTTTTATCCTCCATTGCGTTTCGAAGGGCAGTGTGGAATTTACATATAAACGAATCTAGCTCCCCTAAAAGAGTATTTATTGTCACTCCAAAAAATTTTAAGAATGCGATGATCAGAGATTAAAAGAGTGTCCTGATCGCGTACATCATTCCTAAGCGTACAAAATTATATAGATCGCCATTGATTACATTCGTAATGAAACTACCTGATTTGTCCCCAAATTATTTGATATGTATACGAAAAAATGTTTTTATATTAAGACATAACACAATAAACAGGGTTTTGCTCAATCATTGTTCTGTAATACTTCAGTTATCTATGACGTAGGAACACTTTTCCTGGAGTTGTTCGCTAGACGCTGCGTTAATGAGTGCGGCGCGGGGGCAAGGCGTGTGCTACAACACTACAGTCAAACTAAATCAAACATGAGTCCTTATTCAAAATGGAGTTTTCTTGTTCAAATCGTCATGCAAGACATGTTAGGTTTAAACTAATACATGTATTAGCCTTCATGAAAGATTGCATATTTTGGTCCTTTTTTGATCGAATCAAAAATGCTTTTACGTTTCCGTAGGCCAAACATTATTGTACCTAACATTATTTAAATGCAAGTAAACTGTTCGAAGCAACAATGACTGTTATTCATTAAAACAGCCTATTTTTTAAATATTCGGCTCATTTCCAAAGATAGATTTTATGTAGGACGTTCACGAAATGGTAAGGTAAGGTATAAACTAGAATATTTGCCGAAGTTTTATGCAACTCACGACAATCATTCAAATTTATACTTTATTACAATGTCGTAAGAGTTACGTTGCAATGACTTATTCAATGGTTTTACATCATTCAAATTTGATCGTGAATATGCTGCTGTAAACGCGTATGAGTCAAGTTTGTGGTTTTAAGACAACTTTCCACGTGCAGTCATTGTTCTAGCCAATCCGTATAAAAGTACGGAAGTATTTTTGCGTTAAGTATCAACTCTATCTGCCGCACTCAGAGACCACTTAAAATTAATCAATCATTAACTTTTATTAACCAGCATAACTTGGCACAAATTTCAACAAAAATGTTTTCAATCTGAAATATTTTTGTTGATTGACTGCGTTCCAATTTATACTTGTCAATTAAAGTTAATGATTGATTAATTTTAAGTAATGACTCTGAGTACCGGGGTATGTTAAGTAGCGACCTTAACGTTTCACGAGATAGATGAAATATCACGTCATTTCATAGTCACAGTCAATTTTGATAAGATATACATCTTTGTGCGTCACTCACCAATATGACATGCCACTTTAACCTTTTTGCCTTTAAGTAACTATCGTAATGTATCTAAACTCATTAGTGTTGTATTCGTTCTAACTATTGTTCAACACGTCTTGTCTCAGCGCCGCACAATAAATATTAAAAATATATTGCATTTAAGTTAGTTGTATCGCCCGTTACCGTCGAGTGATTACTTTGCGTCGTCATTGCACTATAATTATAAATCTAAACTAAATTATAAATCAAATTACACGTAATCCACTCGCGTAAATGAACATAGCGAAAGTATAAATCTGTAAATTATTGCGAAGACCTACAAGTGATCCCATACATATTGAGATATTAATAATATACTCGATTGGCCCACATGCGATCAAAATATTATTTTTGTCGTATAACTCACATTACACTAAGAAACGAGCAACTCGTATATGTGTTCCCGACAGTAAAACATTTCCATTGATAGGGAAGTAAGTAAAACTACAACGAAAAACACTTAGGATATGATTAGTCTATCACTTATATAATACAGAGTCGGTAATCAAATCGGACTCGCCGGTGCCCGTTGCTACGCAACGATGCCGTATTTACAAATTTCTTACAAATTTTTACACATTGCTTTTTGGTCATCGATTTGGGAAGAGAACGAAATGCGAAGACGTTGAGTTTTGCGATTTCGTGGAAGAGTATCGCTCGGACCGAATGTATTGCTAACATGGAAGCTACCATCACACAGATAACTCTCGCGTTCTTCTGTCGCTTACGTTTTTATTGTGTTTAGTCGGTTCGGTTGGTTTGCGCATCGTTTTCATCCGTAATTTCTGTCGCTAGGACAATGCGAGGCAATCAATGCCAAACCGTTTGTAATATTGGGATAACTTCTAAAGCGTTGCGGGGATAACGTTGTGCCAACATACCTCTCTTCGTTCAATATTGCTGAGTTTTAAAACTTATACCAGAAGATGCCGACCAACAACTGGTGATCTTCTAATAAATGCGAACACCAAGCCACTTTACACCAATCATAGCGATTCAAGCATGCATACTATTTCCATTGAACGAAATGAGTGATTATCAGTCTCATTCGTTCAATGAAACTATAACTACATATTTGCACAGTCAAATCGCTACAACCGTTAAACAGTATGTGACGAATTAGGTATTAGATTTTTGGCCTGTTTTAATAAATTGCTTTCTGAATATTGCTGACAAAATATAAACACCATCTTTTCATACACGTCTCAACTTAGGATATGTTCATTAATGAAATCAGCATTTTTCCATTCAACTTCTAAAACCAAACTTGAAAGCGGTTTATTATTACATACCAAAACTCACCAAAAACTATTGATTCACCTTCAGACAACAAATCCCCACTTTCTTAAGTACTTGACTATACATAAGCAAGACTTTTGTCATTCACATTAAAATTCAATTAACATTTCTGACCGGAAAGCACTTCCTCTTCTTTAGTCAAACACTAAAAAACAACACTCTTTACAACCCAAGTGATCACATACTGTACACACGACCACACAACATCACCCCTAGCACAAAGTCACTGACGTCACTTCACGTCACGTCACGTCATATCACTAGAAGCAGCGACGTATAAAGTCCCAGTGTTTGGCGCGTCGTCACTCGCGTGGCGCGTTCTTGAGAAGAGAGATGGCGTGGCGCACGTACTGCACGAGGTGACGGAACGTGGACGAGAGGGAGAGTGGCCCACACTTGCGGTCCACTGCTATGAACAGATCTGGAAGAGAAAAAGACGGTATTAGTTGGTTGATTTTGTAAAATGTTTCGTACGGTAAGTGGACATCTGCGGCCCGAGGTATCGCAAGTGCGTGTTGCCACTTAGAAAACATTGTCTCTTTGCCTGTATTTCTAACTTGAACATAGCAAAACTGCTTGGCGGCAATAATAGGAATTGTGGTCCTTTTTTCAGGATGAGCTCTATTACTGTTTACAATATGCTTTGGGACATTCCAGAATACAGCAGAGAATTATCCTCCCAATCGTATCCCAAGAATTTGGACCCAACAATAAAATTTAGCAATAATTTGATTGTGCAATTTATAATAATTGAGCAAGATTTTTATTGTGCAATTTACAATATTGAGCAATAATTTTACTGTGCAATTTATTACCGTCCATTATTTCATACTAACCTATAACTGTCAATAACATTGTGTAATGAAATGTATCGTCTAGGTTCGGCCTTGTAGGAATTAGCCTTAAAGATAAACAAAATAATATAGAGCAGTACATACCTCTATTAGCCCTAAGCCTGCACAAGGAGTCCGCTTGCTCCCACAGATCATGCGCGACGTACAGGAAGGCGTAGTACTTGTTGAGCAGCAGCAGCGCCTGGTGCGCGTGCGCAGGCACGGAGTGCGCCAGCGAGCAGTAGCCCGACGACGCCGAGCCCGAGCCCACCGAGCCCACCGAGCCCGCGGGCGACGGCGTCGGCGACAGCGGCGACACGGACTCGGCCAGTGCCGGCTGCAACAAGCCGAGACGGACACTTGTACTACGGGATGTGGGATGGATACTTAAAACTAGGGTGATCGAAAATTGAACTGCAGAATTTGTAAAAAAAAAACGTATTGAATGAACATCCTTTTTTAAAGATGGTCAATGATTTAGTATTTTATTTAATTCTCCGCACAGAAACTAAACAATAAAATGATTTAATTTCTGAGATCCAATATGACGCAAGCCTTTAAATAGAGACAACACAATACGTATTTGATCTGTATTGTCATTATTTCTTTTTTGTTTAGAAGACTCAAGTTTAATAATTTGAAAATACAAAATTCATTCCCGGACTTCTAAATCGAGCCCCCGTACATTTTCACTTTAGGTATAAAGGCCTTAAACATCAAAATAATTATTAAGTCAAAGAAAAAGTTTTTATGCAGTTTTGAAGCCCCGAGTTTGTTGCGCCTCTTCTTCCTAGCTAAAGGACTAGAAAGTGGTGAAGGGCGGGCGTTTTGGGGGACCGTCTTATGTAATTTTGACGTTTGAAAAGGGCTTTATCTCAGCCTATCTTGAATTTAGCTTGACTTTTGATTTTGTCATTTTATTGTAATAATTGTTGTCAATCATCTAACACACCACAGCCCAGAGCAATGACATACAAAAGAGCAGAGAAAGCAGTAGAACCCCGCCAAAAGATTCACCGGTGAAGTTCGACCGGAAGCAACCTGACGGCGACGTCATTAAAAGATCCATCCATAGATAATTTTCACCCATCTCTCCACAATGCTTGTTCTAGGATGTATATCCGGTCCGGCTCTTAAATCCTTCCATATCTTACGGGCACGTGTTCCCTACCATTACCGCGCCACCTGGTCCACTCCTTGATATGCAATGCTCGCTGTAGCACCATGAAACATGAGACATGAGACCACAGAGACTAGTGCGAATCTTCAGAAGAGTCCAGCCGGTCGATTCTGTAAAAATCTCACCGTGAAATCATAAGTGAAGTGAGCTTGAAGTGAGCAGTGTCAATAGTGTTAATCCCTAATGACAGCTCACTTCCCGCTCACTTCACCTAAGTTCTCACGGTGAGATTTTTACAGAATAGCACTGCAGGATTATTTGGTACCAAACAATAAATCAATTATTTTCCATATAAGTTATTCTTACCGTCGGGAATCGAACCCTTTTTCTCAAAACTGATACTATAAACTACTGGATTACTTGATTCATCACTTATATAAAAGCAAAAACAACTATGAACTACAAAAACTGAGCAAGAAAAAAGTTATATAAGTGTAAAAATCATAGACATATTATTGCATATATTGGCAATGGTAGTATAACGACACCAAAACTCCTCATGCACACCCCTGCACACTCTCCCACATTGTACACTTGGCTATGCTTAGATGATGCTAGCAGTTCACTTTTTTTTTTTTTTTGGGTGGGAAATTATCAAATAACTTCTCCCGCTCTGGGCGGAGCGGGAGGGCGTGTCAGACTTTTACTGACTAAAACCCACCCGTGTTTCTTCAGTTGCCTGTGCCAAGGGCCACGGTAACTCTTTCGAACAATCCGCGACCCTGGCAAGCATCGGCCCCAGCGTACCCCGTCAGTTACTGCTGACATCTCATTGAGGCGCGCGTGGAACACAACGCGCCGTCGACCCGGGCCTGGTCCTTATCAGACGGCGAACTGCCCATTGCTCACCGTCCGCAAGCCCGCGCCTACGGTGTCCGGGAGTCGGCTCTTGACTCCCGACGCCCAGGGCGTCTCCTGTGGCGACTAGGGGCGTGAGAGCGCAAAGATTGCCTCTCCCTCACGCGTTCCGCCTCTTCCTTCGCAAGCATTACTGCTTCGCAGAAGGAGGTGACGGCTTCCCATGCACTCTCGCTCCGTACCATGGCCTGGACCAGGGAGCAGTTCACTTCACTCTGTATGTTTGTTCCTGCTCCGTAAATCCGTAATTGGCTGTAAGACGAGCTTATACAAAGTAGATGGACAAATTGTAACACAGCGCTCAGTAGGTCTAACCAAATATATCCAAGCACAGAAAACACTGATTAAAGTGATTTTCTTTTGACCCTAAAATAATAAATTGCCGGTACATTAGTGTATTTTCATTAGCTAATTATTTGTCTTGTAAGTATCTAATGCGTTTTTCTTATGAATGGTTTTACCATTGTCCTTATTTTGGTGGACTGAATGATTTCTAAAATTTTGTCCATCTATTTTAACCTGTTAACCGAGCGGGACGTATAAATACGTCAAACGTAAACAGTAGCGTGTACGGGTAGGACATATGAATACGTCCTTGAAATATATGTTGCGCCCTGGAACAGGTGGGACGTCTATTTTCGTACAACAAAGGTATTAGTCATCGATACATATTTTCCTTTGTGCTATATATATAAATAAACGAAAACATATATTTCATATTCTTTTCATTAATTTTAAGCATAAATAAATTTAAAAAAGAATAATATGAAATTACGTTCTCCGGGCGTGACGTACTGACACGTCCTAGTGAAAGAGTTCGCGCCCGTTATATGCTGCGTAATTAAAAACGGAATTCCCCGGTTAACAGGTTAATGGGGGTTAGTCCCGCTATGGTATGGTCCCGGTATGGCACCCTCTTAAAATACCTATCAAAAAGTCCCGCTATGGTACCCATCTTTTAGATCTACGTTAGACAATAGAAGGTACAACTGAAAAGAAAAGTGTATCTATAAATAAATACTTTTAGGAGTGTATCAATAAAACGTCTGTTTGCGATATTAAATCAGTCTTTTATTAATTCAAAATATTTATAAAAAAATATCAAACAGTAAAACGAAATATTAATTGCAATGTAATTTTTAAAATAATCAACAATATTAATTACCAATAATCAACAATAAAAAAAATATAAAAAATCCACATCTCAGAAAAGTATTACTGTAAATATTATAAACTACAAATAAAAACAACATCCAGACATAAATATTAGTTACAAATAATCAACATTGAGAAAAGGCAGTAATTGTAAATTTATATAAACTACAAAAATAATCAACAACCAACTAGACAAATATATTAATTACAAATAATCAACATGGAGAAAAAGGCGCAAATTGTAAACATAAACTACAAAAAATAATCAACATCGAGAAAAAGTATTAAACATTTTAATAGGCTAAAAACAAAATTAAAATAAACTATTTTTTTAAATGTTCTGATCGAAATATTGACTTTGATATGTTAATCAGAAAATCACCAATGGAGATAGCTTTATTTTCGTAACTTTTTGTTAGCTTTTGAATCTGGCGGTCGATTTCTATACTTGTTCTTTTTCTTGAATTTATAGGTGATCTTTTTAGTCGAAAGCTATAACAAAAATCATCAGTTATTTAAGTTAAGCTATATTTTTTTCAGTAACCGTCTGTAATAGAAGGCGACAACCAATAATATCTACCAAAATAAATAAAATCAAATCCATTTTCAAATTCTTCTATGTACTCGTATTATGTAAAAAAATATATATCTGCTTTTAAAAATATTATATCTGCTTAAAAATATTGTCTAAAAAATACAACTTACTTGGCTTGTTTTATATCAAAGTGACATGTGTCGTTGCCAATTGTTTGCAGAAACAATAATAAACTGGGATTTTTTCCAATAATTTTGTTGAATCTGCCATTCCATGATTCCGCCAAGTTAGTTGTTCTATGGCGTTCATTATGGCAACACCAAATGAGGTCTGGATATTCAAGCCACTGAGTGACAAAATAGTCATTGAATTTGGTCATAGCTTCATCGTCGAAACTGAAAAAAATACTTATTAAACGTTCGTACTTGTAAAGCAATGAAATTAACAGGTCCTTACTGATATTGTTGTTCTTTACTTTTTTGCCATATAATTAGAGTTAAGTACTCAAACATCATTTTGGAAAGTAACCAAGATATTATACCTATTTTCCATTATATGCAGCCAGCCGTCTTCAATATCTTGTTTTGGCAAAAACGCCAAGCCTATGCATTGCTTAACATGGTTCGAGGACTCTTCGTGTTCCATGAGATTTAAAGATTTCGCTTTTTTGATAACGTTCTTTTGAAAATGTACGTTACATCCATTTATTTTGATATCAGGAAAAATCTTCGCTGCTGCATTTATTACTCCTATTTCATAATCGAAGGTAAATTTCGATGGACGCCATTCAGGCAAAGTTTGTTTAATCAATTCGAAAACTTTTTCATAAGTTTTCCCTTCTTTGTTTTTTAACAGAATATAAAATAATGGTGCTACATTCGTGGATAACTCAGTGCTTCCCATGTCTCCATGAATGACATAAACTTGTTCGAATGGGTTTGGGCAGCCGTCGAAAGTGCCATCACCAAAGTAATGCGTTACACATTTTATATATTCCTTTACTTCTGTCGAGGAAAATATAATTATTCGATTACAGTCTTCATTACAATAATCAGCCAATACATACTTATTAAATTCTTCTGGTATTATAATTTCTTCCACATTCTTAAATTGTGTTTTTGGTACGTTCAACGACTTATTTCGGTGTCTGTATAATACTGTTTTTAATTTTTTATAGTCAGGAACATTTCCTGTAAGGTGTAACCCTTTGTCTTTTAAGTTACCCATGTGTTTTTCGAAAATTTTCTGTACTGATCCGTAATTTGAATTTACTTCTTTTTTGCACTCACTTATAGCCATTTGAACTTCATTGTCTTCAAAATGTGGCACGCACTGATCACTGTGTTTATAATCTTTAATTATTGTATTATTGGTATTCTCAATAGTTATATATCCACTACATTTAATACTATTTCTCCTATTTACACAATGCCAAGTACTTGAATTTTTATTTTCTCTGCGTTTAATATATTTATGTCCGGCACGTAATAAAGTTTTTCCACCGCGTCGACTGTCAATAATTATTAAATTTACACCACGTGAACTACTTGACCCAGACATTGCAATAGATAAACTAACAAGCTATCCTAATTACTCATATCGCAAAAGTACAGCTGCAAATAGCAAACTAAACCCGGAATAATACTGTCTCTCTCTATTTTCATAAAAACAAAGGGAAGAGCTAGATACGAATTCGAGGAAGGGCTCGTCTCTATTGTTTTACGAAAAAACCGGTTGGTCAGGTAACTACCTGAAGTGAAACGACAATTACCGAGCGTGATTTGTTTAAAAAATAGTATTAATAAATATTATCTTGCTTAACTATAATAGTTAAGAAAAGATATTTTTTATTAATACTATTTTTTTCTTAACGCATTGTATAACTTTTCTTTACAACAGTACCAAAAACTGAAGGGTACCATAGCGGGACTTTTTGATAGGTATTTTAAGAGGGTGCCATACCGGGACCATACCATAGCGGGACTAACCGGTTAATGGGACCTTATATTTATCTTAAGATAAAATTTCAAAGAGCTGTGGATTTTGTGAATAAGATAAAAAAAAAAACAAATATTTTATAACAAAAGCGTTTTCGACTTTTCTTAATATTCGAGCTAAACTAAACAATGTACACGTGTTCATTGTGTACTAACCGATTGAATGCCGTAAACACAGAAACAATTAAAAAAGCCATTGTGTCTCGCGTGGATCCACGTTCCAGAATACGAAGGGTTAAAGGTATAAAAACATACGAAAAAACAAATTGCGCGAGTTGCTAAAATAAAGAATAAGAGAAATTTATTGCGAGAGACAAAGACAGTTATGTCTTTTTTCTCTCTCATGTAACGAAATGTACCTAAACGTGACGCGCCCTTGAAATTTCACACTCAATTCTAACCCAATTATCGAATCAACGCCTAAGAAGTTTCACATACAAAAAACTGTTAAAAATAGCTCATGTTAATCATAACTCCGTTATTCGCATTGCCAATATAAGTAATAATATATCTAAAGTGTGTTTTTCTTTACTTGTCTATTTTGGTAAACAGGTTTCAATAAAACAATAACCAAAAAAGATTCCTAAGCATCAGTGGTTAATTAAAAACAAAAGTTTTTAATGCATACCATGGGAAATTTAAGTGTGAGTTCGATAGGAAAACTCGTGATTGTTTACCAAATGTGACAAATAAACAGAAACACACTATATGAGAAAAATAAAGAGACAAATTGATACAGACATCAGAACGTACCTTCTGTTGGTACTCGTGAACGATCTTGTTGTACTCCTTCACCTCTCGGTTGTACATCTTGAACATGCGCAGGTACAGAAGTGCTTGCACCCTTAGGCTGGAAATATAGCGGGAATATGTTAGGATTTACAAAGGTAAACTGGGTTATTATTTTATAGAAACTATGAGAAATGATAATTTGACTGTGTAATAGATCAATGCTGGATAAATCGTCCCTCAATCAATTGTAGATAGATATCGGAACTCGATTTATCAACAATCGATTAAGAAGTCTGTCGATGATAATCGATCCTACCGATTTGACGTTTAAGGTGTCGGGGTCAACCACCCCAAAATATCACCCCAAAATATTTTGACCAAACCGGAAATCGCGAAAAAAAAATCAGCTGTTCCCTACATTTTGACGAGTTATGCAAACATAAATGTAGGGAACAGCTGATTTTTTTTTCGCGATTTCCGGTTTGGTCCCATAGTAAAAGTTGTTCATAATGATGAGTACAATGACCCCTTAAGAGGTTGTGCGTTATTTAAGTTACACCTTGTATATGTGCGTAGCTAAAACACTAAGCTACAAACACAAGAGGGTGTGTCAGACTTTTACTGACTAAAACCCACCCGTGTTCCTTCAGTTGCCTGTGCCAAGGGCCACGGTAACTCTTTCGAACAATCCGCGACCCTTGCAGCCGACTCATGCCCTGAGTGCATGATTTTTAGATAAACAGTATGAAAGTTGATCACGGCCCGAGACCGTGAAATTGAAGGAGCACAGATCCAGTTCGTGGGTGGCTGTCAAAGTGTTAAGCACATGATTCTGAACCCCTAGGCTAGTCACACCCGAGTACAACCTCAAGGATGAAATCTATGTAAATGATCAATGTACACATACTTACTTGAGTACAACCCAAATTAGCATGACAGCAATGGAATAAAAAAATGATCGTTTTGACAATAACATAAAAATCTAAAACAAATATTTACCTGAGTATATCAAGTTTATTGAAAGTGTCGTGTGGCGACGCCCTAAACCGTTGAGGCATCGAGTGTATACTCTTTATATACTCGATAGTTTCCCGGTAGATAGTGAAGGCGCCTTTGGTGTCCAGTTCTAGCTCCAGTACGCGCCCGGTTAGAACGAAGCACAGTACTGATTCGAGGTACAACATGACGCGGGGCAGTGGTTCCTGTTCTTTCTCGGCGGCTGTGCGGAGACGCGTCGCCTCTTCTAGATAGTACCTGTCAAGGGAAATGTTTGCGTTACGGCTAGTAACAACAATGTAAGGATTAGTATGATGGAAATGAGTTAGTGAAATGAGTTAGTGAAATGAGTTAGTGAAATATAGAGAATAGACTTGAAAGCACGCAAAGTGCTTCCTATTAAAAATGCTTTTGATAAGGGCATCGGGAGGTGAAAATGTAAAATATAATGTTAAATTTTGTCGATGAATGATCGATATTGTTTTTAGCATTCAAAATTATTTAACCACTCAGCCAAGAATCGACCATTTTCGGTCGGCAAGAAATGGCCGCTTGTCCGCGGGCGGCCATCTCTATTCGCTGACTGTCAACCGCGCACCTACTTCTGGGTGGCCTCTTGCGATATGGATTTCATTCAGTAAACCCACGCCGGTCACTGAATGTCTATGAGCGAATGATGTCATGCCTTTCCTGTCGTACCCTTTACACATTGTGTGTGTTAGAAAAGGATAGGAATAGAGCAGAATGTAGTTATCTCTCTTTCAAGTAAGTCAGTTCACTGCGACCACTTATGGATGGTTTTCGGTTATGTAATTTTTTTTGTGCCATCCACTAAACGTCGGTTTTCGGTTATCGGGACCGCGCAAAAATGGCTCCTCGCGGCTGAGGGGTTAAGCATGCAGTAGCACATAATAAGTTAATTAGCAAACTTCTTTCATTCTATTCGCAGGTATTGACACCTTGCCTTTTAGAGGCTATAAGAAATCGTCAGACAGTAACGTTGCCGAGTCTGTTAAAACACGGTAAACACCAATATCTCTTTACGAGGTGAGTAGATTGTAGCAAAATCATATTTCTAACAATTATAAAATTTTAATAGCTGGGCAGGTCAAATTGACACTAATAGTTGAACCGCACATGGTTTAAAATCGCTTGACACGCACTACACTTTCTCTGAAATAATATTGACAAAAAGCAGACCATGTTTTTTGTCAATTATTGACTGCGTGGTATAAATCTTTATGATTTACACGCTGACTTATGAGTTGAAATGATAGTTTTATGATCATGAGAAAATGAAAGTGATGATGACAAATGATAATGACAACATGATATTGATAGTGAAAAAATGAAACTCACTTGTGGTCCCTCTCCTCGTCCGAGAGCGCGTCTGCCGGCAGTCGCTCGAAGTAGGAGAAGTAGATGGGCGTCTGTCCCGCGTATGTGTCCGTCCGCTCGTGGTTCGTCGCTGCCACCTCGCCGCCCTTAGGAAAGTAAAGATTAGTTATGTTTGTATTTCTAGGAAATGTGAAAGTTTAACCCTTAACCTACCTACCACCGCGGTCCCTGAGAGCGCAACGTATTTTTGCATTCAAATATTTCGATGTGTAAGTGTCGTAGGACAGTGCG